>CM071937.1:83622060-84208821 GCA_016081115.2 Rehmannia glutinosa
AACATTTTAGTCCATCATTACCGCAGTAGACCTTATTGGTATTTGCTTGGTCGGTCCTTTTGGGTTCTTTTTGGTAACACCGTTCCAAGGTCGAAAGGACCGTAATAGTCTTTTTCTTAATGTGTAATAAGGTTAAAATTGACGTGTGAAAGTTATGTGTTGTATGACTCTGCTTAACTATGAAAAAGGATGCAGTATGTATTATCAATGAATCAAGATAAGTACCATAGTCGTCTTTTATGCGGAAAATTGAAAGGGAGTTTGGTGGACAATTGTATATGATTCCCATGCCCATGCATCCAACAAACACCGTATAATTTTTCATTTATACTTAATGTTCTTATAGTAACTAAGGATGACCCATTCAGAAAAATTGTAAAACAGCAAAATTAGTCCTGTAAATAGAGCGGTAGCAAAAAGGTCCTGTAAAAATCACATTATACAGATAAGTCATGTAACTATATAAACATCTCAATTTTGATCTTGCAAAATTCGTTGTTAGCAAAATAGTCCTCAACTATATGAAAATCTCAATTTTGGTCTAATTTCTGAAAATAGGAATTAGAAAATAGAATTAGATGAGCCACTCACGTGATTAAAATCCGGTGAAAACTAGTACCAAAATTAAGATTTTTATATGGTTATAGGACTATTTTGCAAATCGCTCATTTTGCGGGACCAAAATCGAAATTTTCTATAGTTAAAAGATTTTTTTGCTAAACGTGATAGTAACACAAATTTTTATTTTTGCAAATAAACAAATAAGAAAAAATTACAAATTGAATTTATATAAAACAAAAATATCAAAAAAGTTACAATCTCTAGAAACTCTTCCGATTCTTTTCTTCAAAAATATAGTATCTGAATTTGAGAATTTGGAGATGAACTCTTGACTTGATCTTCTCCAAATCGAACTTGAATAACGTTAATTCAAGGGCTTGAAAGCTAATCTCAAATCAAACGTGATATATTTGACGATATTTGACTTGAATATGAGAACTTTTGGTGAAATCGACCTTTTGATCTTCCTCGAAGATGAACTTGATATTTTATAACGTTAGCTTGAGGGCTTGAGCAACTTATTCCCGAATCGAGCGTTGTGATTTGAGTGGACTCTACGATGAACGCCTTTGAATTTCATTGAACACCGTGGATCTCCTTTGATCTTCTTGACTTTAGAGAATTTTCTCCACTACCTTGCTTATTTGTATTTCTTCTCTTGAATTGTGATTTAATTCCTTGAGAATGACCCTTTTATTAGGGGTGTGCACGGGACTTGAGATCACTCGAACCCAAACCGATATCCAACCAAAAATATCCGAACCGAAAATATTCGTTGACTTTTTGACTTTCTCCGAACCGAACTGTCCCAAAAATTTACATGGTACGATTCTCGAGATTTTTTCAAATATCCGTATCGAGAACCGCATCAACCATACCAATCGTATCAACCAAATATCCGAACTAGAACCGATTTTAAAATAATTTTTATATATACATATATAATATTTTTATCTTATTTATTTTTTGATATTGAATTAACTAGATATTCCTTTGAAATTCAATACTATATAATACTAAAAATTATCAAATTAAAAATTTGGCATCTTTTATCAATATATCAAATGAATCTAAATATATATTTAATTCACTAATAGTTACGTCATATATTCATACTAGTTTATCTAAATGAACCAATAAATGAAATTATAAAATCATATATGATTTGTAGAAAATATTTAAATTTGATGATATTTTACTTATTAAGGATCATAACTAGGCTCATCCTCTAATCAAGAAAATTAATTGAATTAAAATTAGTTAAATGATTAGTAAATTGCACATAAACTATAGTAATCGTCTAACTAGGAAATTAAGACATTGAGACTATAGATTTTTGTTTCATATTAGTTTATCAAAGTTATCAGTCGATTATATTTTTTTTCTTAGTCAAGAGCTCATGGCAATATGCCAGGATTATATAATAATATTGTATAATAGAGGCTACTAAATTTGTCATTCATTGAGATTACTATTACGAATAAGATAATATCTGAAACATATATGTTAAAATCCAAAAAGAAAAATCAATGCTTTTAACTATAAATTAGATAAAAACGATTTAAAAGTTAAATTGATATTAAACTAATATGTAGTATATATAGTCTATATCATGAAAGAAAGATTTATATTTACAATATTCAAAATTTAACACTTAAATATGAATTAAAGAAATTTTATGTATAAGTTAAATATAAAATATCAAAAAATTAAACTCATATAGTACTAATAGTTTTAGTATGTATTTTTGAAATTGCACTAAAAAAAATTGAAAGTATAACCGTTTGATGATTTTTACATTGGTTTTTTTTTTCCACCTTTTTTGTGTGTTTTGTTTGTGAAATATTTGAATCTCCGTTTCTCCGAACCGTACCAAACCATTCTGTACCGTCCCATTAGAACCAAATCTCCGTACCGAACTTTCGGAACGGTTTGGGACGGAGATTTTTTTTATGGTTCGGTTCTGGAGATTTAATTTTGGGATCTTCGAACTTCGGGATGGTTCTGGAGATTTCAAAATCTCCGGACGGGACCGACCGTGCACACCCCTACTTTTTATACTTGTAGGGGAGAAGTTTTCGGATAACTTATATGGTGAAAGCTTTGATCTGATTGGTCCTTCAAGATTTAATATTATCTCTTTAATCACAAAATGTGATAATTATCAAAAAACAAATTATCAAGATAAATCTTGATTTATAAGAATTTGACATTTGGCGATCTTTAATTGGACAACAAAATATATATTAAAATATCAATAAATTAACTATTTAATTTAGGAATTAAATTTATTTAAGTTCCCAAATATAAATAGAAAATATAAAATTGATAGTTAATATAGAATTTCACATGTGTCACCAATTGATTGGTGTAAATTTAATTTGTCTACAAATACTCTATTGTGACTTGCTCAAGGACGTGTCATGGAGTGAATATATCACGATAATTACTTGAATCTTCCAATTATGATGGGCTTTGCAGAATCTCCTCCGGACTTTTCAAAATTAATTTAAGATTTGGACTTGCGATCCTTATCCGAAAAATCCGGCCTATAAGCTTCATTGAAATCCATATATCTATCATAGATAGCCGACCAAACACTACTACAAAAAAGACATTTTACATCGTGGTTTAACATCGGTTATTACACAACCGATGTAAAAAAACACGTGGTGGCATAATTGTAATTTTTTAGAAGATATCTACATCGGTTGTCAAATGAACCTATGTAGAATTAAATGCTTTACATCGGTTATAAAATAACAGATGTAGGAAAAATACCCGGTGGCATATTTGTAAATTTTTTAAAGATGTTTTCATTGTTTGTTATTAAATACGCGATGTAAATATTTGCCCTATTCCCAAGAAATAGGTTTAAAGTTTCAACCTCAATCATAGTACAACAATGCAGGTAGCATCATTTTTTTTATAGTATAAACATGACCCACATGGCAATATGTATATGATCACTTGAATATGGACTCCATTACCTATTGTATTGCAAAGAATCTCAGCTGCACCAGACTCCTTTTTGACGGAACATTACCCAACAACGACTTTATCTCTTTGTTTACACGTTTCGCAAATATTCAGAGTTTTAATTCGACTATTCTCCTTGCAGCATTCTTCAACCAATTACAATCTAATTCCGCATGAATTCTTCTCCTACTTGAATTATAGTTCACACTTCTGTTGGGAAAAATTACGGTGGTTACAACGGAAAAGCCTTCAAGATGGCTTACAAAAATGAAAAAGAAAATTACAAGAAAAGTAAAAACCTAACTATAACAATTCTTGAATGAATTCAACTCCATAAGCATGAATCTGATAGAACTTGAAAAATAAAAGCCGAGTTGAGTAGAACTCTATCCGCAAGACAAATACGTCCCGCTAGTGCTCACGGTTTGACGTAATGTACCCAAAGATAAAACGGCTTAACCTCATTTTGTGTACAATAGCACCACTGACACAAAGACAACTTTTGAACTCGAAGGAGCGAATCGCTTGACACGAGTGCGGAATGAAGTGTTCTTGAAAATGTTCTTCAAAAAGTTACGACACTTTTATCGACACTTTGAAGAATATGCAGAGATATGCGATTTTCTCGTGTATCGACTTCATCTCTTCCTTCTAACTCCTCAAAGCAAAGAAAACGCCTAAAACTTATATGACCATCATTTCCAACACATGAAGGGAATTAAAGATAAAGTGAGTGGGCATTAAACCACATGTAACTCCCATGAGTTACAAACCCTTTATTATGACCACCACTGAGGAGTTACAAACTCCAAAGTCACATGAACCTAGACACCTCCAATGTCAAGATTCATCCACACATGAACCGGACACCTCCAATGTCTAGATTCATCGTGCCCAATAGTTACTTGAATTTGGGTCAAGCCCATTTTCAAGTTACAAAACTAACTAAACCTCGAACCCGAGTCCAAAGGGTCCGATCCGCAAGGCCCATTTGTGATCATATACTTGTGTTATAGTATATCCAACCAATAACACCTTCTAGTATTTATACTAGGATAAACTATGCCCATTCGCATGGCCAACTTCGTGTATTAATTTCTCACTCATCATCGAAATTCAGTTTTGAGAAATATAAAATACTTTGAACATCTACTCGAAAGGTAGATTAATAATTCACAATTTGATTCCTCTAGAATTAAATTATTAGCCACCGAAAATTTTGTCAAAGTCGGGTCGACGACCGCTTTATCAAAACAAAATTTCCAACAATCCCCCACATGAGTGGAAATTAATGCATGCATGAATGCAGACACGCAACCAGTCCTCAAGAGACAATACTGCATCCGGAAAGGTAGCTTGTGGCTTTGAATCTTCCGTAGTTAATACCATCGGGTACACTGGCGGCCTAGTGGACGTAATGCCTTGAACTATTCCTCCACGGTGTATACCGAGACAATAACAAGATTAACACAAGTAAGGTCTCAACACCTCCTGTTCTCACGTTTTGTGTCCGTTTCGGCCATGGACACCACTTTGGATTCATAAGTGTTACATTGAAGTGGCCCTCACTTCTCACTTATATAGGTGGTCTCCTATCCGAGTATCCTCCCACACTCAACCTCAACGAGGTGTAGGAATCATTAAAAGTCAAATGACTTAGCCTCGCCACAACTTGCAGGTGTTTCAACACTTGGCATTGCTCACTAGGGATGGGTTGAAACATTGTTTCCAAGTGTTACAACATAACCTTCATAGCTTAGTTTTCCCATTGAACGAAGTTCATGGGATCTCCAGTCATCATGGTTGGGTTACCACTATGATGGTTATTTTACTTTATGGACTTTAAGCCCATTCCCTTTAGCAACTTACTCAATTGATCTCGATTCCACTATGATGTCTTTTGACTTTACGTAGTCAATTGACATCACAACATTTGAGATCAATTGTCTAACGGTATTGTGTCTCCGATGTATATGTTTAGACTTACCGTTATACATATTGCTATGTGCCTTCCTATAGCCGCTTGGCTATCACAGTCAATCATCACAGAAGGCACAGGCTTCCTCCAACATGGAATATCTTCCAAAAGGTTTCGAAGCCACTCGCTTCTTCACCGCACTTTATCCAAAGCTATAAACTCGATTCCATGGTGGACCGAGATATACACGTTTGCTTTCGTGGACTTTCACGATACCGCACCACCTCCAATGATGAATATGTATCCACTAGTGGAATAAGAATCTTTCGAATCCGAAATCCAACTAGCATCACTATACCCTTCAAGTACAACTGGATATCTCGAGTAGTATAACCCATACTCCAAGGTATACTTCAAGTATTTTAACACCTTGGTTAACGTTTTCCAATGCTCGTGGCTTGGATTGCTCGAACCTACTCAACATATTTACAGGGTAAGCCAAGTCTGGACGTGTACAATTGGTAATGTACATCAGATCGTCTATAATACGTGAGTATTCCATCTAAGCCACCGTTCGCTTCATTAGGAACCAAATTTACACTTAAATCAATGGGCGTCTTTGACGGTGAATCAAAAAAGCATTGAATTTCTTGAGCATTTTCTCCACATAGTGAGATTGTGACAAGATAATTCCATCATGAATCCTGCTGATTTTTATCCCCAGGATCACATCAGTAGTTCCCATATCATTCATGTCAAAGTTTCTCTTTAACATTCTTTTCGTGTCCATGATAACATCATGACTCACGCCCATGATTAACAAATCGCTCTACGTATAGACAAACTATGACAAATGCTTTCGATGTCCCTTTGACATATACACATTTATCACACTCGTTGATTTTAAACCCATCCGACAACATCGTGTTATCAAACTTAAGATGCCATTGTTTTGGAGCTTGTTCACCCATACAAGGATCTTATCAATCGCACACATTCTTTTCTTGACCAGTGCAACAAACCCTTGAGTTGTTCCATATAGATTTCAAAGATCTATCTCTCCATTCGTAAACGCCGCTTGACATCCATCTCGATGAATCTCTACATTGTGCAAAGCAAGAATCGCGAAAGCACCGAATAGATGCAATCCTCGTTACGGAGAATAGGTGTCAAAGAAGTCATACCTTCTTTCTCGCTTAAAGCCTTTGGCTACAAGCGTGCTTTATACTTATCAATAGTTCCATCTGCTTTATACTTCTTTAAGATCCACTTACATCCTAAGGTTTTTGACCACCGGAGATCAACCAACTCCCACGTATGATTTTGCAAATGGACTCAATTTCACTATTGATTACTTCTTGCCGTGAAAGCGAGCATCCGACTACTTAGAGCCTCTTTAATCGAGTTTGGCTCACCATCTAACATCAATGTTAGAAATTAAGGTCCAAAGGACTCAACCACCTTAGGCCCTCTTACTTCTCTCGATTCTTCAACACTTGGTGTTGAACTAACTAATGTCAAGTGTGACAAAGAAAATCTTACCAAGTGTTGTTCCGGATGTTATAACACCCAAAGAGCACCTTGAACATCTGCAAAGAACACTGCGCAATGCTTCCGGATATAACACCAGAAGTAACACCTCCAGCAACACCTCCAGAAACATCTGAATGCATTTGTTTCTTTAAACTTCCATTTATCCTTTCTTTACAAGGATATATATTCTCAAAGAATATAGCATTCCTTGACTCAATTATGGTACCAACTGTCATTTCCGGATTTTTTGACTAATGTACCATAAAACGATATGCACTACTATTAAGTGCATATCCAATAAATACAAAATCGACCGTTTTAAGACCGATTTTAACTTACTTTGGTTCAGGTATTGCAACCTTAGCCAAACACCCCCACACTTTAAGGTATTTATAAGAAGACTTACGAGTTTTCCACAATTTGTAAGGAGTCTTATATTTCCCTTTAAGTGGGATTTTATTCAATATGTGGTTCGCCGTTAAAACAACTTCCCCCATATTCTCGAGGTTTGTTGTTCAACTCCGGATTACCCGAGAACTTACATACTCATGGTCCTTCATTAGCATTAAAATGCTTTTCATTGTTCTATTACTATTAGAACCTCGTTCCAACAATATCGTTAGAACCTCGTTCAAACAAATTTCAGAACATTGTTCTGACAATTCTGTTCAACCATTTTACAGCGAGTGTGACCTTAGATGCTGGCACACCTTCAACAACATTTCAGACCTCACACATGGTTCTGAAACTGCCTTAGGTGTTACAACACTTTTGGCAACATCTCCTGCAAATGTCGCTTCATCACCGCTCGCGGTGTTACAACACCTCGCATAAATTTTTCGCAGAATCGCGGGTACAATGTCGCTTCTGGTGTTACAACACCTCCGACAACACTTTCTGCAACACTTAAATATGCAACTGAAACTCGAAAGCCAAAAGTGAGACAGAAAGTGTGGTCATACCCCCACAGTCGCTCGATCCATTAAAATTCTTAAAAAGTATTCCAACACAATTTACTCGAGTCTCTACCAAGACTTTCATGGATTTAGCTTAAGACCTTCGATTGCTTCCTTCGATTTTCAATCGAACAATCAGGCCACTAATCCAATTTTCTTCCAGTTATGCATTTAGGAATTCATGAAAATTCTCCAACCTGGTAACAACATCTAAACGATGCAAACCATTTGGAATTTTTCATTTAAACAACATCCCTTCAACGACGAATATCATGCGGGATCGGTTGAAACTTTTACACTAGTTTCAACATATTTTTGGATTTTTGAATCATCCATTTCTCAATCCAAAAACTAGAAATAACGAACCTCTTGGAAATCACATCCTCATTTCGTATTTCTTTTCAAAACCATGAACCTTTTGAAAAATATCCTCGATTCATAACACACAATACATATCGTAAAGTGTACCACTAAGTCTGTTAAAGACAAAGTTACATCATAGGAAATCATCATCCTAGCCCCATGCTTCAAACGCAACGCGTTTTTAGCAACAACTACAATTCCAACAAACCACTGGAAGGTCTTCTGTCAGATTCATCTCCAAGCTAAGGTCTGTTTCTCCTCGCCATCGTGAAGGTACGGTATTTGTCTTGCGATTGGTGGAAAATAATTACAGTGATTACAACGGGAAAAACCTTCAAGATGGCTTACAAAACAGAAATAGAAAATTACAAGAGATGTAAAACCTAACTATTACAAGTCTTGAATGGAATCCAACTCCAGAAGCATGAATCTAACAGAACTTTAAAAATAAAAGCCGAGTTGAGTAGAACTCTATCCGCAAGAGAAATACATCCCGACTAGTGCTCACGGTTTGACGTAATGTCCCCAAAGATAAAACGGCTTAACCTCCTTTGTGTACAGTAGCACCACTGACACAAAGGCACCTTTCGAACTCGAAGGAGCGAGAATCGGGCGGGACACGAGTCGGAAGGAAGTGTTCTTGAAAATATTCTTCGAAAAGTTACGACACTTTTACCGACACTTGAAGAATATGCAGAGATATGCGATTTTCTGTGTATACTGACTTTATCTCTTCCTTCTAACTCCTCAAAGCAGCAAAACGCCTAAGACTTATATAGACCATCATTTCCAACACATGAAGGGAATTAAAGATAAAGTGTGTGGACATTAAACTACATGTAACTCCCATGAGTTACAAACCCTTATTATGACCACCACTTGAGGAGTTACAAACTCCAAAAGTCACATGAACATAGACACCTCCAATGTCTAGATTCATCCACACATGAACCTGGACACCTCCAATGTCTAGATTCATCAGGCCCAACAGTTACTTGATTTTGGGCCAAGCCCATGTTCAAGTTACAAAACTAACTAAACCTGAACCCGAGCCCAAAGGGTCGGTCCGGTGCAAGGCCCATTTGTGATCATATACTTGTGTTATAGTATATCCAACCAATAACACCTTCTAGTATTTATACTAGGATAAACTATGTCCATTCGCGTGGCCAATTTCGTGTATTAATTTCTCACTCATCACCGAAATTTGGTTTTGAGAAATATAAAATACTATGAACATCTACTTGAAAGGTCGATTAACAATTCATAATTTAATTCCTCTAGAATTAAATTCTTAGCCACTGAAAATTTGGTCAAATATGGGTCGACGCCCGCTTTATCAAAACCAAATTTCCAACAACTTCACCGTAAAACCAACCCACCAACACGCTGCGGCTGTTTTAGAAAATAGAGTTTCAATACCGATTAATAATTATGGATATAGTGAAAGAGGGATGAATTGATACTAAAAATTTGAGATTTAATTCTTTTCATTTCAATTTACTTTTCTTTGCGAAATTTCGTATTGCTTTTGTTTGTTATTCGTTTATTCAGATCTTCCGCCTACATCAGTTAGTATTCAGACACCAATCTATGCTCCATAAATCATGTTGTCCGGACAAGATCCACATGAATGACATTAGACAGATCCATCAATAGATCGAATTGTTGACACAACGGATAATCATGTTCCACACTCAGCGCAGGGGTTTGCCGAAGTAGTCACTGCCCAAATCACGGCCAGCCAAGATCAAGCACGCGAGGCAGGCAACGGAGATAGTGGTCAGAACTACCGTTGTGGATGTGATTTTGGTTTTTATCTATCCTCATATATTTCATCAAACGAGGAGAATGGTGGATATGATGTACCACCAATTTTTGATGAGGAAGATTAAGTCCCCATCCCAGAGATTGGCTATGAAAAACGTCTACAATCTGAAGAGAATGGTGACTATGACAGCCAGGGACGAATCCAGAAATTTTATATGGGGGGGCACAATATACATCAAAAATAAATTTTTTATTACTAAACAATCTAGCATTTATAATTGAAATATACGAGTTTTCATAGAATGAAATATTTGCATAATTGACTCATTATCAACACTATCAAAAACTTCTTTCTCAATGTACACAATCAAACTATCATTCATCCACTGATCTCCCATTTGATTGCGTAGTCGATTCTTTATGATATTCATTGCAGAAAATGCTCTTTCAACTCAGAATTTGCAAATCGGAAGAACTAATGCAAGTGTTATAATCAAATAGACTAATGGATACACGTCGTGTTTTTTTGTCTCTACCATCTTTTGTGCAAGAGCTCCAATGCCTTTTAAACCTGCTAACTCCTTAGTAGAACACATATCAAGAATATAAGTTTCGAGTTGATCATCAAGTGCCTCAATCTTTACCGCAGAGAAGTCTTCAGGGTAAAATCTTGCAAGACAAATCAATTTTTGCTTATCAAAAGCCAAGAATGAATTATCTGGACATAAGCAAGCTACACAAAGTAATAATTATGTATTTGTCTCAGAAATGATCATTTAACTCCTGGGAGTTGCATATCTATAATAGAATAGAATAAGTCAACTCGGAAATGATGTGAATTTATCACTTCTTGAGCTTTACGTCTTGACCTGCATCGAGCTACAAATAAATCTTCCATCTTCGGGACATCGATATTTTCTTTCTCACAAAAGAAAGAAACTTGATCATAAAAGGAATCCCATCCTTCATCTCTCATCATTTGTAGTCTTTGCTTGGATACATTTACCAAATTCATGGCATTGACAATATCTTGATCTTTCCTTTGTAATGCCTTTGACAATTCATTCGTAACTCCTAGTATGACTTTCATCAAATGTAATGTAAAAATAAAATCAAATGACTGCATCAATCCTAGCAAGTTGTTGGCTTCACTTTTTTGCTCGAACTTACCCCATCCTCTACAATTATCTCAAGAAGCTCAATCAGAAGAAAACATTGTGATCAAGCTAATTAAAGTATCATAATGTGAGCTCCATCGTGTATCACCAGCGCGTTTGAGAGTAGTTTCTTGATTCAAGCCTCTGCCGCTTAAAATTTCACCATTGTTGAGAGCTTTAAAAAATTTCTCTGCTTGTTTTTGATGAAGAATGCCACACCGTTTAGAAGAAGCCCCAACAACATTTATTATACTAGCAACTGGAAAAAAAAGTGTTGTAACTTGGATATGTTTTTTCGCAACAGCCACGAGAGCAAGTTGAAGTTGATGAGCAAAACAATGAATGTAAAAAGCACATGGATTCTCCTTCAAAATAAGTGCTTTTAAGCCATTAAACTCTCCCTTCATATTACTAGCTCCATCATAGCCTTGTCCTCGTAACCTCGAAATACTTAAGTTATGTCTAGAAAATAAACAATCAATTGCTTCTTTTAACGCAAGAGCCGTGGTGCTAGTAACATGTTCAACACCAACAAAACGTTCAACTACGCAACCATTCTTATTCACAAAACGTAGCACAATTGCCATCTGCTCCTTCATTGAAATATCACGAGATTCATCAACTAAAATAGAAAATAATGCATCTCATATTTCCTCCATGATATTAATGGTTTTTACTGCAGCAGCATTCACAATATCTTTCTGAATACTAGGTGATATCAATTTGAGATTTTCAGGAGCACCACATGTAACATATTTAATATCATCATTATGGTCAGCTAGAAACTTCAAAAGCTCTCGAAAGTTACCTTGATTCATTGAATTATTTGATTCATCATCACCACGGAATGCAAGCCCTTGACGCAAAAGAAATCGAATGCAATCAATCGATGTATTTAGTCGCATTCGATACTCTCTTCGAGTTTGATCTGTCTGCTTATCAAAAGCATATTAAATGTGTTGCTTCTAATTTTTCAAAGCTTCAGACTGAGCCCAAGCCTGATTATGAGCACTATTAGGACCCCCAACATGTTCTTTAAGTTTTTCACTTTTTTTCCAATTCCTAAACCCTTCACCAACAAAATTACCACTTGCTTGTTCCCCAGATTTTGATTTAAAGAGATAACAACAAAGACAAAATGCAGCATCTTTGGATATACTATATTCCAACCAATTAGCATACTGAGTAAACCAATCAGAGTTGAAACATCTTGATTTTTTTCCAAATTATGTAAAAGGAAAATTATGGTTCAAGGGTTGACAAGGGCCCTTCAATAAGTACGCCCTTCAAACTTCATCTCGAATATTTGGATTATAATCCAAAATCGAAATTCTCGAGCTCCTGGATCCGTTGAAGTTCTTTTGGCCAAACTCGCTCCCACTTGATTTGGTGTTATCGTTCTTTTTTTCTGTAGGAAATGGTGGTTCTAATGCTCTTTTGAAGTACCTCTCCATATCTTTTTTGATTTGTTGAGTATTTTATTTTCTTGAAATAGTTTGTCTATATGCACTCGGAACCGAGACGGCGAGATTTTGGAGGAAAACGGACAAGGCGACACTACTTTTTGGTTATTCTAAATCCTAAACCTAATGAATACTGAATATATAATTTATAAAAGTTAAAACTGAATTTGGGCCTGGACCGCCTGGTACTGTTTATGCCTTGGTTGGTTGTTTGATTATTTCAAATTCAAACAGGTTACTTTATTTATAAAAACTAAAAGTTAAATATACATAATAATTAAAAAAATTGGGGGCACGTGCCCCACCGGGTTGTACGCCTGCCTCTGATGACATGACTCACTAATTTTCAATGAGGAGAAAAATAGTGGCTATGATCGATGACCAACCAATTTTCGATAAAGAATTGAGAATGTTGATTATTGATGGGAAGTGGATATTGTCTTCCTCGATCGGAGATCAGATATATTGTTGATGACACACGCTTTCTAAAACTATCATTCTCTCCTCACACGGGTAAATTTATATTCTTTAATAGGAGATTTTTGCCGCCTTTTGCAGAATTTGCAAAATCTGAGGAGAAGTTTGTTGATGTCCGCATGGATAAAAAGTATAATTCTCAGAGTCAGATGCCATACTATACTGGTATTAAAGGCTACCAGATAATGGATGATGATTATCTAGATATCAACCAGGATTATTTTGTTTTTGATCTAGTTCAAGTACATTTTGATATTCACCTTCTTTTTTCCATCTCATCCTTCTCGCGCCCCTCTATGATTTTACGAATTTTCTAGGGACGATCTTCCTTCTGATTTGAGGATGAATCGTCTCAACCCCAGAAAGAATGATCGAGATAAGATCTAAATATCTATTAGATTAGTTTTAGTAGATTGTTTTATTATCTTTTAAGAGTTTTCAATAGTTAAGGGTTTTATTGTGGTAGGAGTTTAATCCTATAAATACTTGATTTATTATTATTTTTAAGGTGGTTAAATTGATATTAAACATTTAAGATATATCTCTTTTAATAGCAATTTACGTTTATTTGCGAAGTTTCATATTTCTTTTGTTCATTGTTCGTTGTTCATTTGTACATAGCTTCCGACTGTATCATAGAGTTACTTTTTAAGCTTCTAAAACGTGTAGTTGTAGTTAGGCGCGGTGCGCTTTGCCACGCTATGGTTAGTCACGCGCGTTTTTGTTCGCTAAACCTTGTTGCAAACAATCTCGATGAGATTCATGCTTCGATGATGGGATGTACATGACTCACAAGTGTAAATGCATCTAAAATATCAATAACACGTATTTATCTTATTATACAATCAACTAAAGTTGTCAGAATGGGCTGGCCGACGGACCGACCCATAACCATACTGGCGGGCCAAAAGATTCTCAATCCAAATCCAACCCTCTTTGGAAGTTGGACCGCGGATTAGCGGGCAGGCCCACCATTTTATTTTATACTGAACATAAAATTTTAATTTATGCCCTTATTCAAACTGTGGAATGTGGATGCATGTAAATTAATTAAGTTATTTTAAAAATAGTTGTTAGAAATATTTTATTCATAAACTGAAATAAAATCTTTAAAATGTTGCAGAATATTTCACTGATAATTCTAAAAGTCTAAGGTAAATAACTCAAGTCATCTGTTTTACAAACAAAACAAATTCGCCGCACATGTAAACTAACCATTGAAACCAACAATGAAACTTATGTTTTTCTACAAAGTTCAATTCATTATGCAACATTTAAAATTTAAAAACTCCCGGAAATGTTGGTTTGTAAATAAGTCGACTAAAAAAAAACTCTTGTTGAATAAATACTGATAAAACAAAGACACATGAAATAGTACACCAGCACAAACATTGAATCAAAAAAAAAATGTATTATAATCCGCAAGCTTATTTACCATAAATTAGCAAAACGATCGAACTCTTCCGTGCGCTCTATTTTCTGTGGTGGCCTGACTTGTTTTATGGCCAGACTGAATATTAGAGATGGGAAAATTACAAAATTGGTCCTATATCTATATAGGTGTTGCAAAATTAACCCTATAACTTTTAAAGTTTCAATTTTAGTCCTTTGACAATTTTGGCCCTTACCAAAAATAACAATGTTAATTATGTAATTTTTAGAATTTGGCAATGTTAGTCGTTTATTTTTTAGTTGTCGCAATTTTGATCCTGTTATTCAAAATAACCACTTTTGGCATATTTGTGCATGTTTTTATATTTTTATAATTAGAAAATAATACATGTAGAACTCGTATCTCGGATTTTGATTTGGATTAATAAATCTAAAATTCTTCCATCATTAGGCAATCAATAGTATAAATGATAAATAAATTCTACTCAAGTAAATAAAATATAGGCACTAATACTAAAATTGATCTTAGGTATATTGATTATTTTGGCTATCAAGTGCATTTTGGGAATAATTAAAATATTAAAATAGCCTTTTAGGACCAAATTTGCATCAACTTAAAACTTATAGGACCGAAATTGCACAAATCTAAAACTGACAGGACTAAACTTGCACAAAAGACAAAACATAAAGGCTAAAATCGTAATTTCAAAAGTTACAGGACTAATACTACAACACCCTATAGATGCAGGACTAATTTTATATTTTTCCCTATAAGAGATTGCAGTTTTTTTTTAATAAAGTGGCAGGCCAACCCATGTCCGACCCACACCAACCCGCCAAAACCCACGGCACAAATGGACTGGCCCATTTAGGCCCGCCCCTTTGTGGGCTATTGAAACCTCAACCCAACCCCTTACCTTGTTCATAGTGAGAGGTCGGCCTAGTCGGGCTAGATCCGTTTTAATAGTTCTACTATCAGCCACCCACAACAATAAAATAAGAAGTGTAATATACAAAATGGAATAGAAAATCTCATCCATAGACATATACATTAGATTTAATTTTTGTTTAATTTTTGTGACAAATTTATTAATCTTTGGTCGCAAAAGTTATTAGTATATATATATATATTATATTTTTTGATATTAGTATATATCTTTTACTATTAATGTTAACGATGCATACAGAATAGTGGTTTGTCTTGTTAGAGCTGTAAAAATGTCCAAGTTGGGCCGACTATCGTGCCAAGAGCAAAAATTGATTGGACCAAATTATGAGCCAAATTGTAACTGGGCCACTAATATAGAAAATTGCGTATAGTTTGGGAGTTCACTAAAATCTCCTCTATCAACTATATGTCTAAGGAACCGAGCATTAGATTTGATGAACTCGACCATGAGTGGTCTTAGTCCTAGTTGTAGATTTCACGCGGTCAGCCTAACCATGCTGGCCAAGTCACTTATGCCTTTTTTAAGTGCATGTTATATAAGGAAACTTATTGTTTGCAACCTGTACTATGATCATTTTGCGGATTTAATACTTAAACTTTTTTAATTGGAACTCGCACCAATACATTGCGATATTGTTAAATTATAACCTCAAGCATTCTCGGTGGGAGAATACTTCACCGAGATATTGTCACGCGAGGCAAAAGTGTCAAATCAACTAAAGTGATAACTTTAGGTGGCAAAGTAACAAATGACCCAGAGTCTAGATTATAAAGTGCAATAACTTCTAAAGCTTTTGATGATTTGGTAATTTTGTCTTTTCAACAAAACAAAACTTAGTTTTTAAAACCGTAAAATAATCATAGTACAGGTTGCAAAAATAATTTACCCTATTATATGTGTGATAAATTACAGAAGGCCTAATAAATTATATGCTCTCTCTTCATTGGTATATATAGCTTGCTATTCATATATGTCTTTCATGCTATATTTCTAGCATTTACAAGTTCTGCGACATTATTCATATAAAGCTTAATTCAAATACGTGTCCCAGCTCAGAGAACTTTCTTTTATTAGAAAAAGGATCTCATTAGAATTCGTTAGAGCAGACGTGTTTAGCAACTATTGTTTGTTGGTTTAAAAAACAAAGACGTGTTTAGTAGAACAATATTATTAACTAAAAAAAGGTCCATGTGAAGTAATTTTATTCCATTTTGAGTTGGCCAAAACATATAGAAGAGGAAATTTTAATATACCCTAAATTATGTGCGGTTTTTGGCATTTAACCCACTTAATTAATTTTTCTTCCCTACTTAACCCCCTCACTACATGAAAATTTCTACCATCTCATCTCTTTCTCTCACCGGCGGATCTGATGGGAATATTCCACCGATATGGAGGAGATGACACAGTAAAAAAAAAATTCATGTAGTGCAGGGGTTAAGACAAATTCCAATAGTTTGCAATATTTTAGTATAGAATCTGCACTATCTCCAGCAGTTTGCATTAAATTTTACACTAAAAATGACTATTTAATTTTATGGTATATAATGTGTACTAAAATCATTAACTTAAAAAAAAATTGGCGCAGCTACAACGTTAAGTTTCACATCTTCAAAATGGCGCAGATTTTGGCGTAACACTGAAGCAAGTTTTTGATCTAAATTGAAGATAGATCACTCTTTTGGAGATAAGAGGATGCTCTAAGTAGAGCGGAAAAAAAAGCAGTTTAGTAGATGAGGTAAACAATGGCACCTAATTTGAAGATGCATTAAAATTTCTTCTTTATTCAATTAGAGAAGATCCTAACAAAAGATCTTGTAAGAAAATCAATTGAATTTTTTAGTTGATAACTCTAAAAAATCCCACGATAGAAATGAGCAAACCTATGTTTGCGTTATTATATAACAACTCGCCATATTCCTTTTTTTTTTTTTTCGACGAGACCAGATTCCCAACAATTATTGGTCTTATTTTCTGTCGCTGAATACAAACTCTCCTTTTCTCTCTAGATATACTTAGAGAAGGTCTTATTTGAAACCGTCTCATGGACTTAAGTTTGGGAGCCTGATCATACAATACACAAAAACATGGTCATTTTCATGGGTTTGAATTTGGTTCAAATCTTATTTACAAATATGATCCGTCTCATGAAAAATACCCATGAGACCGTCTCATACAAGTTTTTGCCATATACTTACAGTTTTCTGCATCAATGGCGGCTAACTCGGCCTTTTCATTTCCAATGGGCCCTCCGCATGCGAAAAGACGCGAGGAACCTTTAGCTAATCGAAGAGATAACCCAAAATGCGACACTATACAACAAGATGTGTTGGCCCAAATCATCACCCAAAATGCCCGATCAATTTCTCAAGGGTTTCAATCTTGACGAGCCGCTGGATCGGGAGACGTTCAAATCTAAGATCCCGATCGTCACCTACGAAGATCTCCGCCGTTGATCCGAAGGATGGCTAACGGCGATTGCTCGCCCATTTTATCTGCTCGCGCCGTCTCCGAATTCATTCTCAGGTGACTATATAAACTATTATAGACTACCTAAAAAAAGGGATAATTACAAAACCACCCCTAAACTCCTCAGGTTTTGCCTAATTACAAAAACTTTAGTTGATCTTTGAAATTATAAATACACCCTTATTAGGTTACAAACACACCATACTACCATAGAGGTTTTAATTTACTTAAAAAGAGAAAATGTACTTTTGGTCCCATTATAAGAGAGAAAATTGCACCATCTCCCCCCACATGATTAGGCCTATTACACCGTTAGTCCCGTACTTTGCATTTGTCATCCCACTATTTTCAAATTTTGCACTATTAGCCCTACATTTTAAAATTTGCCATGCAAGTCCCAAATTACCCTGTATCATGTTGTGAAAGATTTTATTTTCTCGACACTGCTTTTATTCGTGGCATTCTTACACCTACTTATAAAATTTTAAATGGACCATCCAAGTCCCAAATTAACCATACTATTTTTACTAACATGCCCTTTACTTTGCCTTTTATTAACATAAATGGATAAAATGGTTTTAAATGGTTTTATCATGATTTTGATGATTTTGTTTTTATACCAAAACAATGGTTTTAAAGGTTGTCCAAATACTCCTAAATGATTTAAAATGGTTTTAATATTTTCCTGAGTATTTCCTCAAGTTTATTTTCGATAATATTGGAAACAATTTTAATGATTTTTTGTCAATGGTTTTTACATTGAAACTATGTTTCTAAATGTTGTCCTAATACTCCCGATTGGTCTAAAATACTTTTGCTATTTTTCGAGTATTTTTGGAATTTATATCTGACAACACTTTTTTGTTAATGTGTTATTTCATCAAAACTATATTTCTAATGTTGTCCTAAATACTCCCGATCGGTTTAAAATATTTTTACGAATTTTTCTGAGTATTTCTTGAGGTTTATTTTTGACTAAAATCGGACAACATTTCATTTAGAGGACGACCGGTCCGACCAAAGAGGCGACATACTGGGAACGAGTTTCTTGAAACAGAACTCGCGGAACTATCAAAATCAGTCGGGTGACCGTCACCATGGTGGGCGACCGATCGCACCTAGGATGCACTCTGGCCGACCCCCTTCGACCTGGTCACCCCGTAAAATTTGGTGTGTTCTTTTTCTAATCTTATCGATCTTGCGACGGCCGCCTCTAGTTTGACAAAGAAAATTCTAACCGTTGTGCAAATGAGACAACTTTTCCTAATTTGTGGGATTGATTTCTAACAAATATAATCTTGATTTTAATTGCAATTTTTTTTGTAGATATCGATTCCAAGAGGAGCCTATCAAGTATCAATCATCTCCTATAAATAGAGGAAGATTTGAAGCACAACTACAAGAGAGAACAACACAACACAACAAGATATACTCAAGCAAACACTTGGTCTTATATTGTCATTATTCTTGTTGTAATTTGCCTAGCTTATCACTTTCACATTCTTGAGGTCTAGGCTATTCTTGATTACACTTGCACTCTATTGTATAATTCATTATCGAGTTGTAATCTTGAATTTTTGGGTTATCATTCAACACAAGATATCCTTGTGAGTGTTCTTGTGGTAAGAATACACTTGGGTGATCTAGGTGTTAGGTGTAAGAAGATTGTGGTAATCTTCTTGTTGAGGTGTTGAAGAATTTGGTATACTTCAAGGTTGAAGATTGTGGTAATCTTCACAAGGTGCCGTTGGAGATTGTGGTAATCTTCAAGAAGAGATTGTGGTAATCTCAAAGGTGGTGTTGAAGAAGAGTGTGGTGCTCTTCAAGGTGTTGTTATAAGTTGGTGTTGTATTAATTTTGGTAATTAATAAAATCTTTTTCTTTTTGAAATCCATCCCTGATATATCTTGGGGTGGTAGAGGATTAGGCCCTAGGTGGGTTGAACCTCTATAAATCGACGTGTGTTGTTTACATTCGCACCTTTATTATTGTCTTTGAGCATTCGGTTCAAAAAGAGGGTAAAATCGAAAAGATGGAGATAATCTATTCACCCCCTCTAGATTATCGTAGCCGCTTTTGACTTACAAGTGGTATCGAGCCAAACTCTTTGGCAAGCTCGTTTCACATCGCGAGTGAAGAGGAACGATCGTCGGCTACGAACGAAGCTCAACTTTCCTAAGACCTCCACCACCAAGCCACTTATTTGATTCCAAAAATTATATATTTTGGAAAGAAAGAATGGAATGCTATCTACAAGGTTGCGGGTTCGATATTTGGAACATCATTATCAATGGAGAATCCATTCCAATGAAAGACACACCACACACCTCCAAAGGCCTCAAAGAGCTAAATGATGAAGAGAAGAAAATCATCTCCTTAAATGGTAAAGCTCTCAATATTTTGTATTGTTCACTTACTAATTTGGAATATGAACATATTGTAGGAATTGATCGGCACATGAAGTATGACAAAAATTAGAAGCCATCTATGGAGTATTTGCAAATGAAAGAAGTCAAACAAAAGCATCTACTTCTCAAAGGGATACAAGTTCAAATCTATGGAATGCCTTTTACAACTTCCAACTATGGAATAGTCGAACAATGTTTTATGGGCATCGAAGAAGAAAACGAGGTATGTCTTAAACCATCTACTTCCTATGATATTGTTATTCAAAATAATTATAGTGATTTGCAAAATGATTTTGATGATCTTCAAAATGAATTTCAAAATTTACTAGTTAAGTACAAAAATTTGAAAAAGGAATTCAATGTTTTGAAAAATGAAAAGGATAGTTTATTTACTTCCTATGAATCACTATCATGTGCTCACACCACCACACTTGACAAGGATAGAAACCTTGAAAAACAAAATAGTACTCTTGTTGAGGATATTAATTGCATGAAAAATGATTTATCAAAATCCAACTTGAGTACCAATAAATTGCCCAATGTTGTGAATGTTAATAGTTGTGATAGTTTGAATAGTGAACTTGATCATGAGCCTAATATTGTCAAGCATATGAAAAAGAATCGAGTTCCTATGTATATTAGTGATGTTACTTGCTTTTATTGCGGTAAGAAGGGTCATACGGTAAATACTTGTCGGGCTAGAAATAGCTCTAATTATTGTTGGAGACCTAAAAGTCTCAAGACTAATCCCAAAGGACCCAAGCACTTGAGGGTACCACAAAACAATATTATATTAGGTACCCGGCGAAATAATAATCGAAGAAAATTCATACCGCTAAGGAAACATCAAATGAACATCTCATTTGATCAAAGAAGGAGAAAACATTTTCAACAAAGTCAATTTCTAAAGAAGAGGATATAATCAAAAATGGGAGAACACAATCCTTGAAAAGGCAAAGACATCATCAACAAGATGATTTTCCAAGAGAAAGACACTTTCAAAATGGGAAGACCACAATGCTTGGAAATGGAGCAATTGGAGAAACCACCATCAACATGAAGATTTTCAAATGGGAAGATATCATCAACAATGGGAACAACACAACCCATGGAAATGGCGAAATTGGTAAACCGTATCTCCCTATTTAAATATGCATTTTATCTTTCTATGCATGTTTTTATTTGTGTCTAAATTGCAAAACGAGTTTTCATAATTTTAAAATTAAGGTCTTCAATATATATATTTGTGGTTTTAAATATTTTTGAAAAGAAGACCTTGAATGATCTTTTTAAAACTCTTGAGTATTTGCTTAGACTAAATTGTTTTATAATCTCTTATGGGTTTTTATGGCAAGAGCTTACTTATGATATCTTTTATTGTTTTTAGCCTACACTTGTATCATGTTCGCTTTTGTGCTATACTTGTTTAAGATATGTGTAGGATATATTTTTCCTCATCCTCTTCAAGAGATGATTGAACTATCGAGGTATGCTCATCATTGGTATTCATCCCATGTAGACTCAATATGTTTTTGTCATATGCCTATGTGCTTGTCTTTCTAGTTATGTCAAAGTATTTCACATAAGTGCCATTAAAAGGATTTTCTTTATTTTTTTTTTTGAAAAGACATTAGTTGACATAGCTTGTTTTATCCAAGATTTGTAAAGGATTATATTTTGTTTTGATAAAACAATTGATCTACTACGTTATGCTTTTTATTGCACATATAAATGCCACTATTCTTGGATACTTATGTCAAAGTTCTTATTCATATGATTCTTGTAAATAAGGTCTCAACTATGTGCTCTCTTATTGTCAAATTTCAAAAGAGACCTTATGTAGCTTTCTTAAGCTTATTTGAACTTATTAGACTCTTAATGATGCATAGTATGTGGTGCTTAAAATAGTATATCTATTATTCGATATTACTATGCTCGTGTGCAAAATATCTTGTTAAGATTTTGCAGAAATTTGTGATATTTCGCAACAAGTTTGATGAACAAGACAAGGTTAGTAGCTCAATGATATTGTCAAGAAAAAGGTATTGATTTTGATGTAATATTTGCACTCATAGCACATTTAGAAGTTACTTGCACTTTACTTGCCCATTCTTGTTTTGAGAAAATTTCAAGCTTTACCAAATGGATGTTAAATCCAATTTTCTAAATGGTTTTATTCAAATAGAAGTCTATCGGAGTTTAAATTTTTAGGCCAAATGTTTTTATAAAAGGCCTTGTACGGTTGATACAAGTACCCGTATATAGTTTGATAGACTTAACTATTTTTGCAAAATAATTTTACAAAAGGTAAAGTTGATACTACACTTCTTGTTTTGAAAAAGGGCAAGGTTGTTTACTTGTGCAAATTTATGTTGATAATATTTTTGGTGCTACTAATGAATATTTGTGCAAGATATTTTTCCAAGTCAATGCAAGGTGAACCTAAGATGATCATGATGAGGAAGCTCAAATTTGATCATTGGAATTCAAGTTCAACAATGCCAAGAAGGTGATTATACTCCACACTCAAAAGAAGAAGTGAGGCATTGAAGAAGAAAGAACCATTTCAACCTATATGGCCACAAATGTGAAAATTTGACAAAGGTTGAGGTAGGCATGTTGATTGACAAACGAATTCGAGGTATGTTTATTCGTTTATTACTCCTTAAACTCGACATTCTATATGCCTATGTCTATATGCTCGACTTAAAACAATCCAACCAATCTCTTTAAAGTGTCGTTAAAAGAAATTTTCAAATACTTGTAAGGCACTTTTTTCTTATGACTTGTTCATCCAAAGTTTTAAAACGTTATTATTTTTGGGATAACAAGTCCGGTGAAAATTTTATTTTCAAAATATGGTTCGTCATAGTCGAACTAAACATATTAAGATTCGATATTTTTTTTAAGGGATGGCATGTTTTAACAAAAACTTGAGATATGCTTAATTCCGTCTCAAGGATAACTCGCGGACCTTTTAATCGCTCACCGCCGAGTATTTTACCTCATTTCGAGCTTGATTATGACATAATGTATATTGAATGAGGTCTACGTTTACATTTTGCACATTTTTAAAACTTAGGGGGAAAAATCGGATTTTTGAATCAAATTTCGGATTTTCAGAAAAGAATTGAACCAAATAAAAAAATGGTCGCCCACCTGCCGACCGGTCGCCATGCCCTCGGACCGGTCGCCCTAATGGTTTTTTGGTTTAAAATGCGTCTGCTTTTCCGACTTAGCCATTTTTGGCTCTTTTGGTCATTTTTCGTCCCCTTTGCCAATTGCACACAAATTTCACTCCAAATTTATTTTGTTGCATGCATTTCATAACTTGGACTTACTTAGGCTCGATTATCATCATCATTGCTCGTCTTTACCGATTAAATGGTAAGAATTCTACTTCCTTATCTCAATTGGGTTGAACCCTTGAGAACTTGGCCTATATGTATTTTCTTGATGAAATTTGTATATGTTTGTGATGAGATTGTTATTTATGATATATTGTATTGTGTTTGAAATGATTTGGTGATGAAAAACTTGGCTTGATTGCATTTACAAGGGCTATATATATCTTCTTCAATTTTTGACGCCCGCCAAGTGTTCGATAAAATGTCTCAATGAAAAATTCATCACCTACATGACTCTCTTGTTTTCAAATGTCTTATATATTTATAGAGATCATGTTTTGCAAATCAAATGAGTTTTCATAAGCTTCTACAAGTCGTATGATCGACTTTTTCCTCCCATTTGGCCTATAAGCTTCATTGTTAAAATAGCTCTATACATCGGTTTAGTTGCGCACTTTGATATGATTATATGATGTTTTTATCGTGCTAACATTATTTTTGATGATTCCAAAGGGGAAACATGTTATAAGTTTATTATCTCATAGAAGCTAAGTTAAGCTAAACAAAAGAAGCTTTTAAGCTATTCCTAAAGCCATAAGTTGTGGATTATACTTAGTCCATTTATTGTAGTATGGACTCATATTCTTGTCTAATGATGTTTTGTTGATATAAGCTCTTGTACTTAAGATCAATATGTAAAAGCTAAGCTTTTTAGCTTGTGATTGATTGATTTTACATTACTCTTGTTGTGCATATTGATAGGGGAGCTTTTGCTATATATGTTTGAATATCTCTACTCCCATCCTTGTGTTTATATTGCATAAAATGTTGTCGCTCGCAACGGATAGTTCTCTTTTACCGGTAAAATTGTTTTGTTTTCAAAAATCGACCTCGTTAAAATTGTTTTGGTTTGTAATCATCAAAAAGGGGGAGAATGTTTGATAAATGGTTTTATCATGATTTTGATAATTTTGTTTTTATACCAAAACAATGGTTTTAAAGGTTGTCCAAATACTCCTAAATGATTTAAAATGGTTTTAATATTTTTCGGAGTATTTCCTCAAGTTTATTTTCGATAATATTGGACAACAATTTTAATGATTTTATGTCAATGGTTTTTACATTGAAACTATGTTTCTAAATGTTGTCCTAATACTCCCGATTGGTCTAAAATGCTTTTGCTATTTTTCTGAGTATTTATTGAATTTATATCGGACAACACTTTTTGTGTTAATGTATTATTTCATCAAAACTATATTTCTAATGTTTTCCTAAATACTCCCGATCGGTTTAAAATGTTTTTATGAATTTTTCTGGAGTATTTCTTGAGGTTTATTTTCGACTAAAATCGGACAACATTTCATTTAGAGGTCGACTCTGGCTTGACCAAAGAGGCGACGGACATCGGAACGACTTTCTTGAAACAACTCGCGAACTATCAAAATCAAGTCGGGTGACCGGTCACCATAGTTAGGGCGACCGATCGCACTTAGGGCGACACGGCCGACCCCCATTTGAACCGGCCACCCCGTAAAATTTGGTGTGTTCTTTTTCTAATCTTATCATCAGTCTGACGGCCGCCTCTAGTTTGACAAAGAAAATTCTAACCGTTGTGCAAAGTGATGACTTTTTCCTAATTTGTGGGATTGATTTTTAACAGCTATAATCTTGATTTTAATTGCAATTTTTTTGTAGATATCAGATTCCAAGAGGAGCCTATCAAGTATCAATCATCTCCTATAAATAGAGGAAGATTTGAAGCACAACTACAAGAGAGAACAACACAACACAACAAGATATACTCAAGCAAACACTTGGTCTTATATTGTCATTATTCTTTTTGTAATTTGCCTAGCTTATCACTTTCACATTCTTGAGGTCTAGGCTATTCTTGATTACACTTGCACTCTATTGTATAATTCATTATCGAGTTGTAATCTTGAATTTTTGGGTTATCATTCAACACAAGATATCCTTGTGAGTGTTCTTGTGGTAAGAATACACTTGGGTGATCTAGGTGTTAGGTGTAAGAAGATTGTGGTAATCTTCTTGTTGAGGTGTTGAAGAATTTGGTATTCTTCAAGGTTGAAGATTGTGGTAATCTTCATAACGTGCCATTGGAGATTGTGGTAATCTTCAAGAAGAGATTGTGGTAATCTCAAAGGTGGTGTTGAAGAAGAGTGTGGTGCTCTTCAAGGTGTTGTTGTAAGTGGTGTTGTATTAATTTTGGTAATTAATAAAATCTTTTTCTTTTTGAAATCCATCCCTGATATACTTTGGGGTGGTAGAGGATTAGGCCCTAGGTGGGTTGAACCTCTATAAATCGACGTGTGTTGTTTACATTTCACACCTTTATTATTGTCTTTGAGCATTCTTCAAAAAAGAGGGTAAAATCGAAAATATGGAGATAATCTATTCACCCCCTCTAAATTTTCATAGCCGCTTGGACTTACAGCCCAACATGCTTCCGTAAATTAAAATATCCCTTAAAATTCATACCTTCTTTGACCAAACAAAGACCGGTGAGATGGCTCGCAACACCACCGGTCGGAAAATTATCGCCCCTTTGATCGCTTAACAAACAACTCCTCACTGCTCAACTTCACCTTCGGGAAGATGATCTCGCAAGTTATCCGACTTCTTCAAAGAATCGTCAAAGACAACCTTGGTTTGTTTCTACTCCAGGCGCATAAGATAATCTTTAAACGGGATAAATTAATAGAACATTATGAACACATGTTGAAGCAAAAAGCCCTTTTTATTAAGAACTTTTAGAAATATTTATTACATTAGTAATCTCCTTTGGGAGGAGAATACTTGTTTAGCCTCTCATGTATGAGGCTTGCACTCGAAAACACATAAAAATTTGAAAACTAAAACACTCAAAATATTACAAATTTTTCTCTTAGACTTTATTATAAGAAAACTAAGGAAAATGTTCGATGTCCACAGCTTCCTTCAAATCTTGCAATTTATAGAGGTAAGTCCGGACTTGAAAGGCGGACTCAAATCTTGTTGAAACTTATGACATCACTGCTTATGTCATATCCTGCATTATTGCTTCGCCCGCTAGTTTTCTTTTTCTTCCGCGTGACTCAACCCATGTGATGTTTGTCGGGGAATCTTTTAAAAATTTGGTTTACGTGGTCCCCGAGGATAACGCGTCTTGTGAGCTGGGTCCTTGTCTTTTCCAGCTGCATGATCTTGTCGGTCGGGTTTGGGTCGGAATCCTTTCCCAAACTCGGGTTCTTTCTGTTCAGGACATGCTTGACAGATCCAATCGATCCAACGGCCAACATGTGCCATATTACAGAATTTCCATTAAGTCTCTTTGCTTGCCGGAATCTTATTCTCCCACAGAATTCTTCTCTTAGTTTTGAAAAGTTCTTCTGCGAATCCTGTTGTTGATCCAGTCATCGAATTCAAAAGGAAAGATCAATTTGCTGAATTCTGGAAAAACTTGAATGGATATTTGACTTTGTCCATTTCGGTTAGACAAACCCAAAGACCCCATGCTCGTCTAGTAGAAGCTTGATCTTCAGAAAATTCTCCTACTAATACTGGTCCTTCTTCCTAAGAAGCCGCTTATATATTTTAAAACATTTCCATCCGGTCTTCTTAGCTTGATGAAATGAAAAGCTTCATTAAAGCCTTTTTTCTTTGTCAGGTTCGAGCCGCACT
Source organism: Rehmannia glutinosa (assembly GCA_016081115.2). Classification (NCBI taxonomy): domain Eukaryota; kingdom Viridiplantae; phylum Streptophyta; class Magnoliopsida; order Lamiales; family Orobanchaceae; genus Rehmannia; species Rehmannia glutinosa. The sequence goes on from CM071937.1 coordinate 83,649,485, forward strand.
TAGAAAACACAGTTCCAAAATGTCTCCTCTGCCAAATGTGGATTGTTGGCCCAAGTCTCGTAAATCGCTTCCCAATCCATTTCGGTAATTTTGAAATTTCTAGAATCCTGGTGATACAAAGATAGATTGATGCTAGAGCTCCAAACGTATACCATTCCCGTACTTCATTTGGATGACTTCCTGGCTTCATCCAAACTCGGGATACTTGCCTCGAGATATCAACTATAGTTTTTTCTCGGGTTAATATCTCTCCTTGTAACTAGTTTGTTCCATTGTCGTTGATAAACACGCATTGGAGAAATCTTAATCTCGTCAGTTTGAACCTTAGATTTGCCATCTGGGCCTAAGATTCAACTCTCCCTCTTTACCCCAGGTTTGGGTTGACTTGAAGACTCGGGTTGTGACACCGGAGATTCAACCATCACATGACTTGTACACCTCGGGGGGATGCATCATCTACAACACTTGTGATTATGGTATTTGAATCCATAACCTCCGGGTTAGAGCCCCATTCTCTAACCGCTCTTTTTTGCATCGTAGAGATGCGGCCCGGGAGGAGAGGCCTTGCAGTGCTAAGAACAGTTGTCCTTGAGCGAACCGGCATGCTCGTATTTGACTAGAAACAAATTTCGGTCACTGTTGAAGTCGTCCAACAACTTCTACATTGAGACATAACGCCTCAAAATCTCGCTTCTAGACTCTCCAGGTTTTCCCTGAGAGATGTCTTACTCGTTTAAGGACCTCAAATGCAACGCGTCCTTCCATCTCGTGTTAAAAAATCTGCAAGAACATTTTCATGAAATTTTATAATGACAATATCATAATCATAATATTGACATTCAGCTTGCCATCTAAGTAATCTAGCCTTTTTCTCGGTTTTGATTCAATTTTGTTTTCGAAAAAGCCTTGACACTTGAATTATCAATTTTTTAAAGTAAACTTTTTAGCCAAGAAAATAAAAGCCATTTTTTGAAAGCCTTCTCGATCGCAAAGAATTCTTTCTCATTTATATGCCATCGATTCACTTCACTTTGTCAAGAAAAAGACCGCCGCAATATCTACATGGAACTTCCCCATTAGGTGTGGCTTTTGTGAGAACAATTTTTGCCACCAATAGTCACTGACATCCGTATATAGAACCGCCATCTTCGTCTTGTGGAATTGCAAGCTTTTGAAGCTTTTTGCAAACTTTTTAAGATGTTTTATTCCTTCGATGTTCATCTTCCCATTTGAATGTAGCATCCTTTTTTAAATGGGTTAAACACCTTCCCGTAATGTGCTAGATTGTTTATGAACATACCAAAGAAAAATTAACAACTCCAAGAAAACTCAAGTCGCTTCTTCTTGTCTTTCAAGATATCCGAAATCCCTCTTTTCTACAATATGACTTTGTAGGATAATTCCATTCATCGATTTCAATTCCGAGGAATTCAATCTGTCTTGTAGCAATTACCATCGCCTTCTTTTCTCAAAGCACTAATCCTTCCTTGTGGCATACATCCAAAATATTTCCAAATATTTGAGATGCTCTTTCATGTTCTTTGAAGCGATAAGAATATCACCTATATATACGAACATGAAACTGAATAATCCTTGAAGAGATTTTCCATCTTTCTTTGATATATTTGGGGTGCGTTAGCCAATCCCATAGCCATCACGTTCAAATATAGTGTCCTTATGGTGTAGAGAAAGTCAGAACTTCTTGCTTTCTTCATCCATCTTAATATGGTAAAATCCAGATTTGCAATCAAACTTTGAGAATATCTTGGCACCTTTAATACGCTTAACCGTGATGTTCTCTACTTGGATATAGTATCCGTTAACTCCAAAATATTATTAATCCTTTTGTAATTAATAACAAGTCTTGGCTTTCCTCTTTTGATTTCTCCATGGTTTCTGACTAAGAATCCCGGACTGCTTTATGGAGAAACTCATGGTGAAATTAACTTAAGGTCAAGATGTTCCTTAAGTATCTCTTGCATATCCTCACGATCCTCCTGATTCATAAGGATTAGTTTGAATCTCACGAACTCGTACTCCTTTCCTAGTTTAACTTTTAAGGAAGCTTTGAGCTCGTTCTTATCCCACCATGCCAAAGGATTTTCATTATAATTCTTTTGGATCTTCTTCTTGATATCCTAGAGTGATATTTGATCTTCTATGGTAACATCACTCGGGCTTCTCCATTAGGCTCATCATCAATTCTTAAACAGCCTCTGGAGGTACTCGTTCTTCTCCTTATATTCTGAATGAATACAAGTTATTATCCCATCGCTTTGTATCTTTCTGCTTCGAACCATATTGTCGAAAGGATAATAAGGCATCACCAAATCTTCTTTTATCCGCCATTTTTGGATTTTGAAGTTTGGCTTCATCACCACGCTTGCTGCGAAAATTAATAGGTATTTTTTTGTAAAATGCTTCCCGCAGTCTCTGGACAATAATCTTATGATCACATAATGTTGTGAAAATAAGTCTTCTTGTCTCATTCTCCTGTGTAAATCGCTTAAATGTTTGTAGGAAATTGTTTCCTAGCAAAACATCTGCTCATGTATCATGGAAATAGATTGGTGGCGTCTTCACTTTGTACCATGGGTACCGCCGCGCCTCCGATCATGATTTTTGCTTGTTTAATTCCCCTGTTAAGAATAAGAATTCTTTTAGAGAAATCTCTTCCTGCAATAGCTGGTAAATCTTCTCAATTTCTTTAGGAAAAATCTCTTGGCTTTGCAAAGACATATTCCTAAGACTTGAATCGATATATGCGGTGAAATACTTGGCCTTGTATTCGCATATAACATTCCGATAGAAATGTATATGGAGAATGGACTAGTGGTCATCTAATTCTCGTATCTTTTATCGCCCACCGTGAACTCCATTCCATCTTGTAATCTTTCCCAAGGTTTATGATCCTCAAGAAATTCAATTCCCAGCATTAACTCGTTTCTCGAATTCTTCCTGCTACTCCTGAGATAGTCAACTCAATTTCACCTATCTTCGAGCTTCATTGATACCTTCCAACTATTGGTGGTTGGAGATAATATAGAACATCACAAGGAAAAATATTGTCCTTTTGAGTGATGTCAAATATTACTTCAACTTCTCGCCATCCTTTTGACATTTCAGCTCTCCCTGCTTTTGAAAACATCTGGAATGCGTTGAACTGTACTTGGTCTTTTTTCTTCCGAACGGCTACTGCTTATCATTCTGTCTTGTTGGAAAGACATCCTTCTTGGCTCAACTCTGAGACTTCGACTTTTGTTGAATACTGGTTGATCTTTTATTTTCATATCGATCTCCTTGATAGTTGGAGACTCTATGATCTCTCAGTAAACCACCTGGCCGCAAAGTCCTCAAGATTCTTGGGACTTCAATAAATTTCTTTCTCAAGAATACTTCTGAATGATGTGTATTCGAGAGAGCATAGGATATCTTGTATGTGATCGAGTAAGGTCTATTCCCTTCTTTCATCAAATCGTCTCTTTTGAAATCTTGATGAAGGATTAGGACTCTGTTGAAATCTAGATCTCCCAGATTGTATGCAATTCTAGGATAGACATTAAATGCCAATTTCCCAAAGATACAAATTTCTTGTTAATCGCTCCAAGGCATGAATCCTTGAGGTTTGAGATCCGCTTATCAAAAATAGCAAGATTCAAAGGCGAATCTATTCCTTCCTTGAATGTTGCCTTAATAATTACTCTTATGGCTCCGATGTGAATCCATGAGAGTGTATTTGCAACTTCTCTTTTGACTCGCTTTTGATCTCCTGGATTTCTCTCGTAAGGGACCAACTGCATCTCGATCAAAGTTACCAAGAAATTCCATCGAATAGCAAATTCTCCGATTGTTACCCCGTGAATAATTTGGTGTTTTCTCGCTACGAAACCCAATCTTATCCAACGCCTTCTCCATCGCCGATAGTAAAACCGTTGTATATCCGCTTTGATCTTCTTTTTTATAATTTTCATAAGAGTCTTATGAGAAACCGTAGTGTGAGAGAGGAATCCTCAATATCCTCCCTAATCGCCTCATTAAAGAATTTCTTCTTCACTCTGATTCTGAACTGGATTTACTTCCATCATCAGAATAGATCTCCTCTTCATAGATGCTTTCATCTGAGGGAATATCCTCAAATTGATATACCTGTATTAAATCCTGATAGTAGACAGCTTATTCGATTTCTGGTGTAGCCTCAAACTGTCTGACTCATCGTCTTTGATTTTCTGGGCAATCAGTTGAGATATGCCCTCTTGCTCCGCATGTCCAGCAATTACAATCTCTGAAACTTTCATTAGCTCTGGTATGAGCTCGCCTGAAAGTTGTTCTCCCTGTGGTTCTGTTGGTACTCGCTTGATTTGAACCTGATGATGAGGCTCTACTCCTACTTGGTGCTGGTCTTTGCCCTGATTTGTAACTTTGGGCTTTTTGTTTTGACCAAAACCTTCTAGGTCTCCATGAAGACCTTTTGCTGATGCTTCCCCGGTGGTATGGATGGCTTCTCTCATTCTTCTTCTTATGCCGCCGTGGTTGACCTCCCACAACTGTTGGGATATCATTGTCCACGCAACATAGAGGAACCACTTTGTTAATTCCTCGTAATCTCTTATAATTCCTGTATAGAGCTGCCTGGTAACACCATTCAGATAACTTGGCCTTTAAGAAGGACATTCTTCTGGCCACTGTATCTAATTCTATTGCATCCTTGTATTCCCTGATAAGCATTTCTCTCCCGAGGGGACTCGGAATCTTTGCAAAGAATAGTCATGAAGCTTTCTTTTCTCCAATCTTGATTTCCACCGGTATTCGGTGAACAACTTGATATATTCATCAATATGACAAATATCATGTAACTCAAGGTTATAGAGGGCTTGTTTATATCTTTTTCTTTTTTCATCCTCTAATCCCTCAAAGTAACCTGTGTCGATAAACTGGATTTTGAATAGTTTTGCCATATCATCGACAATTCCTTTTAGTGATTCTCCGATGTGACAGCTCTTCGTTTGCATCGGCCATATCCCATGCAATCTTTACAGATCCCTCAATACTCATTTCAAGGAGTAAAATGAAGGAATCTTTCGTAAGATCAAGGGTACCGCAATCCTCATTGCCGATGCCCATTCATCAATAAGGACTTCTCGATTTTTGAAATCACAGGATATCCAAATTTAGCATCAATCCATATGGATGTATTGGATCTAGATGCGATCTCCCATAAGGCGTCCTGGTGAATATTTGGCCTTCTAGAGGTACTCGAGTTCCCGTAAGAGGTGGTCGAGCTCCTGCTCCCGAAAGAGTTTCATTCCTCGTGGGTAAAATCTCCAACGTGGTGCATTCTCACGCCCTGGGTTCCATGATTTGAACCCGCACTTTCTCGCGACGTTGGGATTTCATCGGTGGCGGTGGTGGAATTGGCGGAATTGGTCTACCATGAGGGTCATAGGTAACCAAAGTTGATCCATCTCCTGCGTTCATCTTTAAGTCTACAATACCTAATCCAAATGAATGATTCTCGCTGCCAGTCATGTAGATCTTTAAGATTGATCTTCTCCATATCCATCACTTTTAGTTTATGATGGATTTTCCTTCGATGATAGCAATGAGCTTTTCATCGCCCCTCATTTTTCGTATAACTTCGATTGGTTTTCCTTTTTGGTGTAAATAGGGTATCCCCAAAATCTATACGCTTCTTTCCTCCTCGAAGAACTCCGGTCATCCCTCCAAGTTCTTGACTCGTTTGAATATCATGAAGAATTTCAAGAGTTTCTTCTCGATATTTCACCATCGTCTCCATCCAGTTCGATCCGATGAACTTGTGTTGGTAGATGAATATGGCGGTTGCCATAATTCCGCACCGTTCTCGGACTTCTCTAAGATCTTCTGAGAACTTAGATTTGTCGGAAGTATCTCGTTCCATTCGTACTCCATCGAATCATTGTTCGATGGGCATTCTCATGAACTTCTTTTTGGAGGTTCATCAATTCGACATATAATGTCTCCTTTCTCGTCCGTAAAACTCATATGATATGCCGCCGCATTTCGCATTGCCTTAAGGCTTCCCTATCGACTCTGCTGCGTTCTTGTATCTCATATTGGTGGTTCCAATATTCGATCTTATCCTGGTGTTCTTGTGCATACATCGTCAAAACTTTGACGATATGTCCCGACGGCGTACATCTCGGACAATTGTCCTGGATCCATATTCTCGAAGAAATTCTCCTCACTAATTGTTAATTACATAAATATAATAAATTTAACTAAAAATTCTTAATAAACCTGGCTCGATACCATTTTGAGTCAACAATACTAAGGCAAATTGGGTAAAATTTAAAATGAATTATTTTGGGACCGGTGCAACCCTTGAAAATTATGGGACCAAATATGCTGAATTTAAGATCTTGAGACTACTTTTGCAATAATCTTAATCCTATGGGAATATTGCAAACGTGGGACTAAAATTGTAATGAAGAAAATCTTATGGGACCATAGATGCAATTAACTCCATTATAAGAAAAATGAGTCAAACACTTTTGACTCATAATTTGCACTTTTGGTCCCAATTGATTTTGTTTAGCAAATTTAGTCTCATACGAATCAAAAGTGGCATCTTTTGTCCTAAAATTAACTAAAACTTAATCGAACGTTAATTATATTCTTATAGGATCAAAGTGCATTTCTCCTAAAATTAATTAAATAAAAGAAAAAATAATTGAAAAATCTGATAAATTGTCTAACAATTCTGAAAATTATTTTAACAAAAATTTAAAAATTATTTGAAATTTTTTAACAAATTTTTAAAAAATAAAAATTTATAATAAAATCTAAAAATTAAAATATATAAAAAAAATCCGATAATTTGTTCAAAAAACTAAAATAGTAAAAAAAATCTAAATTATTTTAAAATTACAAACAACCAAATATGAAAATTGTTAAAAAAATAACTATAAACAGTTTTAAAAAATCTGAAATTATTTAAAATATTAAGATATATGTTAATTTCTAAAATAAAAACTCAAAAACTATTTTCAAAAAGTTTTTTTAAAATAAAAGTGTATTTAAAAATATGAAAATTTGTTTAAAAAACTAAATAAATTGTTAAAAATCTAAAGATGATTTGAAATATTAAAATATAAAATTAAAAAAATCTGGAGAATTATTTAAAATATGAGAATTTGTCTAAAAGTTTGAAAATGGATTAAAAACTGAAAACTATTGAAGATTTCTGAAAATTTAACAAAAGAATCTGAGTTTTTTTTGTAAAATAAAAAAATTAAAAACTTATAATTGTTTTAGAAAACTATAAAATATTTTAAAAAAATCTGACAATTGCGCCAAATGTGTAAAACAAATCTGAAAATCAAAGAAAAAAACCTGAAGTTCGTTTAAAAATCTTAAAATTATTTCAAATATTAAAAATGAGTTCCATATAAAATTAATTAAATATGGAAATATGTTTAAAATATGGAAGTTTGTCTATAAATTTTAAAAATGGATTAAAAACTGAAACCTATTGAAGACTATGAAAAACAAACTACAAAATAATCTAAATTGTTTTATAAATTCAAAAGAGTGACAACATAGAATTTCTTTAAAAAAATTAAATTATTTTAAAAATCTGACTATTACATCAAATATGGAATTAAATCTAAAAATTAAATAAAATATTGACATTTGCATGTTTTGAAAAAATCCATTTTTTAAAAGTCTTAAAATTATTCCAAAATTTGAATATTAAAATCTGATTTTTTAGCAAATTTTTAGAGTTTCTAAAACTATTCGCAAATTTTAAAAAGAGTTGTGAGTTTTTTTATTTTGGAATTTAAAATATTTTTTAATTTTTTAAATAAATGTCAGTATTTTTTAAAATGATTTTTAGTTTTTCTATAACAATTCTCATTTTGTAATTTTTGGATTTGAAAATAGTTTTGATTTTTTTGATTTTCAGTTTCTTAAACAAATTATCATATATTCTTATGTTTTAATTTTTAGATTTAGAATAATTTTTTGGATTGTTTATAACTTTTTTTCACTAAATTGCAAATAATTTTAAATTTTATTGAAATAATTTTTTAGATTTTTCAAATAATTTTCTTCTTTTTTTTTGATTAATTTTTGAATAATGCACTTTTGGTCCCGTGAAAATAGAGTTAACATACGCTAAGTTTTCCATTAGTTTTGGGACTAAAACTGCAACTTTTGATTCATATGGGACTAAATTTACCAAAAAAATCATTTGGGACTAAAAAAGCAAATCATGGGACTAACAGTGTTTGACCTCTTTTCTTATGGGACGGGTTATTCACATTTCTAAAATTGTTTGACCTCTTATCTTATGGGACCAAATGTGCAATTTTTTCACTTAAAAAATACCTCCTCTTGAGGGTTGATTTGTGAGGGAGAAATAAATGTCAATGGGATATTTATAATTTTGAAAGATAACTGAGTATCTTTGTAACTAGGTTAAACCTGAGGGGTGTTTTTGTAATTATCTCCAAAAAAAATAAGCTATAATAGGCACAAAACTAAAGTTCATAAAATGAGTGATTTTGTTTCTTTATTTGAACAGCTCTGGAACTTCAGCTGGCGAACTGAAGCTTATTCCATGTGCAAAAGAGGATTGGGATCGACGTATATATCTTGCAGTCTTCTCACGTCTGTTACGAACCTGTAAGTATAAATTGAATGAAGCAAATATATTTTCATTTCTTTGTTTGTGCTCAATTTTTTCGTGATGAATGCAAATCGTTATATAAAAATAGGTATGTAAAGGGACTAGACAAAGGCAAAGGACTTTACTTCATGTTTACAAGGGCCGACACAAAGACTCGGGGTGGGTTTCTAGCACGATCCGCACTCACAAGCTTGTACAAGAGTGATAGTTTCAAGAACTGATCATATAACCCGTATAATGTTTACACGAGCCCATATGAAACCATTTGTTGTGTGGACACATTCCAAAGTATGTACACACAAATATTGTGTGGACTTTACGAGCGTGAACAGGTCCTCGTGGTTGGGACAACATTCGCCTCATGCCTCCTTCGAAGTTATCGGGTTTTTCCATCTGAATTGGCAACAACTAACACATGATATCAGAACCGGTCACTTAATCCAAAAGTAACCGATACGGCAATACGTAAGTGCATGACCCATATTATGCGGCCCGACCCGACTTGGCGGACTTTATTGATCGAGTGTGTACTGCAGAGGACAAGTGGGAAGGGATTATCACTAGAATTTGGTCCAACACTAAGTATCTTGATGTGATTATTACTGGCGCAATGGCTCAATATATCCCAACTCTTGATCACTATAGTGGAGGATTACCAATAGCAAACACAATATATGTTTCTTCAGAGTGTCTTTTTGGGATCAATCTCAATCCCATGTGCAATCCATCTGAAGTTTGCTACACCATCATGCCAAACATGGCCTATTTCGAGTTCTTGCCACACCAGCCCAACTTACCAGGACTCACTCATTCGAAACCCGTTGACCTTGTGGACGTTGAAATTGGCAAGGAATATGAAATAGTGATCACCACATATACCGGTTTATATCGATACCAAGTAGGTGACATTGTTCGAGTCACTGAGTTCTATAACTTGGCACCGCAATTCCAATTTATTAGGTGAAAAAATGTGCTACTAAGTATCGATTCAGACAAGACAGACGAAACCGAGCTACAAGCGGCAGTAGAGAACGCTTCTGAATTGCTCCGTGATTTCAACACAAGCGTGGTTGAATACACAAGCTATGCAGACACAACAACTATCCCTGGTCACTACGTGATATATTGGGAGCTCTTAGCAAAGGACTTGGCCAACTGGCCGAGTGACAAGGTGTTAGACCAATGTTGTCTAGCCATGGAAGAGTCCTTCAATTGGATATACTGCCAATTACGAGTGTCGGACAACTCAATTGGGGCATTGGAGATCCGAGTTGTGAAAAATGGGACGTTTGAGGAGCTAATGAACTATGCAATCTCAATGCGTGCTTCCATTAGTCAGTACAAGGTGTCTAGGTGTGTTAGCTCTAAGCTAATAGTGGATCTTCTTGACTCTCGAGTCGTGTCAACACATTTTAGTCCATCGTTACCACATTGGACCTCGAATGTTGTCTCTAAGGGAAAAATAATTCGAGAATGATTGACCAAACAAAGTCAATAAAAGTGCATGCTCCACTGATGGAATGTGCAATGGGTGGAGATCCACCCTTGTGTGTGTGGGGTGTGTCTCTGTATAGATAATGGTAGCTCGAGAAAACCAGCCATCCCTATGGAGAGAAGAGTGTTATAGCAATGAATACTGTAAGTAATCAACAGTATAATTATGTAACGTATACAACTAGTTACCTTGTACTTGAGCTGTTTTTATATGATAGACAGTAATAAGTTGTCTGTAGTTCTGATGCAGCACAAGCTTTTGTTTCTTTAGTTTGTTTGTGTAGCAGGTACAAATGAATGTGTTCCTTTTTCCTCAAAAAGGGCGTAGTCTTCCTGGTGCTACTATTACTTGGGGCCTGACTTTTCTATAGCATGATTTCATGGAAAATAGAGCGTCATTCCAAATGTAATGCTGTAACAAATTGCTGACCTTGGGATGACAAAGGCGGAACGGCAGCAAACTGCCATATATTCCTGTTCAGAGTGAGATGAATACGAAGTTGAGCCTTGCCGAACATTCCTGGATGGATCGAGCTTTGGATTTGGATGGCTTCGAAGAAGATTCTCCATCATAAACAATAACCTTGGCTATTTAGCTAACCTTTCTTCTAGCTCCTCTGTGCTGAAATCATCAAATTCAACCTATGTTCAGAATTTTAAAAGTCAAAAGTCTAAACTCCAAGATAATTGATATTAGTAACATATATACCACATAATCATCCACTTTGGCATTTTTTACACGGGCAAGAGTTGGAAGAACTACAATTTGAGCTTCTTGGACAAAAATAGACTTTTCTCAGCATTGATTTTCAGAAAACGTGTCTCAACATGTTGCTTTGCTAATATGCTCAAATGCTTGTCCATGACCTGGAATTAGCTACATGAAAACATCATACCTAAAGATGATATACTTCAGTCTCCAGGTTACTCATCATTCTTCACACACTTGCACACTTTACCGAAAACATACATTATAATTAGAATATCCAATGTTGCATCAGATGAAGACTATGTACGTAAAATAAATCACATAATACAAAATCGTATTCTAACCATAATGAACACGATAAAGCAGAAGCGAAATTGGATCGAATTACTTCCAACCATTGCTAGTTCTTCGATGATACTTAAGAATTGATTTCTTCGTGATTCCGAGAATTCTTCTAAGCCCTTGCTCTCGCACGATAATAAAATTCGTTTTCTTAATGTGAGTAGGCTTAGGGACCTCGAATACCAATTTATAGACGATCTCGTCCATCAAGAGATCATACCAAATTGGAAAGAATCTTCCATGATTATTGGTATAATTAGCCAAGATTTGTGCCAATCAAATATGGAAATGATATCGACCACATATGGAAAAATATCAATGTGATTTTCCTTGATCAAAAGGAAATAATCTTACATTTATGGAAAAAATATCAATATGATTTTCCTTGATAAAAAAGAAATAATCTACATTCTCCTACTTGGTCTATATATTTCACAATGCACCTTAATAGGAAACAAAGTACACGAATCATGGCGATAGGTCTTCTAATAGGTGAGTATTATCTTCCATGTATCACATTATACTATATTCCCAAGATAAGCTATGTTAAACTTAATGAATAAACCTCATGTTTATTCTAGGTCCAAACTTAATGATATTTCTCAAATAAACAAAAATTAATGTGCACAACCATATGAGAAACATCTAAATAAATAAGAGTTCCATTAAGTAAAATGTACGTACAATGAAAGACTACAATATGGAACTAAGTCCCATTATTTCTACATGATCCTTGAAATTCTTTGGTGGCATGCCCTTAGTCAAAGGATCAACAATCATTAATTCAGTGCTATTGTGTTCAATGACCACTTTAATTTCCTTAACACGTTCTCTTATGGCTAAATACTTGATGTCGATATGCTTACTTCGACTTCCACTTTATTATTCTTAACCATAAATACAAATCAATCAGGGATATTTATAATTGTCGCAATACAACCTCAATGGCCTAGAAATGTAGTCTTCAACTCTAAGCCCGTATATGAAACTCCTCAAGCAAACTCCATGCGAGGTGGCCTCGAAACACGATGTCGACCTCGGCCTCCATAGTGGAAGTAGATCGGGTCCGCTTTGCACTTCTCCAAGATACATACTCCACTGCTAGCATAAAGATATAACCCGATGTTGATGATTTCGTGAATCAATGCAGCCCAGCGTAGTCTAAATCGTAGTAGCCAATCACCTCCAGTTATCGCTTCGTCTATATATGAGCATGTAATCCTTTGTACCTTGAAGATATCTCATCACTTTCTTTGCGCTTTCCATTGATCAATACCTGGTTACTCGATATCCGCTAACACTCCAACAACATATGCAATATCGCTAGTGCGGACCGAGCATACATAAGACTTCCAACCGCAGAAGCATATGGAATGTTTTTCATGTGTTCCCGTTCCAAATCATTTTTGGGACATTGACTCAAGTCAAGTTTATCACCCTTGACAATAGGTGCTACACTTGGTGAACAATTTTTCATGTTAAATCTCTCTAATACTTTGTTGATATAGGTTTCCTGAGACAAACCCAATATGCCTCGAGATCTTTCTCTATGGATCTTAATGCCAATGACATAAGATGCCTCTCCCATATATTTCATATCAAAGTTCTTTGAGAGAAATTGTTTCACCTCATATATCAAACCCTTATCATTTGTTGCAAGCAGAATATCATCCACGTATAAAACAAGAAAACAAATCTTACTCCCACTGATCCTTTGGTATATACATTGATCCATGATGTTCTCTTCAAAGCCAAATGAAGTAATCAACTTCATGGAATTTCAAATACCATTGGAGGGACGCTTGTTTTAATCCGTATATGGACTTATTAAGCTTGCAGACTAAATGATCATTGTTTCTAGAGGAGAATCCTTCATGTTGTTTCATATAAACATCTTCCTCTAGATCACCATTGAGGAATGTCGTTTTCACATCCATTTGATGTAGCTCAAAATCAAAATGAGCTACTAGTGCCATAACCACTCGAAGAGAATCCTTTTTAGACACAGGAGAAAATGTATCTGTGTAATCAATTCCTTCTCTTTGAGTGAACCCTTTGGCAACGAGTCTTGCTTTATGTCTTTCAATGTTGCCTTGTGAGTCTTTCTTTGTCTTAAAGACCCATTTGCACCCTATGGCTTTTACACCATCGACAACTTGACAAGATCCTGCACTTCTTTAGATGCCAAAGAATCCATCTCGTCCTTCATGGCATTGTGCCATAAGTCAAATTCCTTATAACTCATGGCTTGTGAAAATATTTCAGGGTCTTTTTCGGCTCCAACATTACAATCCACTTCTTGCAGATACACAAGATAATCACTAGAAATTGCTAAATGTCTGACTCTTGTAGATCTACTCAATGTTGTTTCATCGTTATTTTGAGGAACTTGTTGTTCAACTTGTGGCTCAACATTGTCTTGATGCCCTCATCAACAATTTGATCTACTGGGATCACCATTAGCAATTTGTGGAATCTCAACGACCTTATCATTTGGTTGTCTTACACTCGAATGTACTTTAGGGGTGTAAACAACAACTAATCTATCACTTGAACTAGATGGTTGATCCTTATAGTGATCCTTTTAAGGAATTAAGTGTTGTAACTGATCATTCCCACTAATCAAGTCATCCTCAAGAAAATTTGCATTTCTTGATTCCACAATCCTAGTGCTATGAGATGGACAATAGAATTTATAACCTTTGGACTTTTTCGGCATATCCAATTAAATACCCACTAATTGTCCTCTCGTCTAGTTTCTTCTCTTGTGGATTATAAATTCTCACTTCGACGGGCATCCCCAACACATATATGTCGCAAACTCGGTTTTCAACCCTTAAATAGCTCAAAAGGAGTCTTTGAGACAACTTTGGTTGGAACTCGGTTTAATATATACACACTTGCCTTTTTAGCGCTTCACCACAAGAATTGAGGAAGTCTTCAAGAGCTCCACATGCTCCTTACCATGTCCATCAAAGTTCGATTTCTTCTTTCTCACACACACCTGACCGCGAATCGGGCATAGTGTATCGGGCAACAATCCCATGTTCTTGAAGAAACTTTGCAAACGAACCAGGAGCTTGTCCACTTTCCGTGTATCTACCATAATACTCCCCACCTTTATCCGATCTCACAATTTTAATTTGCTTATCACATTATTTCTCTATTTCACTTTAAAACCTTAAAAGATCCAAAGCTTCGTCTTTGGAACGAAGCATGTAGAGATATATATCGTGAGTAATCATCTATAAAGGTGATAAAGTATTTAGACTATTTGCATCCATATCCGGACAACAAATATATGTATGAATGATTTCTAATAAGTTTGTGCTCCTCTTTGCACCCTTTTTGGACTTGTTGGTTTGCTTGCCCTTTATGCAATCCACACAAGTCTCGTAATCGAAAAATCCAGTACTTAGTACTCTTCCTTTACCAATCATCTAATTCTCTCAATGGAGATGTGTCCTAATCTCCTATGCCACAAATTAGAGGAATTTTCGTTTATATCACATCTTTTAATACCAAAGACAAGCATGCAAAATATTGTGAGAAAAATCATCTTGCAAATCAATAGAGAAAAGACCATCGACAATGTACCATTCCCAACAAGATCAGATTTATAATATAAATAAAAGGATCAATTCAAAAAGTTAAAGGAATAACCCAACCAGATAAGTCTCGAAAAAATCAAGTTTCTAGAAAACTTGGAATATAAAAAGTCCTTTCTAAATGCAAAATAAAACCAAGACATAGAACTAAACCGCATGTCCCTATGGCTTCAACATGAGACTGCATCTTATTTCCAGAATAAATACTTTGCTCATTGCCCATCAAGCTTCCTTAAGTTTCACATACCCTGCAAGGTATTTGAAATATGGATTGTACAACCAGAATCAATCCACCATTTGTTATAGAAAACATCAACCATATTAGATTCATAATAGACAAATGAAATTTCCATACCTTTCTTTTCAAGCCAAATCTTAACTTTGGGGTAATCTTTCTTTATGTGTCATTTCTTCTTGCAAAAATGACATTTGATTGGTTTCTTGATTCCTCCTTTGATAGGCATTTTGCCTTTCCCTTTCTCTTTGGCTTTCTCTTGAAATTTTCCTTCGGTTTCCACTATTGCAACTTCTCTTGATTCCATAACAAACCTCTCTTCTTCCTGAACACACATGGTCATGAGTTCATTGATTGACCATTTATCTTTATGTGTGTTAAAGGATTTTTTGAAAGGGTCGTATTGTTGTGGAAGAGTGTTCAATATATAGTGCACAAGGAAACTATCAGACATGGTAACTTCAAGCGTCTTAAGTTGGGCCGCAATATCCCTCATTTTCATAATGTGCTCGCGCACCCCTCTCATAGTAGTGAGCCTCAAGGATGAAAACTTCATGATCAAGGTGCTTGCAAGATCTTTGTTAGAGGTGACAAATTGCTCATCAATGGCTTTCAAAAGTGGCTTGACCTTTTCATGATGCTCGACGGAACCACGAATACTAGGAGAAATCCTGGTCTTTATGTACATAACGGAGAGACAATTAGACCGCTCCCACTTTTCATAAAGATCAACTGGATCAGGACTACTATAGTCTCAATAATAGTAGGTGGTTCGTCCTTCCTTATGGCATAGTCAATGTCCATCCATCCCAAATGAAGGAGAATTTTCTCCTTCCACACCTTGTAATTGTCACCAAGCATTAATGGGAATGTCACATTTCACATCGAAATGTTAGCGCTTGAATAATCGCAAAAATATACACGCTCAAAATTTGAGACTAAAATGTAATAACATGTTTACCAATGTAAAACATGTAAATTTATAAATCCAAAGACATATAACTTGCATGTGGATTAAAGTCTTACTCAATTAGATTTATTAGCAACTTTATGATAAAACTATCAAATTACGTTCCTTTTCTTAATTCCTGTGGGTAGATTAAGAAATATAATTTAATATTATATCCTAATTAACCATATATATAATAAAAACTTCCTGTGGGATAGAATTTATTATATTTGTATGATTAATTACAATCAATGTTATTACATGATTCTAGAACACACACAATTTTAATTAATTAAAGTTGTTGTGGCTACTCTTTAAGTAGTTTTCTATATTGATTTTGTTTTTATTTTTTTATAATATGATTAGTGTCTATTTGTATTCCACATTCTTCTTATATGCATTCATTTAATTGTAATTCTTAGAATATTTTGAAGTTTCAAATAATATTAATTTCATATTAAACTAGATATCGAGAGCTTTCCAACTGTATGCTATAAACATATATAAAAGAGTTCATATAAGATAATTTTAGCCATTCAAAGTTGAGTGTTATGTAAAAAAAATACATTTATAATATTTTTCTTTAATTTTCTTAATAACTAAATACATCTACAAAAAGAAACAAGAGTATGAATTTACAACTAAATGAAGATAATAAAAATAAAATAATATTAATTCATTTAATTTGATTTAAATAAATAGTAGGACAAAATACATTTTCCAAATTCACTTTTGGTTGCAAATATCCCAGAAAATAATAGATTTATCATCTACCATCTTCCCTAAATTGTGAGATAATTAAGTGACATATTTTTTAGATACGTGAAGATGGAGGTTTGAAACCATTGAGAATTACAAAGAAATATATGTATTTCTAATAAAAAATAATTAGTTGTAAGATTAGTGAAATAAAAGTTATTACTAAAATTTTGGAAAAAATATTTTGTTATCCAATCTTTATTCATTAATCTTTATATATGTTTATTTTTTACTTTTTTTTGTAATAATGGATATTCGATTTAACATGATTTAGACTCAATATTTTTATTAATGCAAAAACTTGGGTTATCAAAATTTAGCATATAAAAGTACACGATTAATTATTTATAATGCATCTAATACAAAAAAAAAAGATATTAAAAGTAATAAAAAAGGCGTCTCCAACCATCAAAACCAAACAAGAGAAAATTTGATTGTAAACTAAACATAGTTTTATATCTTTTTTTAAGTTTTTCTTGGATTGAGTTATATAAATCGCTTAATAATTCATTCTCGACCTATACATAGTAAAAGTAAATTATATATTGAAACAATGTTGACAATTTAATAATCATATCAATAATGTTATACATGTACTCACAATCTAGAATTAACTTGTGTAGTATATTAACTAATTTATATTTATAGGATACGTAATATTATTTCAAAGAAATTATTGATAAAACAAAAACAAAGCATACATGAAGAATATGTCACTCACAATAAATCTAATGATGAAGATTCTGAAAAGACACCAATGTATTAATAATATTTGAAGTACTTAAATATTTTATTAATCCATCAAATACTAATCAATATTTGATGAATTTCAAATATAAATTACAAATCGAATGTGGTACAAGGTGCTTTCATTTATCTTTGAGTAAGCAGTCACTATATATATCGGATCTCCAATAAGTGAATATTCAACATTAATTGAATATGGAATAATATTATATTATAGATTGCTTATCTTTCTTCATATTTTTTTTTCTTTTTTCATTAATATATATTTTACATAGCATGAAAATGGATCGTGTTTTAATAATTTATATGATATAAAATGCAATTTTTCTTTTAATTTTAATTTATTGACCATTTCCAATTGTATAGATTAGTTTATTTTATCTTCATTTCTAATATATAAATATTTAATTTAACTAAGAACAATAAGCGAGTGAGAACATTACATGGAGCTAAAGGCTCATACGACCACACATCAATTGAGAATTTACATTTCCAACTAATTTCCTTTGCATGAGTAAGTGTTGGTTTTCCCCTGAGAAATGAAAATATGTTTGGTTGAATGTAAAATTTTGAAAATAAATATAGGTTAAGAAATGGATTGATATTTGGTTGAGTTTTTTTTAAACTTTTTTTTAATAAAAAACACGTCATACAAATAAAATAATATTTTTATGTATTTGAAAATAATTTTATTGCTAAGAATGCATAAACAAGTTGCAAAATAAATAAACATGAAGAAGAATGAGACACTTAAAAAAGTAAAACTGGAGTTGAATTGATGCAAAATGAGTTTTTGGAATATCTTTTTTTAATTACTCTTTAGTTTTTAATATTCATTGTATTTTGTTCAATGATAATATCATGTAAGTATCGTGTTTCGGGTTCAAAATATTCTAACCATATTTCACCTACCAAGAGTTTAATTTTAATTTTGTAAATTTTATTTTAGGATCAAACTACAAGAGTGACATTTACCATATATAAAAATAATTTAATAAAAATTATTCCATTTATAAGATTTAATTTTAATTAAATAAAAAGGAATTATTTGGATCACGTGAACGCACGCATAGTTAATAAAAATTATTCGAATCATCTAACATTTATTACATGAGCTAATTATAATAATCAGCATATATTTCATATGACCTTGTGCATAATAATCACACAAAATCAAGATATGGTGATAACAAAATATGCCCTCAAAGTCCAAAGCATATATTATTCAAGAGCTAGTCTCCTGTCAGACGGTCTGATGGATCTAATCCGCCAGACGGAGCCCCAACAATAAATCCAATCCAACCCAACCCCCCAAAAAACACACACAAATTACATTTGACAACTCCTTCCGAGCCTAACCCAAACCCCGCAGTGGCACAACAATCATACGTCGAAATTACCAATTGCCAATTGTCAATTGATACAACCGACTGCCGGCCATCGCACACATAAGCAACAAGTATGGGAATAAGAATGAATTGGGGTTTTGGAAATTTTTTTGCATGGTTTTTTTTACTATTTTTTTATATTTTATTCTCCATTCAAAGTGCTTATGCTTTGAAATATGTGAGTGCCATGGCCAAAAGGTGATAATTGATTCCAAACTTTAAAAGTCATATTTCTATTGTTTAATTTTTATTGTTTTGATTCTTGGTAAGCTATCTTTTTGTTTTGCTTTGAGTTTGGTATAAACTCATCCAACCATTATTTTTCAAAATTACATTCATTCATATTATCCATGTATTTGTTGATTTGTCGAATCAATTTTGACAATGAATCAATTTTGACGCAATTCAGAGAATTAATACTTTTTATGAAGACGACTAATACTTTTCAAGATAACGACTAATACATTTCAGAGTATATTCATGAGAAATACTAAAACTTTTCAGTGAACTACTAATACATTTCGTAAGAACTCATAATACTTTTTAGAATGACGACTAATACTTTTCGAAGATTGTTAATACATTTCTTGAGAAAAATTTAATTATATTCAGGGAACAATTAATACATTTCGTAAGAACTCGCTAATACTTTTTAGAAGGACGACTAATACTTTTCGTATGACTACTAATACATTTCGGAGAAAAATTTAATTTATTTCAAGGAACTACTAATACTTTTTCGAGAAACTACTAATACTTTTTTGAGGTCTTGCTATTACATTTCAGGAGTATATTTAGGAGAAATACCAAAAAACTCTTCAGGAAACTACTAATACATTTCAAAAGAACTGCTAATACTTTTTAGAAGGACGACTAATACATTTCAGAAGGATTGTTAATACATTTCGGGAGAAAAATTTAATTATATTCAGGGAAACTATTAATACATTTCAGAAGAACTCGCTAATACTTTTTAGAAGTACGACTAATACTTTTCAGAAGGACTACTAATACATTTTGGGAGAAAAATTTAATTTATTTCAAGGAACTACTAATACTTTTTCGAGGAACTACTAATACTTTTTTGAGCGATTGGTAATACATTTTGGGAGTATATTTAGGAGAAATACTAAAAAACTCTTCAAGAAACTACTAATACATTTCAGAAAAACTGCTAATACTTTTTATAAGGACGACTAATGCATTTCTAAGGATCATAATATCGTGCTCCCAAAACTACTACAACACCATCGCTTTGCTATATTACGGAAATGCCACCGATCCGGTCGATCCATCTAACAGGTCACACCCGTTAGACGGTCTGACAAAAATTTTTGTGATTACTCAATTATGCAATATGCCTCCAATGTCTAAGAATTAAAACATTGATAATGGAGTTTAATATTCAACAATTACACAAAGAGAGTTTCAACACCACAATCCATGAATTTGATTATATTAAGACCCGCAAATACCAAGGCTAACAAATCAATCCAGAAGGGAAAGTTGCAAAATTGGTCCTATAACTATAAGCAGTTTGCAATCTTGGTCATGTAATTATTGAGTTTGCAAAATTGGTCTTGTAAGTTTGAAAGTTTTTGCAAAATTGGTCCTATATGTTTTATACCTAAGCAATTTTGATCCTGCAATTTTCAAGTTGTTGCAAAATTGGTCCCCTGGGGTTATTTCATATTTTTAAAATACCAAGAATACCCTTATGCACATAATTGACTTATTTGACTAAGTGTTTTGCCTAAAATGGTATCAGAGCCCAAAATTATTAAGAACTTTGAGTTATATTTATTATTTTATATAATTAACAATTGGTGAGGAGAATTTTCTCCGAGAAAATAGATCTGGACGAGTGTCCAAGATGTATACCCTACAGGAGATATCGTCAAATTTTGACGATGTATGCACAAGAACACCAATACATGATAACATATTGGGATAATCAATATGTTGAAAAAGAACTCGCATGAGCCGATAGGGAAACCTTGAGATAATGCGGAAAACAAGCAACATGTTGTCTGAGTATCACTTCCGCTTCGCAAGTACCCCCCTGCCCTGCCTAGAATTTTTGGTTTTAAAATATATTTTAATATATATATGCTGCATATATAATATATATTATAATATAATTTTTATGTATTCTTATATTATATTTAATATTTATAAGTTGATACTAATAAATTTTGTAAATAATATTTTATAAATATATATTTTTTCATTTTTTAATTTAATTTAATTTAAAATGGTGCATAACTGGTGACCGCCCCGCCCGAGACTTGTGGCGGGTCGACCCGCCCGCCTGCTTCTGACACGGGCGGGTCCGGGTCCTAGCCAATCCGCCCAACCCGCCCCATTGCCATCCCTATAAAATTGCTAACTTTAGAAAGATAAAGGACCAAAAATCTATTTAGCCACAAGGGCAAAATTGTCCAGGACCAAAACTGCAACTTTTAAAGATAAAGGACTAAAATTGCAACTACCCCAAAGTTACAGAACTAAAATTGCAATTTACCCCAATCCAGAAACTCATGAATCTGAATAACTAATTAATCCAATAGTAATTGTACAAATTCGCAAATAGAGAAAATATATACCACAAAAATTCATGAAAATTTTTCGCTTTTTCTTTATCAACCGAAAATTAAAAAACGCAGCAAGACAGAGGCTAATCGCTCTGATACCAAATGTAAAATAAATCACATAATACAAAATCTTATTCTAACCATAATGAACACGAGAAAGCGGAAGCGAAATTGGATCGAATTACCTCCATCCATTGCTAGTTCTTCGATGATACTTGAGAATTGATTTCTTCGTGATTCCGAGAATTCTTCTAAGCCCTTGCTCTCGCATGATAATGGAATTCGTTTTCTTAATGTGAGTAGGCTTACGGACCTTGAATACCAATTTATAGACGATCTCGTCCATCAAGAGATCGTACCAAATTGGAAAGAATCTTCCATGATTATTGGTATAATTAGCCAAGATTTGTGCCAATCAAATATGGAAATGATATCGACCACATATGGAAAAATATCAATGTGATTTTCCTTGATCAAAAGGAAATAATCTTACATTTATGGAAAAAATATCAATATGATTTTCCTTGATAAAAAAGAAATAATCTTACAGACTACTCTGCACATTGTCCCAAAACATGATTTGTGTGTCCCTCAAACGTAATATTACAATTCGTTTTACGTGCATTCTTAATTAGAAATCTCCATGGATAACTCAGTTGACGATTGCAAAAGGTCTTCGAACCAAAGAACTAGATTGGTCATGCCATCAACAAATAGTGGTTGGCAAAAGAAAATTGATGCTCACCTTACTCTTTTATGCCTAAATTTGGCATTAAAACACAAGGTTTTGCAACATATATCTCTCAATCTTTTCCACCCAATCAAACATTATCACTTTCACATTCACAAACTTAAACAAAATTTAGATAATATTGATCTTAAATTCCCCTAAATTTCCTGCCACAAGTTTACAGCCACTCCAAAGCAAAGCAAAGCAGCACGTATTCTTACACCATAAACAAAAACAAAAGGGATCGGTGGAAAAGGATATCTCAAAGAAGAAGCTATATTTCGAAATTTTCAAGCACATGAATCTTAACAAAACATCCATAAAATGCCCCCATAGAATTAAGTATACCACAAGAATCGCACAATCTATCAAATTAATTCACCAGCTTAAACATATTTCAGTGAAATAAATTATACATGATTCAGAGAGTAAATCAAATATGTCCGACCTAGGGCCACAGGAGCGAGGAGGTGAGGTACTTTGTTCAAGTATTCTCGAACAGAAAGCAAATGTTAGGCTAGCCGAGGTGGCCCCCAACTAAGGTCCTTCGCTTAAGTAAAAAAGGTCTTGTTCACCGTGAAATTTCGGTCCGTATTTATAGTACGCCCACCGTGAAATTTAGGTCGGGTACACGTGGCGCATATTGTAGAGAGTTCGCGGTGACCCACTGGTCGGGTCCCATATAAAACCCGTGGATTTGGGGGGCATTCTAATAATTTCAAGCAAGACGAGGTTAAGGCGGTAATTACGACCTATGCGAGGTTAGTATGGTAATTTCCTTATCAGTAAAAATATTAAAACAATAGTTTAAGTATAAAATGAGGAGAATGTACCTTGCGAGGTTAAGCCCTTGTTTGTTTATGTTTCCAAGAGCCTCTTTCCATTTTCCAACAATTCATAAAAGTGGAATCATGTTTGTCCATAAAATTTCCAATGGAAATCATCATTTTCATTTTCTATTTTTCACATAAAACATCTCAAACCTATTACTTATATTCTCAAATTTATACACTACCCTACATCACTCATCAATCACTATT
This sequence comes from Rehmannia glutinosa, assembly GCA_016081115.2. Taxonomy (NCBI): domain Eukaryota; kingdom Viridiplantae; phylum Streptophyta; class Magnoliopsida; order Lamiales; family Orobanchaceae; genus Rehmannia; species Rehmannia glutinosa. Next base: position 83,672,751 of record CM071937.1, read on the forward strand.
CTCATATTTTAACTCAATTATACATCTGGACCCCACCATTATCAACTCTATCTACTTAAAATATTACTATTTTTAAATTATATCTATCTAATGAGATCTACAATCTTACGAATATAATATATTATTAAAATTAAAATATCTTGTCCTCCAACTTTTCAATTATTATATACACAAAACTACTCAAACAAATACAATCCCATTTTCAATCCTACATAAAACACTTCCCCAACATATTTCAATTTCACAAAAAATAAATAAATAAAAACATAAAATGATAAAAATGACAAACACTATTCATTTTCATATATGTAAAATCGGAGTTTTTGTGAGTTTCTTCACTATGTTCTCTTAAACTTTGGGATTATCCATGGATGAATTGAAAAACAAATAAGGCAAAATATAATCAAACTTTGGGATTATCCATGGATGAATTGAGGCAAAATATAATCAGAAAAACAAACAGATTTAAGAGGAAAAGGAAATCAACTCAAAATTCAAGTGAGAAATTAAAAAAAAATGGTCTGTTTGTAATGCTATACTCGTTTATTTAGAGTACACTAGTATTCAGCAACAGGCTTCACAGAAAATTGGAGGTGCGAGAATGGGAGACTTTGAAATGCTCTCCTCTCACATTATTAAGGTCTATGCAATATTTTTAAATTCAAATGAAAAGTATATCAGATAACAAATTCAATTAGTAGGTCATTAAGTTGTGCGCTAGACCCGTTCTCATTTTTAAAGGATGAACCCCATTCCTGAGGGCTTCCACTGCCCTTGCCCTAGAGCTTCATGAAGGAAGTGAAGCGCAGGTTATGCTTCACCTAGTCAGGGTCCTTGGGCTGCCGAAGACTGAGTCACCACACAAGAAGTTCTCCTCCACCCTGTAAATCGTTACCAGAGGGATTCGAACAACCACACTGTGGGTGCCAACAAACAGGCATCACGTCACCCAAATTCTTTACCAAAGGGAACTATGCCCTATGCACCCGCTCATTTTTGACTCGAGAAGGGTTTTTTTGAGAAATTGTCGGAAAAACTCAATTTTTGGAAAAAAGACACTGTTCACGCTCCTATTATTCTTGTACTTTTTCTTTATTTTTTGACGCACCTGCATATTTTTTTGGTTATTTTAACGTTTTTTTCGATTTTTTTGTTATTGTATTTTTTTATATGTTATATATGTTGTTTCGATGTTGTTTATATTGTTTCTTAGTTGTTTCATTGTTGTTTCGATGTTTCAATATAACTTTTACTTATTTTTTACTCTTTTCTATTAATGCGTTGTTTTATATATTGTTTGTGTTTTTTTGGGTTGTTTCTAATTTGTTTTTAATGTTGTTCTTATGTTTCTTTGTTGTTTCCATGTAGTTTTCGATCCACCATAGCTTTTACCTATTTTTAAGCTCTCTTTTGTTTATACGGTGTTTTGTCTATTGTTTATGTTGTTTCCGGTTGTTTCTATATAGTTTTCAATAGTGTTTTTTGTTGTTTCTCGGTTGTTTCCATGTTTTTGATGTTTTCAATGCATTGGATTAAAAATTGAATTGTGTTTTTTATTTGTGTTGTTTCTATATTATTTTCAATTTTCTTGGTTTTAATATGTGTTGTTTTATGTGTATATTTCTTTAATTTTTATAAGATTTCGAGTATTAAATTGAGTATTTAATGGGGCAAAAGTTGTTTCCAATCAAGTTTTATTAGAGTAAACATGTTTAAAACATGTTCAAAACAATCTTGAAACAACAAAATAGAAAAATTCAAAAATTTGGCGAGAGTAAAATGTCCTAAAAATGTGCAGAGCGTAAAAATATAAATAAATGTCCGGGAGCGTAAAAGTTGTTATTTTCTACGGAATGTGGTGCAATAGTGTCATCTACCCTTTTTTTTTAATTACAAATTTGGGGAAGGGAGGGACCTAAGTAGAATTGCATTCAGACACATACCGAATTTTACAAACATCTAGCAACCAAGTGATTCTTGTAATCGAAATTCATTTAATAATAAATTTTTATTAATTTAATAAAAATGTAATCTAGAATAAATAGCGCGTTTTCATGTCACCAATGTAATTTGCACGCATAAAATTCCCAACCAAACCCCACGCGACAACAAAAATGGAAAAACAAAAGAAACATTCAACACAAAGTGTTACGGAAAACCCTAAAAAGAAAATTGGATCCTTCAAAAGAATCAAATCTTTTTATTCTATTCTAGATTCAATTCATTTATTAAAATTCAATTCGAAAAATTAGAATACTTAATCCAAATAAGAATATTTATTCGGATCCGTATATTATGTGAATATGAATATGAATATTATTGTATTTGATTCAAGTATTGACTATCAAATTAATATTATATATTTAGATTTGTACAAATCATTCGTAGATTCAGATATATACTAAACTATATTTATTTATGTCAATCATTAATAAATAATAAACATGTTGAAAATAAACTTGATTTAAACCAAATAATATTAGTTTGAAAATATTTTTAGTGAAAAATAAAAATAAAGTCCTTTAAATATGCTAGCCCAAGAAACCCAATTTCTCTTTAGAAATGTCTTGATAAGATATTTAGATTCTTTGGAGAAGAAAAATTGTAGAGAATTCTAGAGTAATATATATTTTGTTAGACTATTCAATGAATGAATTGTAGTCCTTAGATCAAAATAAAGCATAGTCATTAGTTAGAGAGTTATCTTAGTATAAATAATAGTTGATCATTTTATACAAAGCCAAAAATTAAGACAAATAAAAAACATATCATGTTCCACTAAGAAGATATCTCTTATTCCAACTACACTCCTACATTCAAGCACAAGTAGCAACACATGGTATTAATAGTGAATTGCTTGGTAAAAATATAATTACTAAGGTAAGGTTTAAAAAACATTTCAACGACATCCATCCCATGATGATAAACATCGATGTGTCTTGTTACGTTAGCTCATAAGAAACCGAAATGAACGAATGAATTGCATGAAAACCAACTGATTGTATTGAGTTATTGATCCGATATTTATACACGGATTTATCTCGAGCCTCTAGCAAACATTTCAAGAATTACAAAATGACCCCTCAGAATAACATCCATAATCGCCTAACTAACTTCATAACGGCCTAACTAACAGATATCCTAACATTCCCCCTCAAGCCAAACCAAGAGGAGTCCAAGAGCAAGTTGTGCACAAAAATTCTCAAATCGAGTCGTGGAAAGTGGTTTGCAAGAACATCCGCAACTTGATCGATCAAGAACATAGCGAACTTCGATGTCTCGACGACTCACCTTATCCCGAATGCGCAGGCTGAACGCCAATCTCGATATGCTTGGTCTTGGCATGGAACACGGGATTGAAACAAGAGATATAACACTACCATTATCACACCATAATACTGACGAGACCTGGCGAAATACCAAGTTCATGAAAAAGAGAAGTGACCCAAGTAATGTCAGGCCAGGGCGAGCAAGAGCCCTATAGTCTTTCTTTGCTGCGAGCAACAACACTCGCTTTTTAGAGCTCCAAGCAAGAAGATTAGGGCCGAGAAAAACACAATGCCCACTAGTCGACTTTCGATCATCAAGATTGCTACCCCAATCGACATCGGCAAACGCTGTGAGTGTAGACAGAGATAAGGCGCCGAAAAAGAGCCCCCGTGTAGAGTGCCCTTAAGATAACGAAGAACACGTTTACAGGACATCCAATGATTTTCAGTTGGAGCTTGGAGAAGCTGGCTGAGCTTGTTTACCACAAAGGAGAGGTCAGGTCGAGTGATGGTCAAGTCTTGGAGAGCGCCAATTGTGCTGCGGTAGAGAGTAGGATGGGAGAACGGTGGGTTGTCCAATAGTTGAAGTTTCTGTTGGAGCAATAAGGTGTAGGACATGGTTTGTCAAAACATACGAGTCTTGTGTAGAGATCGTGATGTACTTTGTTTGATTGAGAAGATACCCTTTAGCTGATTTGTGAGCTTCAAGTCCCAAGAAATAATTAACTTCACCAAGATGTTTCAAAGAAAATGCATTATTGAGCTTGCAAATGACCTAACTGACCATAACTTCATCATCCCCGCACTAGCAAGTCATCAACATATACCAAGATGAGCAAAAGTCGAGAGCCGCTATGAGAAAGAAAAACGATGAGTCGAATAAGACTCGAGAAACCAAGACCAACCAAAAAGGATTTCAACTTGTCAAACCAGGCCCGGGCGCCCGCTTGAGCCCGTAGAGCGCCTTTACGAAGTTTACGTACATATGTGGGCTTGGTACAATCAATATATCCTTCGGCCGTTGTATATACACTGGTTGAAGGAGGTCTCCATTCAAAAACGCATTATTCACATCAACTTGTGAATTTTCCATCCTTTTGTGACAAAAAGGTAAACACAATGCGAATGGAGACAGATTTAACAACCGGCTAAACGCTCAAAATAATCAACACCCGGTTTTGTTGAAATCCCTTGGCCACAAGACGAGCTTTTAAGCTTATCAAGTGAACCATCGCCTTTAACTTCACTTGAAAAACCCATTTATTTTGTAGAACATTCATAGTAGGGGATAGAGGAACAAGATCCCATGTCATATTCTTTTTTTGAGAGCATGGAATTCAAGATCCATGGTCTGTTTTCCGCCAGATCATTGAGGGCTTGAGAAATCAAGACAGCCTTAAAAGGAGGAGACAACAAAGATAGATTTTTGGTTTGTGGATTCCACTTTTGGAGCGAGTACGCATATGATGACTAGAGGAAGTGGGGAGGAAGGAGGAGGAGGAGGCAGTGGTGAAGGAGGAGGCAGAGGTGGAGGTGAAGGGGATGGCGGGGAGGAGGAAGCCTCAAAAGACGAACAGTGGCTATGAGGTCAAGTTAGGTGTGGGGAAGATGCTAGAGGAAATGGAAGAAGAGGAAGCTGAGACTGATGAAGAGTATCAGGTGGAGAAGGAGTAGAGGGAAACAATTGAGCATAAGGAAAATCGTTTTCGTTAAACGACATAGTACGAGCTACATATATGCGACCGGATGGGCTTAAGCAACGATATCCTTTGTGAAAAGGACTATACCCCAAGAACAGGCATTTGTGTGATCGAAATTGAAGCTTTGAGGTATCATAGGGACGAAGAAACGGGAAGCACGCACAACCGAAGACCTTTAGAAATGAATAGTCAGGAGAGAGATTGAAGAGTTGTTGATAGGGAGAAAGATTAGACAATAGAGGAGTTGGAAGCCTATTTATAGTGTAAACAAGATAAACGAATGCATCACACCAGAATTTAGATGGTAATTTAGCAAGAGTGCAAGGGAAGTTAGACCCATATCAACAATATGTTGATGTTTATGCTCCTGGTTTGCCATTTTGTCGATGCATATATCGGCACGAGTATCGATTTGGATGCCAAGAGAAGTGAGAAGAGGCTTAAGTGGACGATATTCACCACCATACCGATCAAGAGCTTGAATTTTACAATGAAATTGGTGTTCAACCATGCTATTAAATTGGAGAAAATGTTATACACCTCGATTTGGATCCGAAAGGGTAGAGCCATGTGTAATTGGTATAATCATCAAGAAAAATAACGTAGTATTTAAATCCATGTGTAGAGGGAGTGGAAGCAGACCCTAAACATCCGAAAAATTAATTGAAATGGTGCAATTGAGTGAGAAGGAATGTAAGAAAATTCATGTTATGCATTTTTCCAATTTTGCACCTGTTCACGTAATGTAAGGCTTTTATTGAATTGGGAATATGTAAAGTTTTAAGTACATTCGTAAGAACAGATACAAGGGTGGCCAAGACGTTGTGCCACAAATTGACATCCTTATTTACACAAAGAAAGGTACATGGAAAGTCGGAAGCTGCACTTAGAGCAAATGCAAGTGTCGTTGAGAAGGCCCGAGGAGCAGGATGAAATCTGAAGTTGGATGGAGTGGAGTTGGGCTGAGACATTGCTGATGACGATAGGTGATTCAAGTTGAGTTGATAAAGACCATTCTTGAGATCACCTTTCAAAAGTACTTGATGAGTCTTGTTGTCCTTAACAAAACAAGAATCGTGATGAAACTCCACATAAACATGATTATCACGAGTAAATTGGGAAATACGGAGAAGATTTTTCGTGATGTCAGGAACGCATAGAATATTATTTAAGAATAGAGAAGAGGAGTTTAAGCTAGGTAGAGAAGAAGAACCAGTGTAAGATATGGAAAGGTGGGAACCATTACCTCATCACAGATGGTCCGAACTGTATGGAGTGATTGTGATGATTTTCAGTGGTGAGGAGTGACATGAGATGTTGCCCCACTATCCACATACCAATTGTGATCAACAAAATTAGAGAAATCGAGGAAGTAGCTAGTGCAGTGTGGACCTCCTGAAAATTTGACACACCGGAAGCAGAGGAATCATAAGAATACACATTGCCAAAGTGTGACATAGAGTCATAGGAGGGCTATTAAGCCGCATAGATGCAAACCGCCGACCGAGATGAGCCTCGTGGGGAAGCAGACCAAAACCCGGAGGTCGAGACCCAAATCCTCAAGAAGGATAACAAAACCTGGAGGAGAGAGCCAAGACCAGAAAATTAGTATCAAAACGCTTGAAGCACTTGGAAGCTAAGTGATTGTTCTTGCCACAAATTTGACAGACAGGTTTAAATCATAAATCGACCATGACCTCTCCTCTCGTGAACCGCACCACCACCACGAGGTGCAAAATTTTCGTAAGGATTAAACCGCTTGACATCAATATTAGCAGAATTGCGTATGATCCTCAAGAACTTATAGAACTATGCAAATCTGTTGTAACCTCATCTCATGTGATTGAAGAGCATATTGAACCTCCGGAAGAGTAAGAGGATCGATCTAGATCAAGATTCACAACAATAGACTCAAATTCAAATTTCAAAACCAAATAGAATATATGAAATAAGATCATCATCCGTACAACTTTACCAAAGAAATTTTGTAAGCTATCAACTATTCCCACCATTTTCAAAATATATTCCTCAACTCAAGTAAATCTCCTTTCTTAGTAGATTGTAACATGCATCCGAGATGATTAATTCGAGCTTTAGACGAGATCTCAAAAGTGTTTCCAACACGCACCAAATTGCCGCAGCAGAGGTACATCTAGTAACATGCCCAAGCATGGATTCAGTCATGGAAGATAGAAGCCAGCTCAATAACAACTGATCATGTCGATTCCAGAGAGAAAATGCAGGATTAACAACCAAACCAGATTCAAAATCTTTTAAAATCTACGAAGGAGGAGGTGATGTTCCAAGTAAGAACTCCTCAAAACCATGAGCGAATAAAAGCTAAGATCCGAGCATGCCAATATGTATAGTTGTTTCTATCCAATTTCAACGTAAGAGTAACAAGATGAGGTAAGGAAGAAGATTGAGAAGATGAATCCGCCATTGATGCACACAGCATAAGGAGGATCGGAAAAAAAATTAAGCAAACTCCGGCAGAGGACCGCCGCCGGCGAAAAATTTCTGAGCTCTTGATATCATGTTAATAAACTAAAATGAACGAATGAATTGCATGAAAACCAACTGATTGTATTGAGTTATTGATCTGATATTTATACACGGACTTATCTCGAGCCTCTAGCAAACATTTCAAGAATCACAAAATGACCCCCCAGAATTAACATCGCAATTACAAAATGACCCTGTAATTCAACATCCATAATCGCTAACTAACTTCATAACGGCCTAACTAATGATATCCTAACAAGCTCCAAGTTGGATAACAAAGAACAACTTTAACTTTATCAGTAACTTTTTCTAGGTCAAAAAGATGCAAAAGAAGAACCAACGTAGATAGGTAAACTTTCCCAGTTTTATGTCCATGAAGGAAGTCACCCCCTAAAAGCCTCCAAGTGTATTTGATTATCTATTGTTAGAACTATGGATATAAAAAGAGACAATAAAGCCTACATTCTAAAAAACATTATCAACAATGCAAAAATCAAAATATTTCATGATAAGAAAAGATTTCTTTTGCAAAGTTTGACGGATGTAAATAGATCACATAGTCGATTGGATAGATTATTCAAGGATGTACGAAAATTTGAGTCCAGTAGTCAACAGAAACAATATCATATATTTCCAGCTAGAGGTGTCAAAATGGGGCCGGCGGGGCAGAGCAGGCCGCCAAAACTCGCCATTTGGCGGGACAGGCAGGGCACCATCTGGGCGGTCCACAAAAACATCAACCAAAACTCAACCCACCTTGGGTCATGGGTTGGGCGGACCGCCCGACGTTATTTTTTTTAAAAAAAGAATCAACAAATACTATTGAGTAATTGAATTGTCATTTGTTTTATGTTGTGATGCTGGCTGCTAATTAAAATAGCCTATTAAATCATCAACTTCAGCGAAGAACTCATATATTAATATCTTATAATGTCTGACTATATATTAAATATATAATTTTATATAAAATTGTGAAACATTTTTATCTCTGAAGTCTCAATGCCATAAACAAAAGAACTAGTTGAAACGTGAAACTGAACTAAAATTCTTTAGACTCATTACATGAGAATTGAAAACTTCCGGTCTATAACTTGCACTTGTACCATCGAAGTGACGTTTCATAAAAACATTATAGTCCATAGCACCATAATATTGAAATAATAACATCTGGTCTAGAAAATAAAATAACAATTTTCAAGTTCATAAAAATTCAGTAAAGTCTAAACATATTAAACACACTTAATTTCATTAATGACTAAGATCAACTACTATATCATTTAAATCATCATTTTCTTCTCCTTCTCCATCGTTATAATCTCCATCGATATTTGGAAATCTACTTTTATGCGCAATATTTGACAGAACCCAACCGTCCCATCTCCTTATCCAACCGGCGGATCTGCTAGAATTATGCCATCAGCAGGGAGGACGAGATGGACACTGGGATTTTCATGTAGTGCATGAGTTAAGTCACTACAAAAATAACTGCGTTTAGTGACGCTAAAATTTTCACTTGGTGACGTTTATTAACGTCACAAGGTATCTTACCTACGCTTTTAAAAGCGTCATAAGTTGCGTTGTTAAATTTGATGTCACGAAAATATCCGTAGGTAAATTTCATTTGCTAACGTTTTTATCAAATGCGTCATTATGTGGTGACGCTATTTTCCGTCACAATTAATAAAGATTTAATATATTTTAATTAAAAATTTGCTTACGCTAAAAGCATTGTTAAGTTTAGGGACGCTATTAATCGTCTTTAAAGTCGCGACGCTTTTGAAAATTAGTGTCACTAAAATTAGACGAATTTTACATTTTTAGGTTTGGTAAAATTTATTAAAGATCAATTATTTATTAATTTTTTAAAAAATTTAAACTTAATATTTAATTTTTGACTCATTTTGAATATATTTGTTGTTAATAAATTATACACCACATGGTCCTTATTTATTAACTAGATCTCAATATCACTTTCAACACTTCAAGCTTTCGATGTGGGATAGATATTCTAAGTTTTTTTACTTTGTGACGCTTTTTAATAAGTGTCGTCATTTTAATGACACAAACAATAAATGAGTAAGTAAATTTAAAAAATTTGGAGATAAATAATAAATTGTGTAAGTAAAATAGAAAGTGTCATCAATTTTATGACGCTTTTTAATAAGTGTTGTCATTTTAATGACACAAACAATAAAAGTGTAAGTAAATTTTACAAATTTAGCGACAAATACAAAAATATGTAAGTAAATTAGAAAGTGTCACCAATTTTATGACGTTTTTTAATAAGCGTTGTCATTTTAAGAACACAAATAAAAAAAGGTGTATCTAAATCGTGACACTTATAAAAAAAGTCGGTAATTTTATTAAGATAATGACACTTTGATAAAAGTGTCATTCAATTGGCTAAAATGCTAACGCTTTCTAGTAAGTGCCATTAATTTTTATAATTTACAACGCTTTTTAAAAAGCGTCATTAAAAACTTATTTATAGTGACGCTTTTTGGTAGCGTCATTAAATTTATGTTGGGATAGACTATTTTTCTTGTAGTGAGTAGAAAAAAATGTTTAAGTAGATGACGTAAAAAAATAGCACCTGTATTTGGGGTATACGAAAATTTTCTCTATAGTCGATTTGAGAAAATCCTCAGAAAAGATCTTGTAAGAAAATCAATTGAATTTTTTAGTTGATGGCTCTAAACAAATTCCCACGATAGAAATGAGCAAACCTCGGGCAACATTATTATTATAATGAAAGGTCGCCAGATTCCCATTTTGACAAGCTACTAGTTATTTGGTCTTAAGGGCATCTATAGTGGGAGGTTTTTAGATAGGTTTGTAGAATGAAAATCCTTATTGAAAAATCTCACCACCATTGTGAAGTGAAGGTTTTTTTATTCCCAAAAAAAAGCGGTACCGTGTTTACGGTACCGCATTCTCAGTTTTTTTTTTAAAAAAATGGCAAAAGTGGGTTTGGATAAAAATGCATATAATTATAAAAATTTAAATAATATTTATTATATATAAAATATGTATATAAATATAAGTAGTATTTATTATATATAAAACATGTATCAAAATATATTTTTATTTTATAAAAATATAAATTTTATATATTTATATAAATGTAATAATGCATATTATATAATGTAAAATATAATAAATATGTGATATTATAATAGTGGGAATGTAGGTCCACAAAAAGTTGTTTAGAGGTTTTTGGATTGTGGAGAGAAATGTAAGTTTTTTCTTCTTGAGGTTTTTATGATGTGGCACTATGGGCTCCACCAAAAAGTAGGTTTGTAAAGGTTTTTAGAAATGTGGCATTGGTGATGGCGTGATGCCCTTACTTCAAATTTCATCCTTCAAATAGTGAATACGTGTCGATGGGCCCTCCCGCTTAAGGAAGGACGCAAAGGCACTTCGCTGATCGAAGAGATGACCCAAAATGTGAACGCTTGCACAACAAGATGTGTTGGCCCAAATCCTCACCCAAAATGCGCAGACGAATATCTCAAGGGTTTCAATCTGACGAGCTACGGATCGGGATGTTCAAATCTAAGGTCCCGATGGTCACCTACGAAGATTATTAGGATTGGAGAAGTCGCGGCGTGTCAACATAAATCGTTATTGGCATCAAACACCGAAAATATCCGATAAATAACACCACCTCGAATACACCCTTGAATACACTCAATAAAATGCACTGCACCTAGTACATCTTGTGGGTACTATTGTACAATAATTATTCCTCTTGTCTAACCAATAGTAGGAAGACATTTGTGCTATCTAGATTATTCTATGGATCTATATAATACCTACGTGATGATGTATTGAGAAATCACTTTAAAATCAAGTTATGAATATAAGCTTTCCTTATTTTAATTGTTTCATTAAATTCTCTTTTATGTTCTATTCTAATGGTCGCTAATATTATTTTATATGGTATCGTAGCCGTTAGTAATAACTCCGTCTCTGTACCATTTTAAGTTTCCAGCTTTTCTATTTTTTTACATCTCAATCCTTATGGCTCAATCGCTTGCATCCGAAAATACTACACCAAAGATTCAACCCCAAGCTCAAATGCCTAATCACTATCAAGCTAAATGAATCAAACTTCTTGTTATGGAGACATCAAGTTCTTGCTACTACTCGTGGGTATGGTTTGGAAGGATTTCTTAATGGAAAAACTAAAGCTCCACCTGAATGTATTGAAGGCACCAAAGGATCCTCCACTCCTAATCCGAGTATGTTAGCCGGGTGAAACAGATCGCCATTGTCTCCTGGCTCTTAAGTTCATTATCCAAACAATTTTAGTTAATACCGTTGGGCTGAATACATCTCATTTAAATTGAAGTCTCTTGATATGGATTTCACCACACAATCAAGAGCAAAAATTATGCAAGTCAAGTCTCCCGCCATATGACCAAGAAAGGAAGTCTATCTATGAGGGAATATTTGAACAAGGTAAAAAGTTGCTATGATGCATTATCCGCAGCAGACAATCATCCACGTAAGATGACCACATTTCAACAATTTTGGATGGTCTAGATCGTAATATGATCCTGCTTTCGCTTCAATCAATTCAAGAATCCCCTTGTTCTCTTTAGAGAGCTCAAGCTCTCTTGCTAACCTTTGAAAGTAGGATTGAGAGGAGCAACACAAGTTTCAATGTTGATGATTTCAGAGGTTCTCACAATGTGGTATCTACACAAACTAATTTTAGAAGTTTACATATGAGGCTCTACTTTTCAGTCCGGTAGAGGAAGATTTGGTTCCAATAGAGGAATCTACGAGGAAGAGGCAATTTTCGAGGAAGCGCCACAGAGGCAGAGGTGGAAGAACCAACTATTATAATGCTATTAAATGCCAAATATGTCAAGCGAATGGTCACACAAATTGATAGATGTTACAATAGGTTTGATCAAAATTTCACAAAGGCATGGTAATGTCGGGAGGAGCTACTCGTTATCGAATCATCAAGGAAATTATAACTCACATCGTGGAGCCGCTAATATGGCAAATCTCAAGATTTTTCAAGGCTCGTAAGGCTCTCAAGAAAGTTGTTGGTTTCCTGATTTCGGGCAACCAATCATCTCACATATGACCTAAACAACATCAATCTAGCCTCCGAATATCATGGAGAAGACAAGATAGAAGTTGGCAATGGTGCAGTTTGCCTATTTCCCATATTGGCACTTCTATAGTTAAATCTAGTCCTAATGATCCTCATTCCTTTGTTCTTCATAACTTGTTACATGTTCCTCATATAACCAAAAACCTTTTAAGTGTGTCTCAGTTTGCCAAAGATAACAAAGTTTATTTTGAATTTCACCTCTTTTTTGTCTTGTGAAGGATCAAGCAACAAGATTAGCTCTAATCAAAGGGAGAGTTAGAAATGGTCTTTATAGTTTTGACTTAATTCAGCCTAAGAGTCACATGCAGCCTTCCATCCCTCTTCATCACGTAACTCCTACCCCAAAATCGAAGATTAATTCGCCATCCTCAAGAATAAACTCACCTAGATCATTGGCACAATAGATTAGACATGCTTCCTATGACATTGTAAAAAGGGCCCTTGGTAGTTGTAATATCCCTTATGCTAAGAATGAAATACAATCTTTATGTTCATCATGCTTTATGGGGAAAAGCCACAAACTCCCATTTTCGATTCTTGCAATCATAAATATGACATTTTGGAACTCATCTATACATCTTTGGGGCCCCTCACCTATTGAATCACCAATGGATACAAATATTATATAAATTTCATCGATCACAAAACAAGATTCACTTGGCTTTATTTCCTCAAACTAAAATCGACGCTACTAGTGTTTTCACCCATTTCAAAACTCTAGTAGAAAATCAATATAATAAAAGGATAAAAATAGTTCAAACTGATGGTGGAACAGAGTATAAACCCCTTTCAAATTTGTTCCTTCAATCTGGTATAACTCACGTAATGTCATGCCCTACACCTTAACAAAACGGGACAAATTTAAAGGAAGCATAGAAATATAGTGGAGACAAGGGTTATCACTCCTTGCTAAATCACATGTTCCTCAAAAATATTGGGATCATGCTTTTGCTATCATAGCTTTTTTAATAAATAGGATTCCCACAAAGGTGTTAAATTACAAATCCCCTTTGAACTCTTAATCGAACAAACCAAACTACGCCTTCTTGAAAATTTTCGATTGTTCTTGTTTCCGTTACTCAAGCCTTACAACAAACACAAGTTAGAATTTAGAAGTCAACCTAGTGTTTTTCTTGGATATCACGACCAATATAAGGGGTACAATGTTTTGTTGCCTAATAAAAAATTATTGTAACTCGACATGTAAAGTTTGATGAGACACACCTTCCCTTCCAAACCAATGAGACACCACCTTCACCCTATGAACCGAACCTCAATCTTTAAATCCTGGGCTTGCTACCCTTGCCCAACCACCCGCCTTAACATTATAACACCTCATTCATCCCCTTCTCATCGCTTCTTCTCATTATTCTTCTTCGATTCTACTCAATCACATCACTCTTCTTCGCCCCTTATCAATTTGGATCAAGGAGGACGGATTTATATAGATTTGCCAATTGAAGAAAATAGGGAAATTGTCACTAACGCTACTAATGAGTCTACTCCAAATGATCATAATATTGCAGAAATTCAAACTCTCAAAATGGCACACCTTTGAGACAACATCACATGATAACCGATCTCGAGATGGAATTTATAAACCCAAGTTGTACTCACACATTTGTGAAGAAAAGGAACCTCAATCTGTCCAAGAAGCTCTCAAGATACCTATTTGGAAACAAGCCATGGATAAAGAGTACAGAGCCTTGATGGACAACAACATTTGGAGCTTGTGCGATTTACCCACCGATAAGAATGCTATTGGGTGCAAATGGATTTTTAAAATCAAGCGAAATGCGATGGAACAGCTTTCTAGATACAAGCGCTTGGTAGCTAAGGGATACACTCAATTACCGTGTTTGACTACACCAAACATTTAGTCCTCATTGTTAGGCCAAAGAACTATCGAATCAGATTATCTATTTCTCGCTTTTGTCATGGTCTATCGTGCAACTTGATATAGACAATGCATTTCTCAATAGTGTTTTGATGTTGAAATATACATGGTACACCTCCGGTTCGAACAGACAACCATTCAAACTGCAAGCTTAAAAGATCTCTTTACTGATTGAAACAAGCCTCTAGATCTTGGTTCATGAAACTTGAAGGAGTCCATAAGTCTATTGGATTTTGTGCTTCCAAGGCAGACTCATCTTTATTCTACGCACACAATCAAGGAAATAGCTTATTCATACTTGCTTATGTTGATGACATAATTTTGTCCTAAACAACAATAAAGAGATCGGTCCATCATTGAATCATTGAGACAAAACTTTTCTCTTAAAGATCTTGCCTCCTACATTACTTTCTTGGTCTTGAGATTAATTACACAAAAGATGGAATGTTTGTTGGGCAACAAAAGTACATTGAGAACATTTTGAAAAGAGCCAATATGATCGTGCAAAAGGCCTTACTACTTATGGTTACCACTCCATCCCTATCCAAATACCAAGGCCAACCTTTTGAAGATGGAGTTTTGTACGACAAATTGTTGGAGCACTTCAAGATGCAACAATTACAAGGCCGTAGATCTCCTACAAAGTCAACAAATGTAGCCAATACATGCAATGTCCTTTGATAATCATTGGAAGGTCAGTAAAAGGGTCTTGAGGTACCTAAGTGGTACAATTGATTATGGTATTCATTTTGTCAAATCTAACAATCTTCAACTCATCGCTTTTTCGACGCCGGATTGGGCCTCTGGACATCGATGATAGAAAGTCTACAACCGGTTTATGTGTTTATTTAGGAAATAATATTGTGTCTTGGAGCAAGAGAAACAAAAGACAGCTTGCTCGCTCAAGCACAGAGGCAGAATACAGGGGTCTAGCACCACATCTTGTGATATTATCCGGCTTCGGTCTCTTCTTAAGGAACTTCATATACCTCAACTCAAACCTACTCCGATTTGGGTGGACAATTTAGGAGCAACATGCTCTCTGTCAATCCTATTCACCATTCTCGAACAAAGCACGTGGAAATCGATATTCATTTTATCCGTGAAAAGGTTGCCGATCATGTTATATCCGTTCATCACATCCCAACAATTGATCGATTGCCGACATTCTAACCAAACCTCTTAGTGGCCAATTCTTCGCTCGATTACGAAATAAACTTAGAGTTGTTCCAAAACCTCGCCGAATTGAAGGGGCGATTAGATTGGAGAAGTCGTGCCTCAACATAAATCGTTATTGGCATCAAACACCTAAAATATCCGATAAATAACACCACCCTGGAATACACCCAATAAAATGCAAATTTGCACCTAGACATCTTGTGGTACTATTGTACAATAATTATTCCTCTTATCTAACCAATAGTAGGAAGACATTTGTGCTATCTAGATTATTCTATGGATCTATATAATACCTACGTGATGATGTATTGAGAAATCACTTTCAGAAATCAAGTTATGAATATAAGCTTTCCTTATTTTACTGTTTCATTAAATTCTCTTTTATGTTCTATTCTAATGGCTGCTAATATTATTTTATAAAGATATCCAGCCGCTGATCCAAAAGATAGTTGATCATGGCGATCTCTCTCCCATTTTAATAGCTCAACCAATCGTTGAATTCATTCTCAAGTGACTATCATCTTATAAGCTATTACATGCTCCATAAAAAAAAGAATAATTACAGAAACACCCCTGAGATTTTGCCTAATTACAAAAATTCCATTTATATTGAAAATTACAACTATCCCTTATAGAGTTACAAATACACCCTTCAAGTTTGTATTTACTTTAAAACAAATACCCTTCTTGAGGGTTGATTTGTGAGAGAGAAACAAATGCCAATGGTATTTTTGTAATTTTAGAAGATAACTGAGTTTATTTGTAATTAGTTTATACCTCAGGGGTGTTTTTCCAATTATCCCCCCCCCCCCCCCAAAAAAAAAGCTATTATAGGCACACAACTAAAGTTCATGATAAAATCATGACGTAATAAATGATTTTTATTTTGTTTCTCTATTTGAACAGCTCTTGAACCTCACGTGGTGAAGCGAAGCTTATCCCATGTACAAAATAAGATAGGGATCGACGAATGCATCTACGCAGTCTCCTCATGTCTGTTACAAACCTGTAAGTATACATTGAATGAAGCAAATATCTTTTTTAAAATTTTCCTGCTGAAATTTTTGGAATGAGTGCATATTTTTGTATTTGTATGGAACAGGTGCGTGAAAGGACTAGACAAAGGCAAAGGGATTCACTTCATGTTTACAAGGGCCAACACAAAGACTCGGGTTGGGTTTCTAGCACGATCCGCACTCACAAGCTATTACAAGAGTGACAGCTTCAAGAACCGACCATATAACCCGTATAATGTTTACACGAGCCCATATGAAACCATTTGCTGTGTGGACACATTCCAAAGTATGTACACACAAATATTGTGGGGACTTTACGAGCGTGAACAAGTCCTCCTGGTTGGGACAACATTCGCTTCTTGCTTAATTCGAGTTATCAGGTTTTTCTAGCTAAATTGGCAACAACTGACACAGGATATCCCAACCGGTCACTCAATCCAAAAGTAACCGATACGGCACCGTAAGTGCATGACCCATATTATGTGGCCCTACCCAAACCTGGCGGACTTTATTGCTCGAGAGTGTGCAAAGGACAAGTGGGAAGGGATTATCACTAGATTTTGGCCCAACACTAAGTATCTTGATGTGATTGTTCGCTCAATATATCCCGACTCTTCATTATCAGTAGGGAGGATTTCTAATAGCAAGCACAATATACGCATCTTCGAGTGCCTTTTTTGGGATCAATCTCAGTCCCATGTGCAATCCATCCGAAGTTTGCTACACCATCATGCCAAACATGGCATATTTTGAGTTATTGCCACATGAACCCAACTCAACGGGGCTCACTCACTCGAAACTTGTTGACCTTGTGGATGTCAACATTGACAAGGAATATGAACTAGTGATCACCACATATACTGGTGTATATTGATACCAAGTAGGTGACATCCTTCGAGTCAACGGGTTCCATAACTCAAAGAACGCAATTTGTTAGGCAAAACAATGTGCTACTTAGTATCGATTCAAACAAGACAAAACGAAACCGAGCTACAAGCAAAGAAGTGGAGAACACTTATGAATTGCTCTAGGAATTCAACACTAGCCTGGTTGAGTACACAAGGTATGCAGATACAACAACTATCTCAGGTCACTACGTGATATATTGGGAGCTATTAGCAAAAGACTCGGGCAACTCGCCGAGTGACGAGGTGCTAGACCAATGTTGTCTAGCCATGGAAGAGTCGTTAAACTGGATATACCGCCAATTATGAGTGATGGACAAATCAATTGGGGCACTGGAGATCCGAGTTGAGAAAAATGAGACTTTTGAAGAGCTAATGGACTATGCAATCTCAAGAGGTGCTTCCATTAATCAGTACAAGGTGTCTAGGTGTGTTAGCTCTAAGCCAATAGTGGATCTTCTTGACTCGCGAGTCGTGTCAACACATTTTAGTCCATCATTGCCACATTGGACCTCGGAATGACATCTCTAAAAAGAAAAAATAATTTAAGAATGACTAAACAAGCAAAGTCAATAAAAGATGCATGCCTTGTTTTTTGGTATCATGTTTTACTGTTGTTTATTATAAATAAGCCTTGTAACATATATGATAAATAACATAAGGCCTGTTAAAAAGTTCTCTTCATTGGTACAGATTTGCTATTCATTGTCTGCCATTCATGCCATTTTTCTGGCATTTACAATTTCAACCATCAAATTTAGCAGTAATTACATCAAATTTCCAAGAAAACAAACCAAAATTTAGCACCACTAGTGCATATAAAGAGGAAACTAACTTTTCAATACCACAACATGGTTTTAAGGCAAACAGATGACCACATTCGTACAAATTGCATCCATGAGATGGTGAAAAGCGGCGGTGAAGCAGATTGCCATCTTTTCCTATTCAGAGTCAAATGAATATGAAGTTGAGCCTTGCCAAACACTCCTGGATGGAGCTTTGGATTTGGATGGCTTCAAAGACGATTTACCATCATAAACAATAACCTCGGCTTTAAGCTAACCTTTCTTCTAACTCCCTCTGTGCTGAACTCATCCGTCCCTCCAAGCTCATCAAATCCAACCTAATAATGTTCATGCAACAAAATCTTTTGATATACACAACATTTATAGAAGTCAAAAGTCTAAACTCCAAGACAAAACTTACCACATAATCCTCCACTTTAGCATTTTTTAGAGGGCAATAGTTGGAAGAACAACAATTACGAGCTTCTCGGACAAATATAGACTTTTCTCAGCATTGATTTTCATGAAATGCATCTCAACATGTTGCTTTGCCAATATGCTCAAGTGCTTGTCTGCTAAGATAGAGTAGAGAAGAAGATAAAGCAAGTAAAGTGATTTCTCATTATGATGAAGAACTTGATTACAGATGAGCTGGGGAGCTATTATTTATAGACTAGAATTTGCTGCCTCTAACAACTTGTAACAGAAATAACATAAATGTAACTAACATAACCGCCTAACTGCCTGATAGTGCCTTACACACTTCATACACCCCATTTGAAACTGAACCAGGGAAAAGAGAAACACATAACTTAATACTGAGCTTTTGAAACCGAGGAATGGACAAAGACTTGGTGAGGATGTCTGCTGCCTGATCTTCAGATGGGACATACCGAACCTCAATTTCTTTATTTCAGACTTTTTCACGAATGTCGTGGACATCTATCTCGATATGTTTGGTCCTAGCATGAAAAATGGGATTGCTAGCCAACGTAATAGCCCCTGCATTGTCACACCAAAGAACTGAAGGCTGATTAAGAGAAATACCAAGTTCCTGATATAATGAATTAATCCACACAAGTTCAGTTGAAGCCAATGCCAAGGATTTGTATTCGGATTCTGTACTGCTGCGTGCAACCACTGACTTCTTTTTACAGCTCCAAGTAATCAGGTTTCCTCCCAAATAGACACAATAACCACAAGTTGATCGTCTATCATCCACACTACTTGCCCAATCGGGCGTCATAAAAACTTTCTACACCAAAGTGGACATAGGGCCGGAACAATAAGCCAAGATGCTTAGTTCCCTCAAGAAATCAAGTACTCTCTGCAAGCTTTCCAATGAGAAATCAGTAGGTGAGTGTAAGAACTGGCTGAGTTTGTTGACAATGTATGAGATATCTGGTCGAGTGAGAGTTAGATATTGCAAGGCCCCGATGATACTTATGTAGATGGTAGGCGTCTCAAACAGTGGACCATCATGTAGAGAAAGTTTGGTGTTAGGTCATGAAGGAGTGGGTGCTGGAGAACACTTATCCATTGAGGCTTTGACAAGAAGATCATAAATGTATTTTGACTGAGTTAACAACACACCATCAGCCACCTTGTGAGCTTCCAATCCCAAAAAATAGTTTACCTCCCCCAGAATTTACAGTGAAAATCGATTGTCAAGCAGAGTAACAAGTTGAGAAATAGCAGACACATCATCACCAGTGATTAGTATGTCATCCACATACACAAGATACCATGAGAAGGTTTCCCACTTTTTGAAGAACAAAGATGAATCGATATGGAGCTTTTGCGTACTGTGACATAAGAAAAGGCTTTAACTTGTCATACTAGGCTTTTGGGGCCTGTTTCACCCATATAGAGATCGAATTAATTTGGAGACATGAGTTGGTCTTGCTGAATCAACATACCCCCCAGGTTGGGCAATGCAAACAGCTTCTTTCAAATCATCCTTAAGGAAAACATTGTTAACATCAACCTGATGTACTTTCCAACCCCTTGTAACAACCAATGTGAACAAAATTTGGATAGTAAGAGGTTTAACAATGGGACTAAATGTATCAAAGAAATCAATTCCAGATTTTGTTGAAAACCCTGTGCTACCACCGCTTTAAGCTCTTATGAACAACCATCAGCCTTAAATTTTACTCTAAATATCCATTTGCTGGTAACAATGTTCATATGATCTGAAAATGGAACAAGATCCCAAGTGTGATTTTTCATAAGAGGTAAAGATAAAGCTTGTTGGGCTGTGGTAAGAGCAGTAGGAATAGAACGAAAAGAGGTTGTGAGAGCCTTAGGTTTGAAAATGCCATGACTGGATCTAGTGACCATGTGATGAGTAGGAATAGGGGTTGGGATGATAAGTGGAGGAGGAGAAGGATTAGAGGGAGAAGATGTAGGAATAGAGGGGGGAGTTTGAAGTGGTACGAATTCAGCAAGAGGAAGAACAGGTAAAGTGTTAGTGATGGTTTTGGAGAAAGAAGAAGCAAGTGTGTGTGGAAATAATGTATGATAGGGAAACTCGTGTTCATTGAAGGCCACAATGATTGCAATGTAAAGTCTGCCAGAGGGGTAGAGACATCTATACCCTTTGTGAGCAGGGTTATATTCAAGGCAAAGACACTTTGAAGTTCAAAATTGATGTTTAGAATGGTTATAAGGCCTTAGATATGGGAACCATGCACATCCAAAAGTTCTAAGAAATTTGTAATCAGGGCATTTTTTGTGTAGTTGCTGAAAGGGAGAAAGGAGCTTAAGAGCTGAGGAAGGAAGTCTATTAATGAGATAGGTGGCTGTGGAGAAAGCATCCCACCAGAAGGACTAAGAGAGAGAAGCTTGAGAAAGTAAAGCAAGACCAAGATCAGTGATGTGTTGGTGCTTTGTTTCTGCATTACCATTTTGTTTGTGAGTGTATGGGCAAGGATGTCTAAACAGGATACCGAACTTGACTTTTAGAATGAAGTGGATAATCAATGTGTAACGGCTATAATCATCAAGAAAGTGGACATAGTACTTGAATCCTTCTCTAGAACAACATGAGGAAGGACCCCATACATCACTATGAATGAGATCAAAAGGTGCTAAAGTATGAGTAATAGTGGAAGGAAAATTATTGTTGTGTTGCTTACCATATTTGCAAGGCTCACAAAAGGAATTTTATTAAAGTACTAGGTAAATGTAACTGTTTCAGTACATGAGTAAAAGAATTATTACAAGGATGGCCTAATCTTTGGTGCCAAAGAACAGAAGCAGAGAGATGTGAATTAGCTACAGTAACAGAGTTGCAGCTGGGAGTAGAGTCTTGTGAGAAGCTGTGAATGGAAGTTGCAACAGGTTCAGAGGAGAGACATGAGAGATCAAGCTGATATAATCCATCTTTAAGGAGTCCCTTCAGAAGGATTTGATGTGTTTTCTGGTCCTTAACAACACAATAAGATTCATGAAATTCAATGTACACATGATTATCTTTAATGAATTTTGATATACTGAGGAGATTTTTAGTAATATCTGGAACAAATAGAACATTATTGAGAGTAAGGGATTTTGTGGGATTAAAGGAAGGAAAATGAGTGGAACCTATTTAGGAGATAAAGGCTGAAGTACCATTGCCAACAACAAGCTGAGCTTTACCTTGATATGGAGAGTGCAATGTCAGATTTCCAAGATGGGAGATGACATGGTGCGTAGCTCCACTATCCATAAACCAATCACCATTTGGAGAGTGAGAGCTAGAACCCGCAGCAGATGAGTAGTGAGGCAAGATTGAGGATTAGAAACACCAAAAGCGGAGATAAGCATGCAAAGGATGAATGGAAGAGAATGTATCTGAGGAGTGGACATTGGAGTCATGTAATGAGCCTGAGGTTGAGAATAAACTTATGGGGAAAAACCTCCTGAATTTTCTAAACCAGTATAATTGTGATCAAATCGTTTAAAACACTTGGAAGCCACGTGATTGTTCTTTCCACAAATTTGACAAATTACTTTGAATCCACCCCTAAAAAACCTTCATCCGCCTTTTGTCTCCGAAAACCACCTATGGGAGGTCAAAAAGGTCCTGAACTTTGATTTGAAAATCATTTCGTAGCCAGATTAGCAGTAGGTGCAGCAGTGGCAGGTTGAACATTGAAAGCTTGAAGTGTCTGAGATACAGAGGAATGCTGCTGATTTAGCCTGAGTTCATGTGTTTGAAGAACAAATTGCATTTCGGATATACTGATACTCCCAATTCTTGAAGTGAGCACCATAACAACAGATTCAAACTCAGGTGTTAGGCCATTGAGAATATCCAACATCAATTCATCATCCGAAATGTCCTGTCCAGCAGTCTTAATTTGATCTGCTATACCAGTCATTTGAAGAACATAATCTTCAAAACTCAAATCACCTTTCTTATGTTCATGCAACAACCTCTTAAAATGCAGCAAACGAGTTTTCGATTGAGTTCGAAAAAGTCCATCAAATACATTCCAAATCCCAGCAGAGGTGAGGCATCGATTGATATAACCAAGCATGGATTCAGAGATAGAGCTTAATAGCCAGCTAAATAAAAACTGATCCTTACGCATCCAAATTGTGTAAGCAGGATTGGGAACATGATTACCAGAAGTTGGATTATCCAGATACTGTGATGGAGGATGAGATGTTCCCAGCAGAAAATTGTCGAATCCATGCGCACGAACAATGGCTAGTACTTGTGTTCTCCAGAATTGAAAATTGGTGCGATCTAATCACATAGTGAATGTAGGAAATGTAGGTAATTGAAGATTGGCAGCCATGATCGAAAAATAATTAGAAAATGGCTCTTGATACCATGCTAAGATAGAGTAGAGAAGAAGATAAAGCAAGTAAAATGATTTCTCATTATGATGAAGAACTTGATTACAGATGAGCTGGGGAGCTGTTATTTATAGACTAGAACCTGCTGCCTCTTAACAACTTGTAACATAAATAACAGAAATGTAACTAACATAACCGCCTATCTGCCAGATAGTGACTTACACACTTGATATTGTCCATGACCTGCAATAAGCAACATTCAAACATTATTTTAATATACTCCGTACCTAAAGATTATATATATTTCAGTTTACAGGTTACTCATTATTCTTCAGACACATCCACATTTCACAACAAACATATACATTTAATTACTTCTATTAAGAATCAAATGTTATTATATCATCTTGGATGAAGAGTCTAAGGTTAATCCTCATTCTTCAAACATACACATTTTACGACAAAAATAAATTTTACTTATATTTAGAATCCAACTTTGTTGCATATCTTGGCTGAAGACTTGAGTGCACTGCCCCCAAAACATAACACGTGTCTCCCTCAACCATACTATTATACATGTGTTTGACATTAAAGCACAAGCAAAGGATTTGCAGCATATATCTCTCAATCTTTACAACCGAATTGAACATTATCAGAATTTTCACATTGACAAGTTTAAGCAATATTTAGATAATATTGATCTTGAATTCCCCTAAATTGCCAGCCACAAGGTTACAGGCACTACAAAGCAAAACAAACAAAACACCACCTCAATCTTCCACCATAAAGAGAAACTATATGTGGAAAAAGATATCTCAAAGAAGAAGCTACATTTCAAGATTTTCAAGCACATTGAATCTTAACAAAACATCCGTGAAAATGCCCCCATAGAATTAGTGTATAGCACAAGAATTCGACAAACCATCGAATTAATTCACCAGCTTAAACATACTTCAGTAAAATAAATTGTACAAATATTAAAACAGAATGTACACATAATGAGGAGAATTTACCTTGCAATGCCGATTCTCACGATAAAAGTGGCACACGACGCGGCCGCTGACCTTAACAACAGAGAAGAATTCCATGTCATTAGGAATCTCCGAATACTCTCCATGGCCGAGGGCGATCCAACGGCTCGTTTTCTCCGCCATTTTCTTCGCCTCACGCACTCCGTTCTCTCAGCACTTCCAAATCGTCCGAATCCAGCTGGTCCGACGTCGAGATCTCCTTAACGATCTTGTCCTCCATGACCTTCACCAACGTCAGCACTTGATTCTCCAATACCCGCGAGAGCAAATAAATAAATAAAATAATAACATTGTTGGGTATACGGGAGTAAATATAAAAATATGAGAGAAGTAAAAAAATTTGGAGGCTAAAATATTTGCTCACTAAAAATATAACCTCTTCAAAATACATTTTAGAAAATACTCTCAATTTGTTTAGATAAATTTCTTCACGAATTTTCTCACACTAAGTAAGCTTGGATTGACTTTGTTTTTCTTCACTCGAATTGACACTAAAATACTGATACAAACTAGCCTATTTATAGGCTTCAACATTCAACAATATGCTAATTAAAAATTTCACCACTAATGAAGTGGGTTAGGTATAATTAATAATCAACCATGCCTTTATAAGTTGGGTTGGTAACTATAATCTTCAGCCACTACTTTTGTTTATGGGTTGTTGGATGTAAACGATGGAATGCCAAATGTCCTTTGCAAATTATTTTTTAACACCCCTTCTTAATTTGTAATTTGGACATTCTTTTGAAGTTGTTCCAATTTTTCAAGGCTCAATGCTTTGGTGAAACCATCTGCCAATTGCTCCTTTGTGTTCACAAACTCCAATTGAATTTCTTGATCATTCACAAGACTTCTGATGAAATGATGTCGAAGTTCAATATGCTTTGATCTTGCATGGAAAATTGGATTTTTTGTCATTGCAATTGTTGACATGTTGTCACACAAAATTACTGTGGGAGTGTCTTGGCTTTGCTGAACATTAGCCAAAATTCTTCAAAGCCATACTGCTTCACAAGATGCATCAGTGGCGGCGATGTATTCTGCTTCTACTGATGAAAGTGACACTATCTTTTACTTCTTTGATGACCAAGATATTATTTTTGAGCCAAGACAAAATACATATCCAGATGTACTTTTACAATCATCAAGTGACCCGGCCCAGTCACTATCTATATATCCAATGATCTTATTTTCTTTTTCTTTAACATACCTGATGCCGAGTTTTCTCGTACCTTGAAGGTATCGAAGAATTCTTTTTGCTGCTGCATAATGTAGCTTACTGGGATCGTGCATTAATCTTGAAATTAGGCTCACTAGATAGACAATATCAGGCCTTGTATTTGTTAAGTACATCAATGAACCGACTAATTTACGTGGTACATCTTTGGATCAGCTTTAGTTGCACCATCATTTAATTGCAGTTTTTCATTGACTGTGAGTGGAGTTGAGATTGGCTTGCATATGCTCATCTGAAATTTCTTCAACAATGCTTCAAGATATTTTTCTTGAGAAATAAATATTTCTCCTTTTGATTGGCGAACTTGTATCCCAAGAAAATATTTCATCAGACCCAAGGTAGTCATCTCGTACTCTTTCACCATTGCCTTTTTAATTCTTGCACCAATGTTGGATTTGTCCCTGTATAGATCAAGTCATCTACGTAAAGACAGACAATTAGAAAATCTTGTTGCACCTTGTTTCTTTACGTATAATGACGGTTCACTCTGCCTTCTTTGAAAACCAGTTTGTTGAAAATACTTATCAATCTTGCTGTTCCAGGCTCTTGGTGCTTGCTTCAATCCATATAGTGTTTTTCTGAGTCGATAGACTTTATCTTCTTCACCGTTGGCAATGTAGCCTTCTGGTTGTTCCACGTACACTTCTTCTTCCAAGTCACCATTGAGGAATGCTCATTTAACATCCATTTGGTAGATTGGTAGCTCAAATTATGTTGCAATGGCTATGACAATTCGTATTGTCTCCATTCGAGCAACTGGTGCAAATGTCTCGTTGAAATCAACTCCTGGTTGCTGAGAATATCCTTTTGCAACTAAGTGGGCTTTGTGCTTTGCGAATTGAGCCATCTTCTTTGTACTTGGTCTTGTAGATCCATTTGACCCCGATCACACTTTTTCCTTCGGGAAGATCTACAAAATCCAAAGTATTTTTCTTTTAAATGCTTGGAATTTCTTCGTCCATTGCAGTTTGCCGAACTTCTTCTTTAGTAGATTCTTCATAATTCTGATGCTCACAAGCAAAAAATGCAACATCACATGTTGGGTATATTTCTCTTAAACTTCTTACCCTTCTAATTGGACTTTCGTATAGAAGAATTCTTCGATAGTCCTCGTGAACTCGATCTTGATCGAACTTGAGCTGGTGCTTGGTTGATATCCATGACTTGTTGAAGTAGGCAATGTTCCGTGCAGATATACAATTTTTATTTTCATTTTTTTGATTTTCGCTCCAATTCCATGATCGCATTTCATCAAAAATGACATCTCGAGAAATAATAAGTTTATTTGTCTTTGGGTTTAGTAAACGATATCCTTTTGATTTATCACTATAACCAACAAAGATCATTTTTTCTCCTTTTTCATCAAATTTTTCTCTTTGTTGGGATAGAATATGAGAGTAAGCAATGCAGCCTAAAACTTTGAGACGGTTTACCTGTGGCTTTCTTTGATGCCACGCTCCATACGGCGTCTTATTTGGAACTGCTTTTGTTTGTGAATGGTTCAAAATATAAACTGCCGCATTTACTGCTTCTGCCCAGAATATTTTTGGAAGTCCTTTGCATGTCATCATGCTCCGTGCCATCTCGACTATTGTGCGATTTTTTCGCTCTGCAACGCCATTTTGTTGTGGGCTATAACGGACTGTTAGATGTCTATGGATCCCTTTGTCTTTGCAATAATCTAAGAAGGATTTTCCGATGAATTCTCCTCCTCGGTATGTCCGTAGAGTCTTTATTTTTCTGCCACTTTGATTTTCCACATATTTTTGGAACTCCAGAAACTTTGGAAATGCTTCTGACTTTTGCTTCAAAATGTAAACCCACATCATTTTGGAAAAATCATCAACGAACAATAGGAAATACCTATTGTCATTGAGGGATGGTGTTTGTGTTGGCCCACAAATATCTGCATGTACTACCTCGAGCGTAGCTTTGGCTCTGTATGATATCTTGGAAAACGGCAAACGATGCATTTTGCCAAAAATACACCCTTCACATGTCTTGTCTCGATCTAAAATATTAGGAAAACCAAACACCATATTTTTCTTTTTCAACAAATTTAAACCTTTATAGCTCCAATGCCCATACCTCAAATGCCGTAGATTGTATTCTTCTTCCTCGTGGTACTTTGAAGTGCAATTTTTCTACCAATGGCAATTAAGAAGAAATATTTTGTTTGAACTCATCTTAATTTTAGCCATTGTGAGATTCTTTTGTTTATCAATAATGATACAATGGTCATTATTGAACTCTATCTTGTAATCTTTCTCCAGAGTTGGCCCACACTCAATAAATTTTGAGTCAAATCGTACATAAAATAAATCTTTGATGATACTCATTTTACCTTCTTTTGTCTAGATCGCTATTGCTACTTTTCCGATGATTTTTTGGGATTTGCCATCTCCGATCTTGACTTCGATGATATGATTCATCGAGATTTACGAACATTTTCTTGTTTCCACACATGTGATTGATGCAACCACTGTCCACGTACTCAAATATTCTCAATTTTTTGTTGAGAATTCAAACATGAAAAAAAATACCCGATTAGCTCTTTTTCTTCGATAAATTGGCTTCATTTGTATCTCCATCATCTTTATGCCAACAAATTTCTTTGAGAATGATTTGCATTTCGCATCTTTTGCATTTATGACGGCAATCTTTGGTATCGTGGTTGTTCTTTTCGTATATCCGACAATACATATCAGAATATTGATTTGAATTTCTCTCATTGAATGCACCTCGCTCGCTCCCCGTGTCCGCCACGACCTCTTCCTCTTGCACCTCAATGTGTCAATTATTTTGCTTTTCTTGCTCGCCATCTTTTTTTTTTTTTCCCGAAATGTTTGTTTTTATTTGGAAGGCTTACTCCAAGCTTTGATTTGAGAATCTACTCATTCTTTTTTCATGGGCTTCAAGCGAACCCATGAGTTCATCCAAAGATAGTGTGGATAAATCTTTGGATTCTTCAATAGCAGCAACAATATGCTCGAACTTTGCTGGCAAACTTTGTAAAATTTTTTCAACAATCTTTTTGTCTTTTTTTTTTAGGGGAATCTTTTTGTCTTTATTGGTATCACTGTATCCTCTGATTTGATTGATTAAAGTGGAAACTCGAGAAAAAAATTCTTGGACATTTTCGTTGTCCTTGATTGACAAATTATCAAACTGTCGCCATAAGTTTTGCAATTTAATATAGATAAACTTTTCATAGCCTCCAAATTATTTTTTTAAAATTTCCCATGCTTCTTTTGATGTTTTCGCTCTCGTAATACGCGGAAGAATTGCTCTACTTACCCCTTGGTGCATAAAGGACAATGCTCTTACATCTTTGGTCTTGTTCTCTTTATGCTCTTTTTTTGTGGCGGTTAGTGCGGCTTCCTCCTCTGGAGTATATGTACTATAACCCTCTTCAACAATATCCCATAGTTCATGGGACACGAACAACGTGCGCATTAGAACACTCCATAGTTCATAATCATGACCAACAAAGATAGGAACACCTTGTTGGGAATATGTGAATGCAAGTTCAGTGGAACTGGTTGATGCCATTTTTGCAAATAAGAAGGGATATCGACCAAGGGTGGCTCGATAACACAATTGTTGGGTATACGGTGTAAATATAAAAATATGAGAGAAAAAAAGAAATTGGAGGCTAAAATATTTACTTACTAAAAATATAACCTCTTCAAAATACAATTTAGAAAATACTCTCAATTTTTTTATATAAATTTCTTCACCTTTTTTCTCACACTAAGTAGCCTTGTATTGGTTTTGTTTTTCTTCACTCAATTGATAATATAATGTCGATACAAACTAGCCTATTTATAGGCTTCAACATTCAACAATATGCTAATTAAAAATTTCACCACTAATGAAGTGGGTTAGGTACAATTAATAATCAACCATGCCTTTATAAGTTGGGTTGGTAACTATAATCTTCAACCACTACTTTTGTGTTGTGGGTTGTTGGATGAAAATGATGGAATGCCAAATGTCCTTTGCAAATTATTTTTTAACAAACATATTATTCATTTTCGAATATGTAAAACGAGATTCTTTTGAGTGTACAAAGGTATACCTTTTGAATCGGATTATCCATGAGAAATAAATATATATATATATATATATATATATATATAGGAAGATCCAATAAGACCATATTTTATGGTGAGACAAAGTGGACTAATCTCAACCCTCCCTCATTTACATCAAATGCTAGAAATAATTTGGGATAATAATACATTAACCATTTAATTAAATCCCGTAGAAGGTAAAATTATCAAAACAAATATGTGGGGACCATCCAAATATGGAATCAGTTATTAGGAGAGAGAAAATCACGTGGGTGAGAGAAAATCGCTATGGGAAAAGAAAATTACGCATGTGCTCTGCCATGCAGTATGCTGTACATTTATCATATATTTGATATATACTTAACACTATTTTACTGTATGTTTAACATAATTTTACTGCATAATAAAATAGTCAAACAAAAACATGTGAGGGCCTTGAATTAAGGAATCAGTTATAGAGAGAGAGGGAGAATCACTCTCATTAACATGTGGGGACCGTGGATTAAGTAAATCCGTTATAGAGAAAGAGAAAAATCACGCTCATTATTGTACTGTATATTTAACATATATTTAACACTATTATGTTTTATATTTAACATATTTGTAGTCCATATCACAATTTTCATACAAAAACATGTGGGGATCGTGAATTAAGGAATCAATTAACAAGATAATTCCGGGCAGACCAATAATTACGATTTATTACGGTTTACCAAATAACAATAATTAAAAAATCAACAACTAATTGAAACAAATCAATTAACTAAATTATTGTACAGTTAACTATGTCTAAATGTACAATAAAATCAAAGTTATGTATACAAGAAATTATGTCTAACTATACAATAAAATCAGACTATCTATATAGTAAACTATGTCTAACTATACAATAAAATCAGACTATCTATCCAGTAAATTATGTCTAACTATACAATACAAATCGGATTATGTATACAAATCGGATTAACAAAATACCAATCCTGGCACAAAAAACCCAAAAATAAAGTGTCAGTACAAAATATATAAAAAAATATACCTAAAAATTAAATAAATAAGCATCAAAAAACATATAAATATACAACAAAACTCTCATACATTTTTGAACAAATATAGATATACAACAGAACACATATAAGTATACAACAAAACACATAAGTATACAACAACATAAATACATACATAAAAAATTAACTACTTATACACCAAAATAGATATAAGTATACATCGAAAAACATATAAGTATACAGTAACCTACTAAAATATAAGTATACATCAAACATATAAATACGTCTTCTTCACCTAGAAAAAAACCTAGAACCTCCATTAACAAAAGCTTAACCACCATCACTGAAAGTTACATAAAAGACACACACTAAACCCAAGATAACGATTTCAACTCGCAATCACATTCTCCCCAAAACACAACAACACGCAATAAAAGAAAAATTTAAAAACCCTAGAGTTCCACAATTAAAGTCGAAAAAAACTGACGAGCTATTTTTGGTGGGATAAAGATCGATTATGAACAGTTACCAAATTGATTGAAATTGTCTAATTATATATGTGGTTGTGCTCCTCCTGGGTGGCATACGTCTTCCCGTACTTGGCTTTGAACACCGAGAAATGATGCTCGACGTGCAACAACTAATCGACTGCCTCGGCACCATCGGATACGACCTACCGGATCAAAGTTTCATCGGTTACTTCATGTATGAAGCTCTCTGTGGACGCGAATGTAGAGGATATGAGACCGAGCGAGAGAAGAGAAAGGAGAGAGAAGGGATCCATTGGAGAGGAGAGTAGGATGATTGGGGGATAAGGATCGATTATGAACAGTTACCAAATTGATTGAAAGTGTCTAATTATACAATTACAATATTTCCCTTTACAGATTTAAAATGAATTAAAAAAAACCATTAAATTGGGTAAATTTCAACCATCTATAATTGCAGATTTGTGGACATGATTAGTCCATACTGTCTCACTCTAATGATATGTTCTCATTTGATCCTATTCCTATATATATATATAATATATATATATATATATATATAGGGGATGGTTCTTGTGAAACCATATATTGGGGTGAGACTGTAGGGACTCATCTAGATCGTTGCAATTTAACAATGAATGTATGAGATAAAAATATTAAATATAGAGCATTCTCAAGCATTAATTTCGGCTGAGGGTATAATAGTAAATCACAAAAATTCAGTCAACTAACAAGATATGCATGATTCTAACTTACCATATCTATTATCTATAATTTAGGAGCAGGAATCAATGATAATCCCCACCAAAAACACTAATCGTTACCCAAAAAAATGTAGGATCGCCCATTTACGAAGAAAAAACGACGCAGAGAAGAGAAACCATTTCTTCAACACGATCGTTATCAAAGAAATCAAGCATGGATTATTTTACAGATGAAAACTACGCTGAAGAAGATGATTCCGGTGAGTGCCAACCTAGTGAAAATATTCTTTTGCAAAAAATTTAATACTATTATGGCATCATTTGTTTTAGTAGGGATGGTTTCTACCCATTTGGATACATAATCCACTGCAAGAAGAATGTTTAAGTATCCATTTGATAATCGAAATGGTCCCATGAAGTCTATACCCCAAACGTCGAATAATTCTACTTCCATTATTGGAGTTAATGGCATCTCGTGTCACCTTAAAATATTTCCCATACGTTGACACCTATCACACCGCAAAACAAACTTATAGCAATCTTTGAAAATAAAAGCCAAAGGAAACCAAACTCAGTAATACCTTAGCATGATGCGTGTTGGTCCAAAGTGGCCCCCACATGGTGATGAATGGTATTGCTCTAGAATGCTTGCCCATTCTTCTTGAGGTACACATCTCCTAATAACTGAATCTGCACATCTTTTAAATAATAAAGGTTCGTCCCACAGAAATATCTTACATCATAAAGAAATTTGTTTTTAGCATGATATGTGATATCTGGTGGTAAAACCCCGCTTACTAAGTAATTTACAATATTAGCGTACCAGGGGATGGTAATTTCGATGATTAGGATTTATTCGTCTGGGAATATTTCTTTGATTGTTGTGCTCTTTGTGTTTTCATCAGTTGTTTGGTCAAGTCGTGAGAGATGATTAGCTACCACATTCTCACACCCTTTCCTATCCCGAATTTCGATATCAAACTCTTGTAGCAAGAGTATCCATCGAATGTGCCCAAGTCCTATGGATGAGACAACAACTGAGAGACTATGAAGTTGAAGAAAAAGAAATTCCAATCATGTGTGATAACACAAGTGCCATTGCAATCACTCAAAATCCCGTGGCCGCACTCAAGAACAAAACATATTGATGTCGATATCATTTCATAAGAGATCATGTTGAAAAGAAGGACATTATCTTGGAATATATCTCAACCGATAAACAACTAGCCGACATCTTCACAAAACCATTATGTGAGTCAAGATTTGAAGAACTCAAGCATGAGTTGGGGTTAATTGAGCTGAGCCGACACTCGCAATCAAAGAAGAGTATTAGAACAGAAAAGAAGTGAAAAAGAGCCGAAAATAGAAATCACTTAGTAAATCACCGATCGGAAAGACAACTACACCGAGTCACCGATAGCCGAGTCGCTAAGAGAAATGTGAAAAGTAGAGTTAAATCACCTAAGAGATAAGTCAATAACTTATGAGCGAAGTGACAAAAACGCAATGCTTTAACTTAGCGGGAATGTTTTAAGGAACACGTCAAAGATAATGATGATGTGTACAGACATAAAGCCGCACACTAAATGATTGGATATAAATGTCCGCATTAAATACGAGACGTGAAATGCTCAATAGGCGTCGCGAAATCCAAGCCGTTGATTTCGCTTCACAATTCAAAACCGCCCGCACGCCCTTTCATAAACCATATTTAAACCATTTTCGCCCGCTTTCTCTCACACTTCTAAAAACTGCTCATCTTTTTCTCTCAAAAGCAAAGGCAAACTACTCTCGAAACCCTACCAACATTCAAATCAATTTCTCGAGATTTTTCTTGATATAATCTTGAGAAATGGCACCAACTTATGACTTTACCAAGCTAGAAAGCAAATCCACACCGGTTCGACGGTGGATTTCGACTTTAATGGTGAAGCAGGGGTCCGACGACACCCTGGTGAAGAAAATCGCGAAAAGTTGGAAACGTCCCCACTAAAACCGTTTCTAACGCTGAATATCCTATGACCTATGTGGAGGAGGTCGCATACCCTACGTGAATGCCGAGATTCACGACGAAGGAATCAAGTCATCTGCTCACGGAAGCAATGACTATCACCGCCATGATTTGGTCAATATTGCTCACTACCTGCGAAGGAGCAAATCAAATCAAGGAAGCCGATGTAAACTTGGGCCGACGATGGAAAGAAATAGCCAAGTCCGACCTTTTGCCGATAAAATTATATACACAAAGAAAAACAAGAGATCACAAGGAGGATTATCACAAATCTGTTGGACATAGTTGCCAAATGTATCGACGTCAAATTTGGCAAAATTTGACCAACTATCAAAGGCAAAGCCGATTGTGATGGCTGCAATCATCGAAGAAAAGAAGATAAACTGGCTGGGTTTATCTACAACAGATCGCCCGAACGTGGGGAACAAGTCCTTCAAAGAAGATGGCACATTTGGAGGATCCTGGGATATGGCCTAGTGATTGGCCGGCTATTGAGGTGAAAGGAGTCCTCTTAGACATGGGAAGGCCTTCCATGTTAACAAGAGGATGTTCGAGCTAACCTCTCTCGGTGCTCGTGCGAGCTTATGCCAAGAGAGCCGACACTGAGGGGGAATCACCGACCAAGATACAAAATGCTTCCTCTCCACCAAAAAGAAAGCGCCCGCTCGCAATGCCAAGAAGATCACGCCCCCGCAAAGAAAGAAAACCAAACATGCACTGCCCTCGCAGCAGAGTCACCGCCCAAAGAACGTGTCACCCGCCCCGCAGCAGAGGTCGAGAAGGATTCACAAATACCTTCTCCGATCGTCAAAAGGAGGAGAACTCGACAAGCCCAGCACGGCCAGCTCCTCGTAAACAAACACCAAAGACCGCCCGCCGCCAAGACTCGTGAGGATACCGCCTCAACTAAATTCCCCGGTACAAAACCAGAGACGAAGAAGACTCACAAGCAAATTAACAGAGAAACCACCAGTCGGGTTACTCCTAGCACAAATACCGAGACTACCGGAGAAGTAGAGTCTCCGATGTAGTTGATGAAACAAACAAGTCCGTCACAAGGCGATCACAGAGGCAACTCAAGACACAAACTGTAGCCCACACAAACAAACACAAGAAGAACCAGCCCAAGCAGATAGTGATGTAATGATCCTATCTCCACCTTACCCGACATCCAAAATCGTCTGCGTGAGTGGCGAAAATGGAAGTTGAGCAAGTCAAGGGAACAGCCCAACGGCCCGAGTTCATAGAAGAAGAAGAGAATCGCTGAATTTCCTTGGACTAACTATCGTGCTCCCAAAGACTTGATGAGGACAACTCGCTAGACATCCTGCAGATCTACAAGGACAGGGGAGAGAGCAAAGCAAGTCAAGAAGCCGAAGCACGTGAGAAGGCAAGCATCCGCCTCTATCTCCGGCACCACGAACACTTCCATCCGCTTCTTGATGTCTTCTCGACAAAGTGATGAGGATCCGTAAAATGTCACGCCGCTACGTAAGAGTTACAAATGCAAAGCAAGCATTGCATGAATCAAGAATTCTTCACGAGCAAAGACTAATGGAGGGACCAGGAGAGTCCTCCGAACACACCGAAATCGATCCTATGGGAGTGGTTCAAAGAAATAGCCACCGATGTTGCCGCTACCACTTCCCACTCACTCGGAAGAAGGAAATAAGGGAAATGGCGATGAAACGGGCTAGTGGGGACCCCAATCGAGCCAACCCCGTTGAAGGTGTGCTACCACCGCCCCAACGGCCGAACCATCAATTGCAACAGCCGGGAGTCCGAGACGAGTGACCCCACTCCAAATCACTCACCGGTGCGCGCCGGCCGAGGGGAAACTCCTCCACCGCAGCAAGGTCGGAGGATGCTGCAGATGACTCCACAAAGAAGCAAGGAGGCGAAGAAGAGAAATTACAATCACAAGAAGAACAACAAGTTGCCATCAACGGCTCGATACATTGAGACTGCTCACCGAGATGCCAACTACTCGAAGGCTAATGACGCCGCGATGCAATCGAGGCACGAGGAAGGAACAACCCTGGGAGTTAACACTGGCGATGAAAGTGCAATCCATGGGGTTGAGACTCCAATGGATGCCATCGTAGAAGACCCTAAGACACCGACACTCGTCGAAAGGGAGGACCAAGGCTTCAAAGAAGAGAGACCGCCGGAGGAAATGAAGGCCCACGGAGGTTGAGACTTCCTGGGTAAAGAGGCTCAAGTAGAGAACATCCCTCCCGCAATCATCGACCCATCCGAGAAGGAGATCGCCGCACTTCATGATTCCCAGACAACCCCGATGTCACTTTTCCGGGATCAAGACGAAGAAGAAGTCGAGTCAACCATGACAAATCCAAAAGACTCAAATGCGGGTGTTCCAAGTACGAGTAAGTCCGATCCCAAGACTACTCACAAACTTTTAACTTTGATGATGAGCCACCTCTAGAAATCTCATCATCGTCCGATGACGCCGCCGATAAGGCCGAGGATAAGTCAACTCGAAAAGGAAAAATCACCGAGACCAACGGTTAATTAAGAAACAGGAGGCTCAAGAAGCCGGTCTACTTCACAACCAAACCCACCAACCAAAACCACCGCTCCGCTCCTCAAGTCGCACTGATCGATTCCCAAAAGAACTTCACGCGCACCGCTCATCATCGAACGTATCCTCGGCGGTGATGAATCTTTTGTAGAATCTTTCCCTTTCTCACTGGAGATACCAGAACTCCACGAAGAGTCGAAACGAGCAAGCACGTTACTACAAACCAGCTCTGCTTTTCACTCAGGCACCATTGTTCCAAATAGATTTTGATTTCGACGTTGTATGGCCATCACCGCAATGTGAAGAATCACCAAGTACGAAGTGTTCAAGGCACTCTTTGGCCGAAGTTGAAAAGATGGAGAGGCATCGTGCCTCTTTGGACATGCGATTGGACAACAGAGATGCCACCCTTACAAATGACTTAAGAGGCATAACAATTCGAATAAGGGAATGGTGGCAACAAAGAAGAATCAATGCGTGTGGAACAGAGATACTTCTTAACCTTGTTTAACAAGTCACGGTGTGGAGAGTCGAGAATGTTGATGCGAAAACGGTTTAGGAACACATTGAGCATATGCATGAAGCTCACACCGCCGAGATCAAATCGCTGCGTGAGCGTAATGCAAATGATATACAGCGTTTGGAAGAACACATGACAAGAAAATTCAGCCTTCTCATGGCCGAGATGAATGAAGCTGATTTCAGAGAATCCAACGCTACTAGATTCGAATTTCGTCTGCCGCATACAACGCAGCAGACTTGAAGCGTAATTCAACCATCGAAGACTCGACTTCATGCTTGCCAAAGATGTTCCCCTCGGGTTCTCTATCCTTTGATGATGCCAAAAAGGGGGAAGAGGAATACCTTAAAGCAAAAAATCCGGTTTGAAAAGAAAGGAGCAATCGAGAAAGAAGCGGTGAGAAGGGAAAATCACCGAGGAAATTTTGAAACTAAAGAAAGGAAAATCACGAGGGGGAAGGATAAAAAATATGACCTTGATGATAGCACAAACCCCCAACAGGTCCTCACACAATGACATTATAAGCAAAAACTCCCCCGTGACTCGCCACTCCAAGACTCTGTTTGTATCTATGGGCCGAGAAGAGAAAAGAAATTGAAGCAGGGGATGAAGGAAGTGGAAGGAAGAATGGATGCCAGGGTGATGAACATCTTGAAAGAACATGGAGGCATTCCAAATGGACAGAGACACGTATGCCATTTCGATGTCGGGACAGAGCCACGATCGCTTGACGAATTCAAAACACTCGAATCAAGGATATTTTGCAAATATGTCCATGGCTCAAGCTTGGGACTTGTATCGAAAAGGGTCTCACATTGTGTGAAGAAGCCGACAGACAACTGAGACTTCCTACCACTCTCTCGGTCACTCGCTAGTCAATCACCAAGAAGAAGACCCCAAAGACAAAGATACGCCCGCAGGTAGAGGAAGAAGCGGCGATGGAGGAAGAAGCTTGCACTCTAGGCCTCCGCCCAAGAATATCGAATACATAGATCCTGGAAAGAAAGGAGGGATCTATCAATGGGCTTGACCAAGTGGCAAATTTAAAAGTGGCTAAAACTAACGCCGAGTATGCAAAGAGAATAGAAGAAGAAAACAAAAGACAAACTCGGCTATGGCAGGAGAGACAAGAAAGACTAAGGAAAGATGAAGCCGCCGAGGAAGGCATATGAGAAGAAAAAGAAGGCAAATGACGACGAGAAAAAAGAGAAGAAGAGAAGAAGATGCTTGATCAAGATGAAAGAAGGAGACAACGAAGGAGATGAAGTGTTCTTTGTCAACCCTTCATGTATTTTATTATGTAAATACATACAATGTAAGTCTTCGTAATAGAGTTATAAATTTTTTTGAAGATCGTTATATACTCGATACACCTTGTAAACAACAGGTGT
Organism: Rehmannia glutinosa; assembly: GCA_016081115.2. Classification (NCBI taxonomy): domain Eukaryota; kingdom Viridiplantae; phylum Streptophyta; class Magnoliopsida; order Lamiales; family Orobanchaceae; genus Rehmannia; species Rehmannia glutinosa. Next base: position 83,710,936 of record CM071937.1, read on the forward strand.
TAAGTACAAGAATGATATGATCAATAAAAAGATTGATTCTCAAGGCATACATTCTATGTCAATACACTATCTCAGATGTATCTTTGTTATTTGCATATTTGTATGATTTAAGTTTTGGCATCATCAAAAAGGGGGAAATTGTTAGGAATTTTATTGTTTAGATTTTGATGAATGCCATGTAAAACTTAGAATAGAAAGTTGGCTCCCAATTTCTCGTTGTAAAATGCATTGTAATGAAAAGAGTCGCCAAGCCGAGTCAAGACAATACGCCCTAACATACAAGAAGACAATCAAGACGGAAGGAAAACTCGTCGTGAGACAAATGAGTATGGCAAAGAAGAGTAGACGGAACTCTATCAAGCGGTGAGATGCAAATTGAGTGGAGCATCATCAAGTCAACTCAAGAAAAGCCAAGTCTCAAGTTGAAGTGACAAGAAGAGTCATCCATGATTGGAAGTCGACTCTAAGTCACCCGGGGAAAGCAAGGAAATGCAAATAAGTCGAGATAATTGTAAAAGAACCGTTGCAAAATCAAGAGATTTACTTAAACAAGTAATATCTCCATACTACCTTTCTTGGAGTGCTCGACCCCGGCGTGCAAAAGGAATGAACCAATGGGAAGCACTACACCGTGTCGAACTCTGAAAAGGTGAAAAGAATAATTCATACGAGAACGGCAATTCCAAGAATCGCAAGCCAACGACGCAAAGTGACTTTCAAAAATAAGCCTATCTCTTCAACGGGCAAATTTTTGAAAGTTCACTATAAAAGGCCGAGGAGTTTGTTTTATAATGGATGCATGAATGACACATACGTGAGATATACAAGCACATTAGAAAAATCAAACAATCTCAATCCTCAAGCCTACATTCCGAGTACATCAATCCAACACTTACCTGTGAAGGAAAGAGAGCTTCAACCAGCTGAAGAGGAAACCTTTGAAAACAAGGGGTCTACTTTCCAGAAGGGTTGTAGAAAAGTTCAAGGTTGAACTAAGTCTTAAGCATTTGGAGGGCTTCGTGATCAAATCCAAAAAGCCCGAGCAAGTGAGTCGTAGTAGCAAGGCAAACACCTGAAGAAGCCGAGTCGCACGAGAAGCCACCGAGTGATCAAGGCGTCTCTGGATCGAGTCCCAAAGGATCAAGTCGGCCGTTGTGATCAAGACTTGTATCTGGATCAAGCACCACTTTGTAAACCGATCATTACTTAGTGGATTCCTCCAGAGTTGGAGAAGAGAGGAGTAGAAGAATTACCCCATCTTCGAACCTCTATAAAAACTTTATCGTGTCATTTACATTTCATTTAAATTCCCGCACTTTTAATTGCTTATATCTCATTGATAAATTTGCTATCCATTTGATAATTTACAAGTACTAAATCAAACTCTAATATCTTGCTTAATCAAACTTAAGGGTGTTAAGTCTTCCAATAAAAATAAAACCACAAATTGAGTTAAATTGTAGCCAACAAATGAAGTTACTCCATCAATGTACTCCAATCATTTGAGAGATTAACTCTCTTGAGTGACTAATTCGATCATCCCATCAGGACACACAATATGTAGAATTAACTCGTAGATTTAAAAGGACTAAATCGAAAATTTGGTAAGGTTTATTCAACCCCCTTCTAAACCTTACACTTACACCCCTTGGGACCTACACAAATATTTTATAGAGGTTCGAAGATGGGGTAATTCTTCCGATCCTCTCTTCCCCAACTCCCGGAGGAATCCACTAGGTAACAGATCGGTTTACAAGCGGTTATCGATGGAGACAGCCTTGATCACACAACTGGATTCTCTTGTGACTCGCTTCTTCTCGTGGCAAATTTTGCCTTTGCTACTTTCAAATTTCACTTCTCAAGTTCTTGGATTTGATCACGAAGCCCTCCAACAAACTTGATAATGGTTCGATTTTGAACCTTTCTATAATCCTGACTTGGAAAGTAGACCTCTTTGATTCTTCAAAAGTTTTCTCTTCAACTGGTTGAAGTTATCTCTCCTTCACAACTTGCGTTGGATCGAGTTTCTTCGAGTTTAAGGCTTGAGGAATTGCTATGAGAATATTTGCGGATGGCTTGCTTGAATATTGCTTTTTCGTTCGTGGTTCAAGTCGCTTTTCTCAATAGCTTCCTCAGCCTTTTATAGTGCACATTTGAAATTTTGCCCATTGAGGAGATATGCTAATTTCAAATGTCACTTTGTGTTCATTGGCTTGTCTTTTCTTGGTCTGCAGCCTTGGTGATGTTAACCTTTCCTCGTATTAAATGGCATTCCAGCATTGCAGGAGTCTGAGACAAGGTGTAGTGTTTTCCATTGGCTTATTCCTTTTGCACAATTCTGGGCCAAACACTTTTAGACTGCGCTTTGTCATATTATCAATGCAGTAATATTCTTGACTTTAATTAACGGATCTAAGTCGCTTGTATTGACCGGATCGCTTTTTACCCCCAGTGACTTGAGTCCGCTCCAATCATGGGATTGACTCAACTATCACTTCAACCTGTTAGACTTGGCTTCGAGTTGACTTGACGACACTTCTCACGATGTTCCTCGCCTGATTCTCCTTCAAATGAGTCCTTGACTTCCTTCATGGCTTTACTCAGGTGACAGACAGCAGAGTCTTCACTTAGTCCGCAGTTGACTTCTTATAATCTTTGACATAGTAGACTTGACTCAGCTTTTCCAGTCCTATCTATTACAATACAAATTACAAGGAAAATAGGGTCCCAACTTCCTAGTTTATGTTTTACATGGTAACATCAAAATCTATCAAATAAATTTCCTAACAATTTCCTCCTTTTTGATGATGCCAAAACTTAAAACATTTAAAATAAGTAAACATCAAACATACAGGCAGTGCAGTAACAAAGTATGTATGCTTTAAATTATCATTTTATTGATCATAGCATTCTTGTCTTTTACAAAGTTGTTTACAACAAGTATCAGAGCTTTATATATAATCATGACGATACAATGTACATATAAGCTTAGATACATATAGAGTGAAAATTACACGGAAATTCACTGAGCTTATTACAGAAGACTTACATTTATGTATTTACAACAAAATACATGAAGGGGTTCGCAACACACTTCAACGCCTTTGCTGCTTCCTTCCTCTCTCTTCCTCAGCCCTTTCTTCTGTCATCATCACCTCTCTTCCTCTTTATTTCCTCTTCTTTCCTTTTCTTTTTGTCACACGCTCGCCTAGCAGCAGGGTCATCCATCCGCTTCCTCTCTTCCCATTCGCGAGCAGTTCTCTCATTCTCAGTTTCTTGTCGTCTAAGAGCTTCAGCGTTCTTTCTGGCAACTTCTGGGTTAGCAAGATGATCGAATCCAACCCAATATATAATACCCTTCTAGTCTGGATCCACGTATGCGACGTCTTTTGGTTTTGGTCGAGGTTGAGAGCCTCTTCCACCACCACTTCTTCCCCTTCCTGACTCAGCTCTCCTTCCTCTGGGAGTGTACTGTATTGGAGCCTTCGACTTCCAGCCGAGTGGCTGCTGGAAGTCTGTTGCTTATCAGCTGATTGACATAACTCCAGTCCCTTCTCCCAATACAAGTCCCAGGCTTGTGGCAGAATCATTCCTTGAAAATAGCCTTCTGATTCTAGAGTTTTGAATTCCTCCATTCATCTGGGCTCAGATCCATCATCAGGCATTGCAATTTCTCTCGGGGGTTTGATCGCAGTGTAGTCCTTTCCGGCTGGAGGACCACCATATTGCTTCATTATCTCCAGAACGCGAGCTTCTTGTTTCTCAGCTACCTCCTCAAATGCAACTTCAATGGCCTTTCTTTTATCTGCCATAGCCACTAAAGCTTTCTCGATAGGTAGGTTCACAAGTAGCTTACTGAGAATGGAGGCAGTGACTTCACCAAGCTGTGGGGTTTTAGCATACATCATTTTTAAAGGAAGATTTTTGGAACTTTCTTCCCCCTCAGCTTTGTCATCTCCTTTCTTCACTTCTTCTTTCAATCCCTTAAGGGTCTCCTCTTCCCCCTTTTTGTCATCATCACCAAAAGAGAGAGGTATCCCAAGGAATAACCCAGTGAGGATGAAATCCAGTCGGCTGTTGGTCAAGTTTTGCTTGGAGTCTGCTGCATCATACACCTTTCTAAACTCTGAGCAAGTATCCTTCGACTCGGCTATCACAATCTTCATTTCAGCCATAAGAAGGCTGAATTTTTCATTCATATTATTCTCAAGTCGGGTAATCTCAATCTTGTGAAAATGTTGTAGCAGCTCCATATCCGACTTGTGGGAAGTTTCTATCCTCATTATATATTCCTTCATCCTCTGCTGATACATTGAGTTGTTCGCACTCCAAATAAGCATTTTTGCAAAGAGAGCTTTGAAGTAATGGACCTGCTCCGATCTCATGGTTGTCTACTGTGCAGCCCATTCCCTTATTCGCATTATAATCCCTCTCAAATTGACTGTGAGGGTAGCATCTCGATTGTCCAATCTCAAATCTAGAGAGGCCTGGTGACGTTCCAGCTTCTCAATCTCTTCGAGATCTTCTTGAAGGCTTCTTGGAACTCAGTTGTCGGGTTGGACTCAGTTGCCGGCAACTCATCTAAGTTGAAGTCCACTGGCACAATCGTATCTATGGGAATGACTGGCTCTTCCTGCACGGTATATTTCTTTAAGTCTGCAGCAGATTCATCCTCCATGTCGGGCAGATTTTTAGAGAATGGGAACATATCTTCAAAAACATCATCGCGAACAAATGGTATGTCTTGACTTTGAGGTGCCTGCGATGATTCAACTCTCTGTGCCTCACCAAGCGACAGGCATCATCGGCAGATGTTGGTGCAAATGTGAAAGCCTAGGATCAAGCTATAGTCGTTCTTCCGCAATTGTGGGAGCTCACTTGCGATTGACTGATTTAATTTCACCGGAGCATTTGAGATTTGTTGCTCACCGATGGCGAGCCTCACTGTCTTAACAACTTCCTCGGTCTCGGTGTGTTTTCTAAATGAATAACCTGGTCCTCAGTTGTATCATCAGCGTCATCGAAAGATGCTGAAGCCTTGGGAGTTGGCTCATCATCAAAATTAAACCTCATATGAGATGTCTTCTCACTGACTTGGATATGAGTGTTGAGAAAATTCTCAGTTGTGCCCGTCTTTGGATTTTCATGTTGAGTGGACTTAGCTTCATCCTTCGATCCAAAAAATGAAGTATCAACGTGTTCCTGGGAATCGTGAAGTGCGCTAATCTCTTCTTCTGCAGCAGCACCTTTGAGTTGAGGAATGTTATTTTCAGGCTGCTCCTTACCTAAGGAAGCATCAACCTCTCTTAGGCCTTCATTACCCCCAGCAGTCTCAACTGCTATATGGGCCTTCTACATTCCCTTTGACAGTCGCAACTGTCTTAGGGTCTTCTACTATCCCTTCGACAGATGCAGCCGTCTTAGGGTCTTGGACCGTGGCATCCATCGGAGTCTCAACTCCTTGGATTGCACTTTCAGGACCCAGAGTCTCAACTCCCAAGATCTCTCCATCCTTTGCCTTAGCTGCGGCAACAACTTCATCGGCCTGCAAAATAGTGGACATCTCAGCTGAGACAGACTCAACTGTCCGAGCATTGTTAATGTCACTCTATTGTTCTGTGATTTTCTCTTCTTCGCCTCCAATCTGCAATATTTTATCTCCCACAGCTTCCTCTGACCTTGCTATGGTGAAGAGAGTTTCCCCCTCAGCCAGCGCACCAACTGAGTGAATGAGAGTGGCGTCACTCTTCTCCTGAGACGCGGCTTGTGTTCCCTCTGAGTGTACAGCCGCAGGGGCAGGTGTGTTAACACCTTCTTCAGGGGTTGGCTTAGCTTGGGGGCCCAAAGTCCCAACTTCATTGCTAATTCCTGCGCGAGCCATCGCTTAAGTGCACGGGGACATGGTTGCAGTAATTTCCATCGCAATCAGTTGCACCACTCCCAAAGGATCAGTCCTGGGAGAGATTTTTTAGGACTCTCCTGGACCCTCTAGAAGGCTCATTTCGTGCATGGCTCAGGATTCTTGCAAAGCCTACTGCATTTTTGACTTCTCCACTACAAAGAATGGATCCATATCTTCACATTGTCAGTTTACTTATGTATATGCTCATAAGTCCCAAAGATATCGACAAATCTTGGATTTCTCCAAGGCTATTGCTTGCTCCGCCGCTTTCTCCTTCTCTTCCTCCTTAATAAGGCGGAGGGTTTCAATGCAACTGTCTTCATTGAGTGGACATTGGACAAATGCATTCCCAAGGAACCTTAGATGTTCCTTCTCCTCCTCGATAAATTTTGGGCGAGCAAATTGACGCTTGGAGGAGTCCAATTTCCAAGCCCTCCATTCCCTCAATCTTTTTGAATGTCAGGGTAGACTGGAGAATACATAATCAAGTCATCTTCATCATCTTCTTCGATCTCCTGAATGGGGTCTAATGGACCTTATTCCTCCTCAGATTCAGCAGCGGCTCTCTGAGGGGTTGAGACAACCTATTTTGTCGTCTCAGCTGCTTCAATTTCCTCAGCTGTTTCCCACACAAACCGGTCTTCTTGTCTCTTCGATCATTATTAGCGCCTCTTCTCCGGCATCTAAAATCTCTGAGATCGCTTTCTTTGAGCATCAACAGTCTCAACTTACTTTTCCAAATTGAGTGTCGAACTTGTCTGTCTTCTCAAGCTCGTAGTGCTTGTACAACCGCTTCACGCTTGGTGGCAACCAACGGGATCTTTGGTTCCACTGCTGGCTCTTTAATCGTGAAGGCCTGGAAGAGTTCTTTTCTTAGAAACAGCTACCTTTCTCGACTTGGCACCCGCCTTCTTCTTCATGATACGGGAAGAAATTTTGGGTTCCTCCTCTATCTCTATCTGGCTTTCTTCAGGGCGGTGACTCACTGCGTGGGTAGGGGCTTTTATTTTGGCTTATGGGGCATGTGCTTTCTTCGATTTGGCTGCGGGGGCAGGGGCAGGCTTAGAAGATGCGACTCTCTTCTTGGATATATTCTGGGGTGAGAGAGTTGGGGAGGTCTCAGCTGTGTCTTCAGCAGGGTCAGTTGATTCCCCCTCACTCGTATTAGCCTTTCGTGCATGAGCTTTCTTCTGAGCTCTAGAAAGGTTCGCCTCAAATATCTTCTTATTGGGATGGAGGGCTTGCCATGGTGGAGGGCAATGCCCTTTACCTCCATCGATGATCAATCACAAGGCCATATCCCAAAGAATGTACCAAAGGTCCCATCCTCTTTGTAGGACCTGCTCATCATATTTTGACAAATTCGGCTAAAAATTAACTCAACCCAATTCACCTTCTTTTCCTGCATGATCGCAGCCATCACGGTCAGCTTAGTCTTGGACAGCTGATTAAAGCTTCCAAACTTCATGTCCACGCACTTGGACACGATGTCCATTAGTTTGTGGTAATCATCCTTCATAGACTCTTTCTTGGTTGTATACACAGCCTTTGCAACGAACTCCAGCTTGGCAATTTCCTTCCAAGCTACAGCTAGGTTGACATCCTTCTCAGCGATGTCCTTCAGACCCTTAGCGGGCAAAAAACAGTGCTCAGCAAGGTCCTTAGCAATTATTTTGATGACCTTGCTGTGGACCGATGAACGGATTTCATCGTCCTGCACCTCTGCGTTCACATAGAACATAGCCACCTCTTCCAGGTAGGTGTGAGTGAACTGCATCGTCAAAAAGTATTTAAGGCCAGATTTTTCTATCTTCTCGGCTATCTTCTTCACAAGGGCATCATCTACGCCCTGTTTGATCATACCAACGAAGTCTACTGAAGAACCGGTGTGGATCTTCTCAGATAACAAAGCAAAATTATGGTTTGCTGCCATTTTCTAGAGCTTTTGACCGATTAAAAAATGCAAGAAATGTACTTGAGTAGCTAGGGTTTCAAACAAGGTTGCAGAGAGTATAAGCTTTTCTTTGCTGAATATGAATAGGTTTGCGTGAGGAAAGATAAAGTGAAGTTTCATATATAAGGGACATGAAATGACAATTTTTGGAATTTGAAAATGTTGATCAAAATCAACGGCTAAGATTAAACCTTCAAAACCGCATTAATTTCCCCACATTAAATGCAACAGCATTTATATCCAATCATATGGTTTATCACGGCTTTTGTATTGTGACAAATCATTATTACTGACGCGTCATTCTTAAAAACATTCCGGCTCAAATTAAAACGACTGCGTTTTTGTCACTTAGCTCATAAATGATTCAGCTTATATCCAATGTGACTTAACTCTGCTTCTTTCTTCTCATGATGTAACTCAGCCGTCAGCTAACTTGATATAGCTGACTTCCCGACTGGTCTGTTTCACTTGGCTAAAATGTGAAACTTGTTCTTTTTTAATTTTCTCATCTTCTTTCTCTGCTGATTGAGTCTTCTGAGTTTCCTAACTCAGCTCAATTAACCCTAACTCATTCTTGAGCTCTTCAAACCTTGATTCACATAATGGCTTTGTGAATCTATCAGCTAATTGCTTATCAGTTGAGATGTATTCCAGGGTGATGTCTTCTTTTTCAACATGATCTCTTATAAAATGATATCTGACATCAATGTGCTTTGTTCTTGAATGCAACACTGGGGTTTTAGTGATTGCAATGGCACTAGTGTTACCACACATAATTGGAATCTCTTTTTCTTCAATATCATAATCCCTCAGCTGATGTCTTATCTATAAGACTTGGGCACAACAGCTGCTCACAGCTATTTATTCTGCTTCATCTATGGATGTAGCTATTGAATTTTGTTTCTTGCTGAACCAAGAAACCAATGTATTTCCAAGCATTTGACATGTATCTGAGGTACTCTTCCTGTCAACTTTATATCCAGTATAGTCTGAGTCTGAGTATCTTACCAGCTTGAATCCACCTTCCTTTGGATACCATAAGCCGACTTCCTGGTATCCCTTCAAATTTGATGAAGAAATTTGGTATACCAGAGATTTGAGGAAGAAATTTGGCACGGAAGAAAGTCAACTCTCCCATCATGCTCATCTCAAATTTGCCTTGCATTAGGTTTGAGAACTTGCTGCACAGCTCTTTATTTGTGGAACCAAAAATGATTTCAGCCACATATATTTGAACAAGCAGTATACTCTCTCCATCTTGAATCCCAAAGAGTGTTCTATCAACCTTCCTTTGGTGAATCTATTGTCAGTTAGAAATTGAGACAATATATCATACCATGCTTTTGGTGCTTGTTTCAATCCATACAATGCTTTCTTGAGCTTGTAGACATTATCTCCAATAGTTTTCTTCTCAAAACCTGGAGATTGTTCCACATAGACTTCTTCCTCTAACAGTCCATTTAGAAATGCACTCTTCACATCCATTTGATATACAGTGAAGTTCTTATGTGCAACATAAGCAAGAAACATCCTTATTGCTTCTAATCTGGCAATAGGAGCAAAGGTTTCATCAAAATCTATACCCTCTTCTTGGATATACCCTTTGGCTACCAATCTTGCTTTGTTTCTCACAACAGATCCTTCCTCATTCATCTTGTTCCTGAAAACCCATTTTGTACCAATAACATTTTAGTGGGTTGGCCTTGGAACTAATTCCCATACTTTAGCTCCTCTTGCATGGCCTGAATCCAATGCGTGTCTTCCAATGCTTGAGACACATCTTTAGGCTCTATCTGGGAAATGAAACAAGTAAACATAGTTTCATTTTGTACTCTGGATCCGGTTCTTATGCCATCTGTAACATCTCCAATTATTAACTCTGGTGGATGGTCTCTCAGCCATCTCACATCAGCACTACAAGAAAAATGCTCAACAACAACACCCCAAAGATAACGGATTTAGGCTAAATCGTTGTCCTTACAAGCATTCACAACGGATTATCGCTAAACCGTTGTGGATGAGCAGATTTTTTGTTAACGACAACAGTTCACTCGAGCCTAAGACAATACTTTCTTGAAGTGTTGTCGATTAGCGGTCTTTTTATTTTTTGACAACACGTTTCTCGGGTCTTCGACAATGTTTTTGTAATCCGTTGTCGATTAGTGCATAATCTTTTTCAAAGACAACATTTATTCATCATTTTCATCAACGGTTGGTTACACCGTTGTAATTAGTGTCATTTTGTTTTCTTAAAGACAATAATTTTAACAACAATTATAAATCGGAGTCGATAGACATTTTTCATGTCCTTATTTATTATTTATATTAATGGTATAACTAGCACTTTTAGTTAGTTTATCAATTTTATTTTAGCAACTTTAGCATAATTCTAAAAGTGATGAGAGTTAATTTTTATTTTGTTATCAATTTTTTATCTCATGGTATAAGTATCACTTTTAGTTAACTTATCAATTTTATTTTAGCAACTTTAGCATATAATTATAAAACTGTGGGGAGTTGTAATTTTATTTATTTTTTATCAAATCTTTATTTTATATTATTTGAAAAAAATAATAATCAAATATTAACTAGCAACTTTATAGGTTAAATATTTTGGTTTAGCAACTTAAACATAAGTCTAAAAATATAACTAGCAACTTTAACGTTAGAATTTTTAGTTTAGCAACTTAAACATAAATATAAATAAAAAGAACTAGCAACTTTAAGGTTGAGTATTAGCAACTTAATCAAACAACTTAAACACAATCTAAAAGTTAGGTATTAGCAACTTAAACAATTCAAACAACTTAATCAAATAAAAATATGAGAAACAGAATACACGAAGGGAGAACGCTGAGAACGCTAGCTGAGAACGAGAAGAGAACACCGCCGTCCACCGTGCAGAATAGGAGCTCGGCCGCTGCATCTCGAGTGATTTGTTGGTGAGTTTCTCCCATCCACTAAAATCCCCAAATCTTTTAAAACCCTAATTTCAAAAAGGTGATTTTCATGCCCAAACTTTTTTTCGCGTGGTTTATTTGATTTCTTGTGTTTCTAGAGACATTAGATCCGAAACATTACAGTTTTATTGAATAGGTATTGCTCGATTTTTGCTGCATTTTTTTTTAAAGTTAGGATTATCGTTTTTTTTTTTTTTTGGAAGCTGATTTTGTGTTGCTAAAGCTAGTGATTATTTGTTTTGGATAAGAGTATAATGAGAATTCTTATTGCTGTATATGTGGAGCTTTCTAGGTCAAATTACTACCGAGCATCTAAGTGGTTTTACCTACATTTACTGTGACTAAGGTGTTTTATCCAGTTTATCATTCCGTGATCCACACATTTGACAGGATTAGAAGTAAAGAATCTGGACTATGAAGTGCTTTATAAATCCATATCATAAGTTGTCAATTTCCTTTATCCACCTTGAGATTGGATGTGAGAAAATTCATACTAGATCTTCCTCTAAAATGATATTTTGGTCAGTTTCTTTCTTATCCAATTTATTAAAGTGGGCTTTTAGTTTGGGACCAGAAAAATAATTAAGTTACCATGTTTATTTATGCTGTTCTTGTTTTGTTCTAAATGTGATTTTTTTATTTACTGTCAAATTAAAAGAAAAGGGAAGATTTTTATCCTTTGTATAAGCTTGATTTTAGGCTTTCAAAGTTGCAGTTGCCTGTGCTTTTCTTTAACTAGCTCATGTGATCTCCCTTCTGTTAAATTACTCCAATTTTAGTATGGATATAATTCAGGGTTTTAAGGGAACATGAAGATGAGGTAAAAGGGAAATTTGAACTGTAGTGTAAAAAACTGTGAAAAGTTTGAACAGTATTATTTCAGCACAAAACTTGAATCGATCGATGAGAATGATTCTAAGGCATTTTTAGTAAAGTAAATGCACCATTGAACTGATACAAAATTACTCTGTATGTCTTGTTGACCATTTTTTTTTTGGTTTTATAAGTTTCTTGAAAATGTAGCTAATATCTTGCATCCTCCGAAATGAAGGTGATCAATTTAAAATTATTTTCTTGCTCTTTGTAAGTCGCAGCTTTATTTAGGATTGATGATGTTTTTATACTTGAAAATATTATTGAGAACTAGAGTTGTCTTCAAGTATCTATTATTGCATGTAAAGGGCACAGCACATACATTGGTGAGGTTCTCTTTTCCAATTCTGTAATTGAGTGAATCTAATTTTAATGTAAATTGATGTTATACTTCTTATTTGCAGGCATGAATTGCTTTGCAGCTGCCCTCAATGAAAGAATTAGTGTAACTTTGAGAACACTTGTTAGACGTTTTGTTAAACACTTATTAGACGTTTTGTTAAAACACTTGTTAGATCTGTTTCTGATATATTTGTTTTATTAAACATTTGCAGACATGTACTAGATACAATCACTTGAATGTCATGTTTTGTTTTAATTAGTTATATGTTGTTTTCTTGTATTGTGTTTTGTTGTTTTGTTTTTTACATATATAAAATCAAAATTTATATTACCATAGGTGAAAAAATAATAGACACCAAATAGAAAATATATTAAACGTGGTCCAAAATTACAACGATTTTTATGGCTTGTGAAATTGTTGTAATACTTCAAAACCACAAAGTGCAACGGTTTCAAAACCTTGTAGAACTGTTGTGATACTTCAAAACCACAACGAATATTAACCGTTGTGAAAATCCGTTGTTGTATTTCATAATTCAAAAACATTTACCAACCGTTGTCCCAATTGTTGTCTTTCAGCACCTAAAGACAACGGATTCTAACCGTTGTCTTATTATTAACGACAACGGATTGTAACCGTTGTCGTTGAGCGGGTTTTTTTTACAACACCATCTACGACAACGGCTGATTATTATAATACACAACAGATTATATCCGTTGTCGTTGAGCGAAATTCTTGTAGTGCTGGTTGGAGTAAGTCTGCTGGATTCAGCCGTCTCGCAGCTAAGTTGTCTTGAATAGCTCTTTCATCTTCATTCAGTTGTAGACCTTCCAGCTGTCTTTGAGATTCAGCAATCTCATCTTCATCTGGGTTGAGTGCTCTCACTTCAGCTTCAACATAAGGACTTTTCTGCATAGTTGACTGATTCAGCTTATCGCCAACTCTTCAATGTCTTCTCCATTCACATTAGGTTCATCAAAAACCACATGGATAGACTCTTCTGTGACCATAGTCCTCTTGTTCAACACTCTATAGGCTTTACTCCTAGCTGAGTATCCCAAGAAGATACCTTCATTAGCTTTAGCATCAAGAGCCTTCAAATTATCTTTGCCATTATTATGGATGAAGCATTTGCATCCAAATATCCTGAAATATCAAACATTTGGCTTTCTCCATGTCCAAATATATTAGGGAGTCTTGGTCAATTACCTGTTAATCATGCATCTATTTTGAGTATAGCATGTTGTATTTATTGCTTTAGCCCAAAATCTCTTAGGCAATCCAGCTTCAGCTAATATAGTCCTTGTAGCTTCCTTGAGAGTTTTGTTCCTTCTTTTAGCTACTCCATTCTGTTGTGGAGTACTTGCAGCTGACAACTCATGAGCAATACCATTTTCAACACAATACTGAGTTATAATCCCATTGACAAACTCAGTTCCTCTATCAGATCTTATTTTTATAATGGTTTTGCTCTTCATTTTGAACTATTATCATCAGCTGAGGTAACTTCTGCAAAATTTCATTTTTTTACACATGAAAATTGTCCATGTATATCTTGAATAATCATCCACCAGCACTATGGTGTATTTCTTTCCACTGATGCTAGCTGGCTGAACTAGACCAAATAAATCCATATGCAACAAATGTAATATCCTTGTTGAAGAAGGACTTAGCTTATCCTTGAATGATGATTTGATTTGCTTTCCCTTATGGCATGCATCACATACACTTTCTTTCTTGTACACTGAGTCTGACAATCCTTCTACAAGATGACTCCTTGCAAGCTTGTTGATTGTCTTGAAATTCAGATGACTCAGCTTCTTGTGCCACAGCCAACTTGATTCGGTTGTGCTCTTTGCTAGCAGACATGTGCTTGGTGTAGCAGTAGACCAATCTACCACATACATATTCTTTTGCCTTGACCGTTGCAGTACTATTTCATTTGATTCAGCATCCTTGATCTGGCATACTCCCATGTTGAATGCTACATTGTAACATTTGTCACAGAGTTGGTTGATACTTAACAGGTTGAAGTTGAGGCCTTCAACATAGGCAACATTTGTGATTTCCAATCCATTTTTCTTGATGGATCATGTGCTTTTGATTTCCCCTAGAGCTTCATTACCTCCATATATAACTTTTGCACCTCTAATCTTCTTGAGTATTGACAAGTTTTTCTTATTTCCTGTCATATGTCTGAAACAACCAATATCCATGTACCAGGTTCCTTGGCACTCAGTTGTTCCTTGAACCTGCAATTAAGGAAATCAGTTTTTTGGTACCCATATTTGTCTGGGTCCTGAGGGGTTAGTGCTATAAGATGTTCCAACCAACCTATAGCTAAATGTCTGACTTTAAGAGGTTTCCATCTATCAGTGCCATAATCATAGTGCACATTAGCAAATTGCTTGTGGGTTTTAGGATCATACAGCTGTCTCTTTTGTCTGTATGTCTAGTGTTTTAGCAATTTCTTTCTAGGGGTAGTTGTGGTATTTCTGAGTGTAGTGCTTGGATGTGTATGTGTGCTGATAAAAGCTCTTTTGCCTTTGGAATGACCTTTCTTGAGGTTTAGGTCTTTGCCATTTTAGTTTATATTCCATAGGTCTTTGCTGATGTTTCACATTATTCTAATCAACATAGTTTGGATAATTTCTACCATTCCCATCATAAGTATTTCTCTGATGAAATTTCTGGGGTTTTAGGTAGCTCTGTTTGCTTTTCACAGAGTATTTTCTGTTAGGAGTTTGCTGAGGGACTCGGCTGGATTTCTTTTCAATTGTCCTTTCATCATACTCAACTGGTTGCTTTCCTTTCCCTTTATATACAATACCAGTTTGACTGTGATTGTGCTTTGGAATAGGTGTGTGTGCAACATTTGGTGTTTGGATTTTTGGAATGCTTCATTACTTGAATATCCTTTCTCCAAAATCACTCTTGGAGTTTGACTATGCAAAAACGAATTAAATCATATTCCTGTCTTGTCTCCACATTCCTTTTGACTCATAATAAGTTCATCCGATGATTTGGATGCATTTGGAAATGAGGCTATCATATTTTTAAGATCTTTTTCCCTCTTTTCTGTAGCAGCTAACTTTTGTTATGATCTTTGCATTTTCAGCCTTCAGCTTAGTGTTCTCATCAGCTATGTGACTCAGAGTACTCAGTTTTTTTGTCAGCTGTGAGTTTTGGCTTTTAAGCTGGCTGTTCTTCTCATTTAAAATAGTGTGTGAGGACTTTATGTGTTCAAAATCTTGAATCAGAATGAGATGAGTTAGAGTGTACCTCATCTTCTTGATCTTGTTCTTTGGCCATGAGGCAGATCATAGCCTCTTCCTCAGAATCACTTGAGTAGTCTGCTTCACTACTATCTGAGTCTTATGCCTTTTTGCACTTGGCTTGCTCAGCAGTCTCAGCAACCAACATGGCTTTCTTCTTTTCTTGTCGTCTTTCCCTGAAGACCTTTATTTCTTCTTCATTCATGTACTTGTCTTCTTTTCTTGTCTTCTTCAACACAGGTTCTCAGCTCTTGGATTAGCTATGTCTGTTCTTTGATTATCAACTCTCTGATAATCAGCTCTTTGATGCTCAGCTCTCTTGGGTGGCCTATCTTCCCTTGCTTTGGATGGTGCTGAATGTCTTCTGGAGGTTTCACCCTTATTCCTTTTATAGTTCTTATTGAAGAACTTGTTGAATCTTTTAACCATCAGGGCAATCTCCTCTTGGTCTATGGCTTCTTTTGGCTCAGCTCTTTTCCATTCACTGGCCAACAATGCAGCTGTCTTGGGCACAGTTGTTTCCTCTTGCTCTTTCCTTCTCAACTCAAATTCATAGGCTTTGAGGTCTGAGAATAGCTCATGGTTAGATGTTCTTGAAAGGTCCATTGAATGTCTCAATACCATGAACTTCATTTCCCATTCAGCTGGGAGGCTTCTTAAGATCTTTATACACATTTCCTTCTGTGTATACTATTTCCCAAGAGCTGAAAGCTCATTTGTAATCTCAGTAAATCTGGCATCCAGCTGATCCAGAGTTTCACCTGCAAGCATTTTGAAATTTTCAAATTTTTGAGCAGCAACAATTAATTTATTTTCCTTAATTTGTTCTGATCCTTCACAAATTAAGGTTAGCTTTTCCCAAATCTCTTTTGCAAATTTGCAAGATTTGACTTTATTGAACATGGCTTTGTCCAACGTCTTGTAGAGAATATCCTTGGCCACATTATCCAGGTTATATGTCTTTCTATCCTCATTTGTCCACTCAGTCCTTGGTTTTTCAACCATGGATGGTTTTGCTTCAACAACAGCTTCTTCTCCCTCGGCTGCAACTACTCTTCGTATAGTTGTGCTGACTTTGAGTATTTGCAGTGGACCATCCTCTATCACAAGCCACATTTCATCATGTAATGCAAATAGATGAGCCTGCATACAAATTTTCCAATAATCAAATTCTTCAACAGTGAACATTGGAATGCGAGATAGATTTGCTTCCATGATAATAATTTTGCTTAAAAGATGAAAGACTTTGAAAAACACAAGTGTTAAAACCTTTTGAAAAGATAGAGATCTAGTTCAGTAACCAGTGCGGAAGGCTCAATGAACCAACCACTCTGATACCTCTTGTAGGTCCCAATGGGTGTGGTGTAAGGTTTAGAAGGGGGAGTTGAATAAACCTTAGCAAATTTTTGATTTTAGTCCTTTTAGAATATTAAACAGAGTTGACTCAAACAGCTGTGTCCTTGAGGGACAGCTAAGTTGGCTATTCAGCTAAGTTACCCACTCAACAGATTCGATAGAGTTGTTGATAGCATAACTCGGCTGCTTAAGTCAAATACTTTACTTGGCTAATTTGGTTTTTAACAGCGGAAGACTTAACACCCTTTGATTTGTTTTAAGCTAGTTTTTAACACTTGATTTTTAGCACTTGGTTATTTATCAGTTGGATAGCAAATAGAAACTAACAACAGATACAAAGTAAATGTGCAAGAATGTAAATTTCTAAAAGTAAATGACACAAATAATTTATAGAGGTTCGAAGATGGGGTAATTCTTCTAATCCTCTCTTCTCCAACTCCTGGAGGAATCCACTATGTAACAGATCAATTTACAAGCGGTTATCAGTCTGGAGACAACCTTGTTCACACAGCTGGCTTATCTTGCGACTCAGCTTCTTCACAGGGCAGTTGTCTTGCTACTTCAGCTCACTTCTCAAGTTCTTGGATTTGGTCACGAAGCCCTCCAACAAACTTGATAATGGTTCGACCTTGAACCTTTCTACAATCCTGACTTGGAAAGTAGACCACTTTGATTCTTCAAAAGTTTCCTCTTCAACTGGTTGAAGTTATCTCTCCTTCACAACTTGTATTGGATCGAGTTTCTTCGAGTTTAAGGCTTGAGGAATTGCCTGAATTGCTATGAGAATATTTGCAGATTGCTTGCTTGAATATTGCTTGTTCGTTCGTGATTCAAGTCACCTTTTCTCAATAGCTTCCTCAGGCTATTATAGTGCACATTTGAAACTTTGCCCGTTGAAGAGATAAGCTAATTTCAAATGTCACTTGTGTTTGTTGGCTTGTCTTTTCTTGTCCAGCCTTGGTGATGTTGACCTTTCCTCGTATTAAATGGCATTCCAAAGATTGCGAGTCGACACAAGGTGCAGTGTTTCCCATTGGCTTATTCCTTTTGCACAATTCTGGGCCAAACACTTTTAGACCAGGCAGTTTGTCATATTACTAAACAGAGTAATATTCTTGACTTTAATAAACGGATCTAAGTCAATTGTCTTGACTTGACTTTTGCCTTTACCCCAGGTGACTTGAGTCTGCTCCAATCATGGGATTGACTCAACTATCACTTCAACTGTTAGACTTGGGTTCTTGAGTTGACTTGAATGACACTTCTCACAGATGTTCCTCAGCTGATTCTCCTTCAGTCGAGTCCTTGACTTCCTTCATGGCCTTACTCAGCTGACAGACAGCAGAGTCTTCACTTAGTCCGCAGTTGTCTTGCTACTTCAGCTCACTTCTCAAGTTCTTGGATTTGGTCACGAAGCCCTCCAACAAACTTGATAATGGTTCGACCTTGAACCTTTCTACAATCCTGACTTGGAAAGTAGACCACTTTGATTCTTCAAAAGTTTCCTCTTCAACTGGTTGAAGTTATCTCTCCTTCACAACTTGTATTGGATCGAGTTTCTTCGAGTTTAAGGCTTGAGGAATTGCTTGAATTGCTATGAGAATATTTGCAGATTGCTTGCTTGAATATTGCTTGTTCGTTCGTGATTCAAGTCACCTTTTCTCAATAGCTTCCTCAGGCTATTATAGTGCACATTTGAAACTTTGCCCGTTGAAGAGATAGGCTAATTTCAAATGTCACTTGTGTTTGTTGGCTTGTCTTTTCTTGGTCTGTAGCCTTGGTGATGTTGACCTTTCCTCGTATTAAATGGCATTCCAGCATTGCAGGAGTCTGACACAAGGTGCAGTGTTTCCCATTGGCTTATTCCTTTTGCACAATTCTGGGCCAAACACTTTTAGACCAGGCAGTTTGTCATATTACTAAACAGAGTAATATTCTTGACTTTAATAAACGGATCTAAGTCAATTGTCTTGACTTGACTTTTGCCTTTACCCCAGGTGACTTGAGTCTGCTCCAATCATGGGATTGACTCAACTATCACTTCAACTGTTAGACTTGGGTTCTTGAGTTGACTTGACTGACACTTCTCACAGATGTTCCTCAACTGATTCTCCTTCAGTCGAGTCCTTGACTTCCTTCATGGCCTTACTCAGCTGACAGACAGCAGAGTCTTCACTTAGTCCGCAGTTGACTTCTTATAATCTTTGACATAGTACACTTGACTCAGCTTTTCCAGTCCTATCTATTACAATACAAATTACAAGGAAAATGGGGTGCCAACTTCCTAGTTTAAGTTTTATATGGTATCATCAAAATATATCAAATAAATTTCCTAACACGTCTTTTACAATAAAATGACATTTTTCCTAGTTTAATTTTAAGTTTGTCTCCTTGCATCTCTGCAAAATAAGGATTAGATTATGCAAGCAATGATCAAACGAACTACAAAAAACTAAGAAGTCATCCATGAAAACTTCCATAATGTTTTCAATCATTCCATGGAATATCGCCATCATGCATCTTTGAAATATTGTAGGTGCATTACATAACCCAAATGATAATCTACGAAATGCGAATACACCATAACGGCATGTAAATATTGTCTTTTCTTGGTCCTCTGGAGCAATCACAATCTGATTAGACCCCGAGTACCCATCCAGGAAACAATAGTATTCATAACCTACAAGGTGATCTAACATTTGATCCATAAAGGGGAGGGAAAGTGATCTTTGCGAGTTCCGGCATTTAACTTTCGATAATCAATCCAAATATGTCATCCTATAACAATTCTAGTAGCTAAAATTTCATTGTTTTCACTTTTTATTACCGTCATTCCTCCCTTTTTTGGTACGACTCGTACTGGACTTACCCAATTACTGTCAGATATAGCAAAAATTATTCCATTATCTTACCATTTAAGTACTTCCTTTTTGATGACCTCCTGCATAATTGGTTTAAGTCTTTGTTTATGTTGCACAGAAGGTTTACAATTATCTTCCATTCTTATGCATGCAAATCGAAGGGCTTATACCTTTTAAATCAGAAAATAGACCATCCAATTGCAGTTTTATGTTCCCTTAAGATATACAATAGTTTTTCCAATGTATTTTTAGTAGGGGAAGAAGAAACTATTACCGGATAGGTTTCATTGTATCCTAAGAATGTATATTTGAGAGGGTCTGGAATAGGTTTAAGTTCTGGAGAGCCCGAGAGATTGTTTTTTGAATTTGCAGCTAAAAACACTTGTCGAACGGTCGGGTTGTGTGAAACCACACGACCGTGTGCAATTGGGACGTCTAAGACTGATCGCATGGCCTGGCCGTGTGAAATTACACAGGTGTGTGAGAAGCCATCCTTTGGTCGCACGGTCTGGTCCTGTTGTGTAACACGGCCGTGTGACTGGAGGTCTTCAAATACAGCGTACCGCACGGCCTGACCGTGTTGCTCCACACGGCCGTGTGCCTCTAGAGGCGTGCATCGCACGGCTGGGTTGTGTTGCTCCACACGGGCGTGTGGGCTGTTCAGATCACTGTTTTCTGGATTTTTCTCTTCCGCTGAATCTAAGGCAAGCACAAAATCGATAACCTCATTGTTAGAAATATCCAAACACATACATTGGGATTCCACTGAGTGACTTAAGCACCATTCCAATGCGTCTTTCATCACAACCTGTTCAAACTCAGCTTCTATGCATGGGGATAGCACATCAAGCATATTGCAATGCTCGACATTTTCATGAAATTGCATAGCTTTGTAAATAAAAAATAATATGTGTTCATCATTTACTCGCAATATTAACTCACCTTTTTGCACATCGATTAGTGCTCTACATGTGGGCAGGAATGGTCTTCCCAGAAATAATGGAACCTCATTGTCTTCTTCCATCTCCAACACAATGAAGTCTGGTGGAAACATGAATTTTTCTACCTTCAATCACCCCTTTTGGATATGTTACCAAGTGATCTGCTAATTGTAGGTTAATTGCCGTACGCTTTGCTTTGCCTAATCCCAGTTTTCGAAATATTGATAATAGCATCAAGTTGATTCTTGCACCTAAGTCACATAGTGCTTTATTAAAAGTTGTTCCCCTATTACGCATGGAATCGTGAAACTCCCGGGATCCTTATTCTTTGTGAGGTAACTTCCTCTGAATAATTGCACTACACTCCTCTGTGATATTTACGTTTCATATTCTGAGATTTTTCTTTTCTTTGTCATGATATCTTTAAGAAATTTCGCATAGTTTGGCCTTTGTTCTAGTGCATCCGCAAAAGGTATATTGATTTGAATTTTCTTAAAAATTTCCAAAAATTTTAGAAATTGATCATCTAATTTCTTTTTCTAAAACCTTTGCAGGAAAGGGATAGGTACCTCAGTTCTTGCAATAGTTGGAGCAGATTTTACCTTTTTCTTTTTCCACAGGAGGTGGCGCCACCTCCTTTGCCGTGTCCTGCTCCTCGATTGCTTCTATTTCTTGATCAATTGGTATCTTTGGACCTTCGTAACTTGTTCCACTCCTCAGATGAATGGATTGGCACTGTTCTCCCGGATCTGTCCTTGTATCTTTCGAGAATTTGCCTTTTTGGTGTTGGCTTTGTATTGATGTAGCAATATACCCTACCTGCTTTTCCAAAGATTTCAATCTATCATTCATGTTAGTATTTAATTGAGTTACCTGATCCTCGATTCTGTCTATCTTGGCTTCATCATGGTTTAGTCGAGCTCGAGTTTCTTTGATGAATGAAGCTAACATCTCTTCTAGAAATGGTTTATGTTCCTTTGTTAGCCCTGAATTATAGTATGGTTGTGTCTGATTATTTCTGTAGTTGTTATAGCCTTGTTGTCCTACAAACTTTGCTTCCTCCACAACCACTGCTAGCTTTCTTGAAGTTGCTTGTTGCATCGCATCCAGTTTAATACTTAGCATGGATATTTGTTCTGTGAGTATGGCGATCTTATCCTCATCCTGAATTTCAGCGATACGTCTATACTCGGATCTCTTGGATGGCCATTAGTAACTGTTGTTTGCCATATCCTCTAACAAGTCTAGTGCCTCCTCAGGATATTTCCCTAGTAGGGCACCCCCAGATGCATCATCTATAATTGTTCTTGTGTTGCCACTCAAACCATTATAGAAGTATTGGACCTGTTGGTAGTCGGGATATTCGTGTTGAGGGTAATTCCTTAGCAATTCTTTGAATCTATCCCATGCTTCATATAGTTGCTCAACATCTAATTGCCTAAACTTGGCGATTTCAGATTTCAGTTGCAGCGTCTTACTGGGGAAAATATTTGGCTAGAAACCAATGACTTAGTTCTGCCCAATTTGCGGCTAGTGGTGTTAGAGAAAATAACCATCCCTTAGCCTTATCGCGTAGAGAGAATGAGAAAAGGCGGCATCAAATGATATCCTCAGAAACACCATTCATTTTAACAGTATCACAAATTTCTAAAAAGTGCGCCAGATGCGCATTTGGATCATCAGCGGCTCTACCCCCAAACTGGTTTTGTGACACCATCTGGATCAATGCTGGTTTTACTTCAAAATTGTTTGAATTGATTGGCAGATGGGCCACACCCCCATAAGTTTAACTCACCTCCGTCTGGAAGTAGTCCTTAACTGCCCTTCTCGCGGGCCTTTCCACAATTCGGTCCTGGACGCCGGCCCCTGGTGGGTGCTCCTTATTGTTTCTATTCTCCACTGTGTTTGGATTTGTCCCATCCGCCATTACTTTGGCTCTTTTCCTTAGTTGTTTTGCTATCTTTTCGATTTCCAAATCAATGGGTATTGGCTGGGTCGATCTGAAACGCGTGATCATGCACTAACTTGAGTTACCTATTACTATATCTAAGTAGAATCTAATCAATCCTCAAAGAACGGCGCCAAAACCCGTTCACGCCGAAACTATTTTGGATCATACAACCGCAAAGTGTACGATTGTAGTTTATAGAATAATGGCAAGCAAGGTCGTATTCCTCAAGGATTGATATTCGAAACACTTAGGCAATAATAACATCGCATTCCAATTTTATTGAAGCGATCGAATATTGAGTATTTATAAAAATAAAAAATTAAATAAAAATAAAAGAAATAAATGTGTGAACCCCACAAGTATTTTCAACAACTAGAGGAGCAACCTTAGGCACATAATTTCAACATGTTTCTTTTAATATTAAATTCAAGTAAGGTTTTAAAAACCAATTCATGCAATTCTATGGGTTCAATTCCCAAGTTAGTCTATTCCCCCTCCCTGGCGGCGCATAAACAGTAGATTAATAATAATTGTAGGTATCCCGACGCGATACAACTATAATTAACTCTCAAAAGATCTATGAATTGAATTACTCCCCACAAACAGTTGTAGGTCTCCCGACTCGATACACCCGTTTATGTCTGAATTCGATTTATGTATTTCTTAGAACTCCTCTTCCGAATTTCGCACTAACAAACATGACATGCTAATTATTGATCAAATAAAAAGCAATTAAGAATAAGCACTCGAATTCATAAAATAGAAAGCATGAATTAATTAAGAAAATAAATAATCATATTTAACATGAATCCACAGTTTTGATTATGCCCCTAAGATTCGAAAGATATGCCAAACATTGATTACAAACTCATAGACAAATTCGAATCAACATTATGACATCATTTAAGCACAAACAAGAGATCTTAGACATAGAAAGAAAACCCCTTCTTGTCAGGATGGATTCCCCTCCTAAGCCTTCGAAGCTCTTGTGCTCCCGTAGATGCGGAAGCCTTGTGGTGTTCTTCGCGACTTAGCCCTCTTTTCTCAGAAGATCTTCGATTCTTGCGTTCCTGAGTTATTTGATGTGTTTTCTCTGTATGAACTGATATCTTTTCGTGCAAGCCTTTGGTCCCTTTTATAGATGCTTGGACAGATCAATTATAGAGTTGGAACGAGAACAGAACTCCAAAAAATGTGTCGTAGTAGTGTCCCACATGGCCATGAGGTCTTGTGCTCACCCCTTTTTTGCTCGCCCGTGTGGCTTCACACGGGCTAGTGGTGCGGTGTGGTACGATCCCTTTCCCACATGCCCGTGTGGCTTCACAAGATCCGGCTGTGTGGGCCAGATTTCGTCCCCTGTTTTGCCCAACTTCACATGGTTGTGTGGTTTCACACCGGCATTTTCACACGGCCGTGTGACACCACAGGGTCCGGCCGTGTGAAGTGTTTTTGTCTAGTTTCTTCATCGTTTTTATGTTTTCTTCGCATTCGTCAATCTTAACCGGGCATTCCAATTGATATTTCTTCGTTTTAAGCTCTGATTCCTGTAAAAATCACAAGAATACGCAGTATCATGCCCTTTTAAGGAAACTAAGTAAAAACATACTAAATATGCGTGCAAATGTATCAAATATATATCATTTTAAGCCCCAAAATGAACGTATATTTTACACACATCAATAATCTTATCAAGGAGTGATCATTTAAAGTTGAGACATATTGATAGTTTATACTCGTATCAAGGAATGATCATTTGAATTTGAGACATATTGACAATTTATACCCATATCAAGGAGTGATCATTTAAATTTGAGACAATCGATTGTTTATAGTAGTATCAAAGAGTGTTTTTTATTTTTGAATTTGAGACATGTTGATAGTTTATACTCGTATCAAGGAGTGATCATTGAAATTTGAGACATATTGATAGTTTATACTAGTATCAATGAGTATTTGTTTAAATATAATATTTGTTGATAGTTTATACTCATATCAAGGAGTATACATTTGGATTTGGGATATCTTGATAGTTTATACGAATATCAATGAGTTTTCAATTCAACTTGGGATATAGATCTTTTATACTCATGTCAATGAGAGTGATTGATAGTTTATGCGCATATCAAGGAGCAGTCTTGTTTGTCAAAATTCATGCTTATCTCAATAGCATGCGCGCAAGTTGCTAATTCTTCAAAAGTTATTGGCTTTATTCCTTTAAGTATGTTGCATAGACCCCAATACATTCCTTAGATGTATATCTCAATTGTTTAAATCTCTAAAAATTGATCTTTGTAGTTGAACAATTAATGTAGTCTATAACAGCTCTCTATTCCACTTACTTGAGTTTGGTAAGCTCAATCATGCTAACGGTATGTCGTATCCTATAGAATCGGTTGAGAAATTCTTGTTCCAATTGCTCCCAACTATCAATTGAATTCGCCCCCAAGTCAGTATATGATTGTGCTTCCCTTCAAAGATCGGACGAATCACTTCTGTTAGGAATTTTATTGTTTAGATTTTGATGAATGCCATGTAAAACTTAGAATAGAAAGTTGGCACCCCAATTCTTGTTGTAAAATGCATTGTAATGAATAGAGCTGGCCAAGCTGAGTTAAGTCGACTACGCCCTAACATGCAAGAAGACAATCAAGACTTGAAGGAAGACTCATTGCTAAACAAATTTGAGTATGGCAAAGAAGATTAGATGGGAACTCTCTCAAGAAGCAAATGAGATGCAGGTGAGTGGAGCATCACAAGTCAACTCAAGAAAAGCCAAGTCTCAAGTTGAAGTGACAAGAGTCATCCAATGATTGGAAGCTCGACTCTAAGTCACCCGAGGAAAGCAAGGAAATGCGGTCAAGTCGAGATAATCAGTAAAAGATCCATTGCACGAAATCAAGAGAATTACTTAAACAAGTAATATCTCCATACCACCTTTCTCGGAGTGCTCGGTCCCGAAGCGTGCAAAAGGAATGAACTAATGGGAAGCACTACACCGTGTCGAACTCGAAAAAGGTGAAAGAACAATTCATACGAGGAAATGGCAATTCCAAGAATCGCAACAAGACAAGCTAACGATCGCAAGTGACTTTCAAAAATAAGCCTATCTCTTCAACGGGCAAATTTTTGAAAGTTCACTATAAAAGGCTGAGGAGTTTGTTTGAGAAAAGATGATGATACATAGATGACATATATGTGAGATTTACAAGCATATTAGAAAAACTGAAATATTCTCAATCCTCAAGCCTACATTACGAAGAACATCAATCCAACACTCACCTGTGAAGGAAAGATAACTTCAATCAGTTGAAGAGGAAAATACTGAAAACAAGGGGTCTATATTCCAGGAAGGATTGTAGGAAGGTTCAAGGTTGAGCCAAGTCTTGAGCTTTTGGAGGGCTTCGTGATCAAATCCAAAGAGCTTGAGCAAGTGAGTCATGTAGTAGCAAGGCAAAATTCTGTGAAGAAGCCGAGTCGTCGAGAAGCCACCGAGTGATCAAGGCGTCTCCAGATCGAGTCCCAAAGGATCAAGTCACCGTGTGTGATCAAGACTTGTATCCGGATCATTTACCACTTTGTAAACCGATCATTACTTAGTGGATTCCTCCAGGAGTTGGAGAAGAGAGGAGTAGAAGAATTACCCCATCTTGAACCTCTATAAAAATTTCATTGTGTCATTTACATTACAACACTTTAATTCTTGCAATTTTAACTGCTTATATCTGCTGATAAATTTGCTATCCACTTGATAAATTATAAGTACTAAACCAAGCACTAAACTCTTACTTAATCAAACTTAAGGGTGTTAAGTCTTCCACGAAAACAAAACCACAATCGAGTTAATTTAGAGCTAACAATGAGTTACTCCATCAACAAATCGATTGAGTTTGTTGAGTGATTAACTCTACTTGAGTGACTAAGTTATTTGTCCATCAAGGACACAGTGTGTAGTATCAACTCAGATTTAAAAGGACTAAATCGAAAATTTGGTAAGGTTTATTCAACCCCCCCCTGCTATAGAAAAGAGGGAGAATGACCTCAAGAATGTTATTGCCTCATTTACTAAGGCATCTAAATCATTGGATGATCTTATCATGAGTCAAAGAGAATGTGGAGACAAGACAGGCTTAGGATTTAATTCCTCTGTGTCTATGTCAAACCTCAAAAGTAATTTTGGAAAAAGGATCTTCAAGTCATGAAGAGTCCGAAAAATCCCAAACTCTAAATGTTGCACACACATTCACTCCAAAGCACAATAACAAGCAAACTGGCCTTGGTTACAAAGGAAAAGGAAAATGACCGAGTTGAGTGTCTTTGAAAGGACAAATGAGAAGAGATTCAAAGAGTCCTCAAGAAACTCCTAACGAGAAAATACTGTAAAAGGAGCTACCAAAAATCCCAGAAAATCCATAAAAGAAATACATATGATGGGAATGGTAGAAAATATCCAAGCCAAGTGATTGGAATAATGTGAACTATCGGATAAACTTATGGAATATAAGCCCAAATGGCAAAGGCCAAGAACTCAAAGAAAGGCCATTCCAAAAGTATAAGAGCTTTCATCAAAGACACCTATGCACCTAAGCATCACACTCAAAGTCACCACAATTACCCAAGGAAGGCAATTGCTAAAACACATATGCAGGCATACAGACAAAAGAGACAAATCGTATGAACCTAGAATCCCCAAGCAATTTGCGAAATTAATTATGATTATGGCACGATAGATGGCAACCCCTTAGAGTCAAATCATTTGGCTATAAGTTGGTTGGATCATCTTACAATTCTAACCCCTCAGACCCGCACAAGTATGGGTACCTAAAACTTAATTTCCTGGATTGCGGTTCAAGGAACAAAGTGCCAAGGAACCTGGTACATGGATAGTGGTTGTTCCGGACACATGGCGACAGAAACAAGAAAAATCTGTCAAAATTCAAGGAAGTTAAAGGAGCAAAAGTCATATTTGGAGGAAATGAAGCTCCTGGTGAAATAAGAGGCATTGGAACCATCAAGAGGAATGGATTAGAAATCACAGGCGTTGCATATGTTGAAGGACTCAACTTTAACTGCTAAGCATCGATCAACTCGTGACAAGGGTTACAACGTTGGATTCAACATGGGAATATGCCAAATCAAAGATATTGAATCAAATGAAGTTGTCTTTGCCGCAAGGATGTAGACAAAAAATATGTATGTAGTGGATTGGTCAACTCGCAACACCCGACTGCCTCTCTTAGCAAAAAGCACAAACTGAATCAAGTTGGCTGTGGGCAAAAAAGCCGAGTCACCCGAATTTCAAAACAATTAACAAGTGGCAAGAAGTCATCTTGTAGAAGGACTTCCGGACTCGAAGATACAAGAAGGAGAGTATATGTGATGCATGTCGGAAGGGAAAGCAAATCAAATCGTCATTCAAAGAAAAGACATGCCCATCCTCAACAAGAATATTACATCCGCTTCATATGGATCTATTTGGCCCATGGAACCAAACCGACATAAGTGGAAAGAAATACACCTTGGTGGTAGTAGATGACTATTCAAGATATACATGGACAATATTCATGTGCAAGAAGAAAGAAACTCTACAAAAACTACCACAAAATTGATGAAGAGGATTCAAAACGAGAAGAGTCGGACCATTATCAAAATAAGATCGAGATAGAGGAACCGAGTTTGTCAATGGAATAATAACTCGGTATTGTATTGAGAATGGTATTGGTCATGAACTATCGCAGCAAGGACTCCACAGTGAAATGGAGTTGCGAGAAAGAAGGAATAGAACCCTCAAAGAAGCAAGCAAGGACCATGTTAGTCAAGCGGGGTTACCAAAAGATTTTGGGTCAAGCAATCAACACACTTGCTACACCCAAAACAGGATGTATGATAAATAGACAAATGACAAAGACTCCCTATGAGATCCGGATCGGAAGAAAACCAAATGTTGCATATTTCAGAATATTTGGATGTAAATGCTTCATCCACAACAATGGCAAAGACAATCTAAAGGCTTTTGATGCTAAAGTCGATGAAGGTATCTTCTTAGGATACTCAACAAAGCAAAGCCTACTGAGAATACTCAACAAAAGAACTATGGTTACAGAGGAATCCATTCATGTAGTATTCGATGAGCCAAATGTAAATGGAGAAGACATTGAAGAGTCACCGATAAGCCAATCATCCAACCATACGAAGAGTCCCTATCTTTGTCAAGCCAAGGTGGAATTATCAATTCGTAAAGAAGATGAGATACCCGAATCTCAAAAACAAATGGAAAATTTGCGGCTAAGTGATAACGAGAGAGTGACCCAAAGAACACAACCGCAAGTCGATCAATCCACTAACTTACTCCAACTGATGTAAGATGGCCGAGAGACCATCCACCGAACTTGTCATTGGAGATATAAGAGAAGGTGTCAAAACAAGATCGAACTCAACATGAAGCCATGTTCACATGCTTCATCTCGCAAATAGAGCCCAAAGATGTGTCCCAAGCATTGGACGACACACATTGGATTCAAGCTATGCAAGAAGAGTCAATCGGTTTGAGAGCAATAAAGTATGGGAATTAGTGCAAAGACCCATACATCAAAATGTTATTGGAACCAAATGGGTGTTCGTAAATAAGATGAACGAGGAAGGTTACGTGGTAAGAAACAAAGCAAGACTAGTAGCCAAAGGATATTGCCAAGAAGAAGGGATAGATTTTGATGAAACATTTGCCCCGTAGCAAGATTGGAAGCTATAAGGATGTTTCTTGCCTATGCAAACTCACAAGAATTTCATTGTATATCGATGGATGTAAAAAGTGCATTCCTAAATGGTTTATTGGAAGAAGAAGTGTATGTTGAACAACCTCCAGGATTTGAACAGAAGACTCTTGGAGATAAGGTATACAAACTCAAGAAAGCTCAGTATGGATTGAAGCGGGCACCCGCAGGCATGGTATGATACCTTGTCACAATTCCTAATCGAAAATGGATTCACAAAAGGAAAAGTAGATAGAACACTTTTCGAATTCAAGACAAGAAGAGTATTCTACTTGTTCAAATATATGTTGATGACATCATCTTTGGATCCACAAACAAAGAGTCATGTGAAAAGTTTTCAAACCTCATGCAAAGTAAATTTGAAATGAGCATGATGGGAGAGTCGACATTCTTCCTGGACTCCAAGTGAAACAAATTGAAGGATGGAACCTTCATAAGTCGGACAAAATACACCAGAGATTTAATGAAAAAATTGGTATGGAAGAGAAGTCTTCTGAAAATACCAATGAACACATCGACCAAAATGGACATGGATGCGGATGGCAAGCCTGTAGATCAAACAAGATACGAGCACTTATTGGATCATGCTCTATCTCACAAAGAGCAGCGGGCATCATCACCTTTCTTTGTAGGTGTATGTGCAAGATTTCAATCTGCTCCAAAAGAAAGCCATATGACAAAGAATAAGAGAGTATTGAGATACTTGAAAGGAAGCCAAGAAGTAGGCCTATGGTATCCAAAGGAAGGTGGATTCAAGCTAATTGGCTATTCAGATTCTCGACTATCTTTGGATGCAGAGTAGACAGGGAAGAGCACTTCGTGCACATGTCAAATGCTAGAAACAGATGATTTCCTGGTTTAGCAAGAAGCAAAACTCAATAGCCACCTCTACAAGTGAGGCGGAATACATAGGCTGCATGGCAAAAAGTTGTGCCCAATTCCTATGGATGAGACAAAGAAGTGAGAGACTATGAAATTGAGGAAAAGAGATTCCAATCATGTGTGATAACACAAGTGCAATTGCAATTACTCAAAATCCTCGTGTTGCATTCAAGAACAAAGCATATTGATGTCGATATCACTTCATAAGAGATCATGTTGAAAAGAAGGACATCATCCTGAATATATCTCAACCGATAAACAACTAGCCGACATCTTCACAAAACCATTATGTGAGTCAAGATTTGAAGAACTCAAACATGAGTTAGGGTTAATTGAGCTGGTGACACTCGGACGAATCAAAGAAGAGAAATAGAACAGAAAAGGGGTGAAAAAGAGCCGAAAACAAATCACCAAGAATCACCAGATCGGAAAGACACAACTACACCGAGTCACCGATAGCCGAGTCACTAAGAGAATCTGTAAGAAGTAGAGTTAAATCGGCTAAGGGATAAAGTGAATAACTTATGAGCAAAGTGACAAAAACGCTGTCGTTTTGACTAAGCGGGAATGTTTTAAGAAATACGTCAAAGATAATGATGATGTGTACGGACATAAAAAGCTGTACACCAAGCTTATGATTGGATATAAATGCCGCCGCATTAAATACGAGACATGAAATGCTAAATAGGCGTGCAAAATCTAAGCCGTTGATTTCGATCACATTTCAAAACCACCCGCACGCCCTTTCATAAACCATATTTAAACCATTTTCGTCTTTTTCTCTCTCACACTTCTAAAAACTGCTTCATTTCTTTCTCTCAAAAGCAAAGGCAAAATTCTCTCGAAACCCTATCTATCTTCAAATCAATTTCTCGAGCTTTTCCTTGATACAATCCTGAAAATGGCACCAACTTATGACTTTACCAAGTTAGGAAGCAAATCCACACCGCTCTACGGTGGATTTCGACGGAATGATGAAACAGGGTCCGACGACACCCTAGTGAAGAAAATCGCTTGAAAAGTTAGAAACGTCCTGGCCTTCAAACCGCTTTACGACGTTAGAATACCCGATGACATATGTGGAGGAAGTCGCACAATTCTACGTGAATGCTTTGAGATTCACGATGAAGGAATCAAATCATCTCGTACGGAAAGCGGTGACTATCTCGCCAAGGATTTGGCCGAACATTGCTCACTACCAATGGAAGGAGCATCGAGATTAACGGTTGATGTAAACCTGGTCAAGCTTGGAAAGAAATAGCCAAGCCGACTTTGCCGATAAAATTGTGTTTACAAAGAAACAAGAGATCCAAGGAGGACTATCACAAGTCATTGGACATAGTTGCCAAATGTATCGACATCAAGTTTGGCGCTTTGACCAATCACAAAGGCAAAGCCGATTGTAATGGCTGCAATCATCGAAGCAAAGAAGATAAACTGGCCGAGTTTGTCTCACGCAGACTCTCTGCGAACGTGGGGAACAAATCCTTCAAAGAAGATGGCACATTTGGAGGATCCCTAGGATATGGCATCATTGTGATTGGCCGGCTAATGGAGGTGAAAGGAGTCCCTCTTAGACATGGGAAGGCATTCCATGTTAACAAGAGGATGTTCGAGCAAACCTCTCTCGCGCACAAGAGAGCTTACGCCAAGAGAGTCGACACCAAATGAGGGGAATCACCGACCAAGATACAGCTTGTTTCCTCTCCACCAAGAAGAAAGTTGCCCCTGCAACAAGCTAAGAAGATCGCGCCCCCCAAAGAAAGAAAAACCAAACATGCTCCCGCCCCGCAGCAGAGTCACCCGCCTCTGCCCAAAGAAATGTGTCTCCCGCCCTGCGCAAAGAGCGGTCGAGAAGGACTCACAAATACCTTCTCCGATCAAAAAGAGGAGAACCGAGAAGCCACGACGGCCCGCTCCCGAGAAAAGACACCAAAGACCGCCCCACCACTCAAGACTCAGAGGACACCGTCTCCGAACCGAAATCCTCTCGGTACAAACAAGGAGACGAAGAAGAATCATCAAGCGATCCGAATCGGAGAAACCAACAGAGTCGATTACTCACTAGAGAAGATACCGGAGACTACCGAGAAGTAGAGTCTCCGGATGTAGTTGATGAAATGACCAAGTCTGGCTGAAGGCGTCGCAGAGGCAACCCGAAGACACAATCAGAATTCACACACCAAGCACAAGAAGAACCTCGCTAGAGCGGATAGTGATGTAATGATCCTATCTCCACCTTACCCGGACATCCAAAATCGCCTCATGCGTGAGTGGAGAAATGGAAGTTGAGTAAGTCAAGGGAAACAGTTCCAACGGCCGAGTTTATAGAAGAAGAAGAGGAACTCGCTAAATTTCCTTGACTAAAAACTCGTGCCCCAAAGACTTAATGAAGACAATCGCTTAGATATCCTGCAGATTTACAAGGAAAAGGAGAGAGAAAAGCAAGCCGGGAAAGCCGAGGCACGTGAGAAGGCAAGCATCCGCCTATCTCCTCCGCACCACGTAACACACACATCCTCTTCTTGATGTCTTCTCGACAAATGATGAGGATCCGCAGAGAATGCTCGCCCGCGAGAAGAGTTGCAAATGCAAAGAAGCATTGCACGAATCAAGAATCCTTCACGAGCAAAGATTGATGGAGGGACCAGGAGAGTCCTCCGAACACTAAAAATTGATCCAATGGGAGTGGTTCAAAGAAATCGCCAATGTTGTTGCCGCTACCACTTCCCCACTCACTCGGAAGAAGGCAATAAGGAAATGGCGATGAAACCGGGACAATGGGGACCCCAATCGAGCCAACCCCTATTGAAGGTGTGTTACCACCGCCCCAACTGCCGAACAATCAATCGAAATAAAATGAGCTTGGAGACGAGTGACCCCATTCCAAGTCACTCACCGGGTGCGCCACCGAGGGGGAACTCCTCCACCACAAAGCAAGGTCGGAGGATGCTGCAGATGACTCCACAACAAATCAAGGAGGCAAAGTAGAGAAAATACAAACACAAGAAGAACAAAGAAGTTGCCATCAACGGCTCGGATAGGCGATTGAGATCGTCTCACTGAAAGCCAACCGCTTCGAGAAAGGCTAATGACGCTGCGATGCGATCGAGGCACAGATGGAACGCCCACGAGTTAACACTGGCGATGAAAGTGCAATCCATGGGGTTGAGACTCAATGGATGCCACCGCGAAGACCCTAAGACATACCGACATCGAAAGGGAGGACCAAGCCTCGCCGCAAAGAGAGACTCGCTGGAGGTAATGAAGGCCCACGGAGGTTGAGACTTCCCGGGTAAAGAAGTCAAGTAGAGAACATCCCTCCCGCTATAATCGACCCATCCGAGAAGGAGATAAGCGCACTTCATGATTCCCAGGATAATCCCGATGTATCCTTTCCGGGATCGAGGCGAAGAAAGAAGAAGGAGTCATCCCCAAAGGCAAATCCAAAAGACTCACCAAGGATGTTCCAAGCACGAGTAAGTCCGATCCCAAGACTACTCATCAAACCTTTAACTTTGATGATGAGCCACCAATGGAAATCTCATCATCGTCCGATGACGCTACCGATAAGGCCGAGGACCAGTCACGCAATTGGAAAAATCACCGAGACCAACGAAGTCATTAAGACAAAATGAGGCTCAAGAAACCGAGACCAACGGTCTTGAGACAGCCGAGGCTCAAGAAATCGAACTACTTCACAACAAAACCCAAACCAACCAAAGATCCACCGAGCAGCTCCTCAAGTCGCAGCAGATCGATTCCCAAAAGAACTTCACGCGCACCGCTCATCATCGAACAGATCCCGGTTGGCGGCGATGAATCTTTTGTAGAATCTTTCCCTTTTTCACTGGAGATACGAACTCCACGAAGAGTCGAAAACGAACAAGCACGCTATCACAAACTACTCTGTTCTTCCATCGACACCATTGTTCCCGATGATTATGATTTTGATGTTGCATGGCCATCGCCTTCAAACGTAAGAATCACCAAGTACGAGAAGTGTTCAAGGCACTATTTGCGAGGTTGAACGGATGGAGAGGCATCGAGCCTCTTTGGATATGCGATCGACAACAGAGATGCCACCCTTACACCGACTTGAGAGGCATAACAATGAATTAATCGGGGAATGGTGGCAACAAAGAAGAAACAATGCGTGTGGAACAAGTGAGATACTTCAGGACATTGTTCAACAAGTCGCTAGTGTGGAGAGTCGAAAATGCCGATGCAAAACGGCCGAGAGAACATATTGAGCACATGCATGAAGCTCATATCGCCGAGATAAAGCTCTGCGCGTGAGCGTAAATACGAATGATCTACAAATTTGGAAGAACACATGACTAGAAAATTCAGCCTTCTCATGGCCGAGATGAAGCCGATTTCAAAGAGAGTCCAACGCTACTCGATCCGAATTCGTCCGCTTACAACGCAGCAGACTTGAAGCGAGAACCTCGACTATCCGCAGTTCGACTTCATGCTTGCCAAAGATGTTCCCGGGGTTCCTCTATCCTTTGATGATGCCAAAAGGGGAAGAGGAATACCTTAGGGCAAAAAAATCTGCCGAAAAGAAAGGAGCAAATGAGAAGGAACAAAACAGAAGGAAAAATCAAATTGAGGAAATTTTGAAACAAAAGAAAGGAAAATCTGCTTGAGGGGGAAGGATCAAAAGATATGACCTTGATGATTGCACAAACCCCTCAACAGGGTCCTCACACAAATGACATTATTAGCAAAACTCCCGTGACTCGCCACTCCAACACTCTGCTTTGTATCTATGGCCGAGAAGAGAAAAACAATTGAAGCAGGGGATGAAGGAAGTGGAAGGAAGAATGGATGCGAGTTATGAACATCTTGAAAGAACACGGAGGCATTCCAAGAGAGCGAGACACTTATGCCATTTCGGATGTCGGGACAGAGCCACGATCGCTTAGCGAATTCAAAACGCTTGAATCAAGGATATTTTGCAAATATGTCCATGGCTCAAGCTTGGGACTTGTATCTTGGGAAAAGGGTCTCACGTTATGTGAAGAAGGCGACAGCAGCAGACTTCCCGGTCACTCTGCTGGTCACTCCGCTAGTCACTCACCAAGAAGAAGACCCCAAGACAAAGATACGCCCGAGGTAGAGGAAGAAGCGAGGGAGTGGAGGAAGAAGCTTGGACTCTGGCCTCGCCCAAGAATATTGAATACATAGATCCGGGAAAGAAAGGAGGGATCTACTGGCCGGGCTTGACCAAGTGGCAAATTTAAAAGTGGCTAAAACTAACGCCGAGTATGCAAAAAGAATAGAAGAAGAAAACAAGAGACAAACTCGGCTATGGCAGGAGAGACAGGAAAGAATAAGAAAAGATGAAGTCGCCAGAAGGCATATGAAAAGAAAAAGAAGGCAAATAACGACGAAGAAGAAAGAAGAAGAAGAAGATGATCTTTGAATAAGATGAAAGAAGGAGAGACAAAAAGGAGATGAAGTGTTGTTGTCCAACCCTTCGTGTATTTTGTTATGTAAATACATACAATGTAAGTCTTCGTAATAAAGCTATAAATTCTTTATTTTTTTGTGAAAACAATTATATACTCAACACCTTGTAAACAAATTGTGTTAGGTACAAGAATGATATGATCAATAAAAAGATTGATTATGCGCATACATTCTATGTCAATACACTATCTCGTATGTATCTTTTGTTATTTGCATTTTTGTATGGTTTATGTTTTGGCATCATCAAAAAGGGGGAAATTGTTAGGAATTTTATTGTTTAGATTTTGATGAATGCCATGTAAAACTTAGAATAGAAAGTTGGCACCCCAATTCTTGTTGTAAAATGCATTGTAATGAATAGAGTGGCCAAGCCGAGTTAAGTCAGCCTACGCCCTAACATGCAAGAAGACAATCAAGACTTGAAGGAAGACTCATTGCTAAACAAAATTGAGTATGGCAAAGAAGATTAGATGGGAACTCTATCAAGAAGCGGTGAGATGCAAACAGTGGAGCATCATCAAGTCAACTCAAGAAAAGCCAAGTCTCAAGTTGAAGTGACAAGAGTCATCCAATGATTGGAAGTCGACTCTAAGTCACCCGAGAAAGAGAGGAAATGCAATCAAGTCGAGATAATCGTAAAGATCCGTTGCACGAAATCAAGAGAATTACTTAAACAAGTAATATCTCCATACCACCTTTCTCGAGTGCTCACCCCCGAGAAGCGTGCAAAAGGAATGAACTAATGGGAAGCACTACACCGTGTCGAACTCGAAAAGGTGAAAGAACAATTCATACGAGGAAATGGCAATTCCAAGAACTCGCAACAAGACAAGCCAACGACGCAAAGTGACTTTCAAAAATAAGCCTATCTCTTCAACGGGCAAATTTTTGAAAGTTCACTATAAAAGGCCGAGGAGTTTGTTTGAGAAAAGATGATGATACATAGATGACATATATGTGAGATTTACAAGCATATTAGATAAACTGAAATATTCTCAATCCTCAAGCCTACATTACGAAGAACATCAATCCAACACTCACCGTGAAGGAAAGATAACTTCAATCGCTTGAAGAGGAAAATATCGAAAACAAGGGGTCTACATTCCGGGAAGGATTGTAGGAAGGTTCAAGGTTGAGCCAAGTCTTGAGCTTTTGGAGGGCTTCGTGATCAAATCCAAAGAGCTTGAGCAAGTGAGTCAGAGTAGTAGCAAAGCAAACCGCCTGTGAAGAAGCCGAGTCGCATTTGAGAAGCCACCGAGTGATCAAGGCGTCTCATCGAGTCCCAAAGGATCAAGTCACCGTGTGTGATCAAGACTTGTATCCGGACTGTTACCACTTTGTAAACTGATCATTACTTAGTGGATTCCTCCAGGAGTTGGAGAAGAGAGGAGTAGAAGAATTACCCCATCTTCGAACCTCTATAAAAATTTCATTGTGTCATTTACATTACAAAGACTTTAATTCTTGCAATTTTAACTCGCTTATATCTGTGATAAATTTGCTATCCACTTGATAAATTATAAGTACTAAACCAAGCACTAAACTCTTACTTAATCAAACTTAAGGGTGTTAAGTCTTCCAATAAAACAAAACCACAATCGAGTTAATTTAGAGCTAACAATTTGAGTTACTCCATCAACAAATCGATTGAGTTTGTTGAGTGATTAACTCTCTTGAGTGACTAAGTTGGATCATCCATCAAGGACACAACTGCTGTGTAGTATCAACTCAGAGATTTAAAAGGACTAAATCGAAAATTTGGTAAGGTTTATTCAACCCCCCCCTTCTAAACCTTACACTTACACCCCTTGGGACCTACAACTTCGCTAGGTGATCTCCATATATTCCAGCATCATTGCATGTCTCGATAAAGCGAGCCACGTGTTGTTTTGGATTGTCTTCGTCATCGAATTATTGGAACTTAGGAGGTTGATAGCGAATTGACATCTTCAAAGTATCAATTCTCAAAGTGTATGGTTTGGCATAAGCTAAAGTTTACTTGGAGCTTTCATCGAACTTGTCTTTAATAGTCCCCATAATGAACTCTTGAATTTGGTCAATTGGAATCAACCCATCAGACAAGACTTACAACTCCTTTGCCAGAGACTTCTCTTTTTCATTTGGTTGTTGCTTTGTACACGTTTCAACTTCATCTTGAACTTCAACTTATTTTCCCATCATATGGTTTGAATCAATGTTATCCAATTTGTCTATCAGTTTCCCGATTTGAGAGTATTGCTCTTTAATGCGGTTTGTAAGTCCTTCGACGACCATCATCAAACTTGCAAGTTGCTCTTCCAGTGAAGTAGTTTGGACCACCATATCTGCTACAGTTTCAAAACTTGAATTTGTAAATGGTGCATGCATACTGAGGGGGTACAACGATATTTATTTGTAACTCCATGTTTGCCACCTTATTTCCATTCGCTTTCATTTGTTGGAGAAGTAACTTCATGGTTCGATGACTCGCCATATTCCGTTGTCTCCTTATGCTTGTATATTGGAGGAGTGGCTTTGTAGTTCGGTATTGAAATGTCAACATTTGTGGACATGGAATAGTTGGCAATCTTCTTTGATATTTGAACTTGATTTAAAGAGAAGAAATGAGAAGTAGAGATTGTCCCACTGGGCGTGCCAAAAAATTTGTAACACAAGTTTTTATTGTCAGTGACTACACACACAAGCGAAATTTTACAAATTAAATATATGTGAATCAAATGGAAAATATATGTTACAATCTCTAGAATCCTCTGATTCTTTTCTTCAAGAATATAAAATTTGGAACTTGAGACTTTGGAGATGAACTCTTCACTTGATCTTCTCCAAACTTGAATTTGAATTTGAATAACGTTAATTTAAGGGCTCGAAAGCTTAATCTCGAATCTAACGTGAAATATTCGACGATATTTGACTTGGATATGGGAACTTCTTGGTGGAATTGTCTCTTTGATTTTCCTGCAAGATTGACTTGATATTTGATAACATTAGCTCGATGGCTTGACAGCCTATTCCCAAATCAAAGGCTAAGATTTGAGCAGACTCTACGATGAACGCCTTGAATTTCACCTTAAACACCATGGATCTCCTAGAATTTGATCCCGCCTTCTTACCTGAATCTTTTCTATTCGAATTGTCTTTTAATTCCTTGAGAATGACCCCTATTTAATATTTATACTTGTAGGACATGGGTTCTTGGATAAATCATATGATGCATAGACTTGATTTAATTGGCCAGACAATATTTGATATTTATCTATCTCTTTAATCACAAGATGTAATAAATTTAAAAAGAGATATGGATCACTTCAATATCCTATCAAGATAAGTTATAATCTCTTAAGATTTGAGATATCTATCAAGACATGTCTTGATCTCCAAGGATTTGAGATTTAACACTTGATAATTATCGACTTACCATAATTTTTATATGTCTACCCTTGTATCGAAATTTATTTAATAATAATTTTTTTAATTAAATAAAAATATAGTCTAGAATAAATAGAGCGTCTTCATATCATCAATGTAAGATGCACGTAGAAAATACCCAACCAAACCCAAAGAAACAACAAACGAAAAAACAAAAAAAAAAAAAAATATTCAACACAAAGTGATACGAAAAAAAAACCTAAAAAGGAAATTGGTTTCTTCAAATAAATATGGGTGTAAAAGAATCGAATCTTTTTTATTCCATGCGGTATTCAAATTTGTTTATTAATATTCAAATTTAAAAAAAAATAGAATATGAATCCAAATAAGAATATTTATTCGGATTTGTATATTATGTGAATAGAAATATAATATTTCATTCGAGTATTTTAAAGAATATCCAAATAATATTATTATATATGTTTATAATAGTAAAATCACTCGTATATAATCATTATACAAAATCACGTACATCACAATCGAACAAAACATATTGTTAGACATTATTTTTTTAGAGATTGTGTGTGAAGGGGAAAATAGAGATGAATTATGTTCCGTCTCAAAATCAATTAGCGGATATTTTTACAAAACCTTTACCCGCCGAGTCTTTCAACTCTATTTGAGCTCATTTAGACATAATGCATATTGAATAATGTCTAAATCAATTTTCATACTAGTGTATAATATTTCGAAAACTATTGGTGTTCGTTTTGTAATTTTTAAAAATATTTTTACAAAAACTATCACTGCAATATAGGGATAGGTCGCCCTCCTCGTTGTGACCGGTCGCTACCCCAGGGTGACCGGTTGTTGTAATCCACGACTTTAAAAATGTAAAATTGGTCTTTCTTTTCCAATTCTTCAAGACACTTTCAAAACTTGCGAAATAAACCCTAAATTGCACCTATTCTCAAATTTCTCTCAATTCTTCACCAATTCATGATATTTTTTATTCTATATCACCCCATATCTTTCTACTCTTGAATCCATGGCACCTCCCCACACAAACATGGGTTCCAATCGTCAAAGGAGGAGAAAAAGACAAAGAGGGGCATCATCTTCAAATCCTCCACTGGAGGACTTAATCGAAAATACACAAAATGAGGATCCTTCTCTACTAATCGAAGGTGATATTCTTGCATTAAGGGAGATTATTTCAAGCTATCACATACATTGGGACAAGAGTAAGAAACATCTCATCTCAAAACCTCCTTATCGTGCAAATAGATTTTGATTTATCAATAAACTTGCGGAATATCATTATGAGGATATTTAGTTAGGGGAGAAATGTATTGCTCGTACTTGTTTGTTGCTTTCATACATTCCACAATGATTATCCGGCTATTAGGGCTTATTTTGAAAATCAAGGATGTGTTGCTCTTTGGGATAATCCGAGTGTGCATTATGATGATGAGTTGGTAAAATTATTTTATGCCAATATGTGGATTAGGTTTGGTTAAGGGATTGGGCCTCTTGAGTTGAATTTGTTTGTTCGGGGTTGTCATTATTGCTAGTCTCTTGCGAATATTTGTCATATTGTTGAATGTCCCAAACAAAGGGGTAATCGACTTGGCTTGTACTAGATGGGATAACGAGCACATGAGAGTCTTGTTAGAAAAGGTTAAGACATATTTGGAGGTTTTACCTTTTTGTACTACACAAAACATGCCGGATAATTATCAGATTGTTTCTCTTATTTGCTCTTATTGTGTATGTGGTAAGGAAATCAAACTATCGAGCAATCTTGATTACTTCCTTACTTACAAGATAGTTAGAGGAGAACGGGTGAACTACGGGGCCGTCTTTGTCCAATGCTTACTTGAATCTCGAACCCTTAAGAAGAGCAATATACTTTAGGATAGTTGATTTGTAGGCTTCTTTTTCTCTCGGGGTTTCCACAGGCATAGATGAATGTGAATATCATTCACAAATATTGTTGCAAAGACAACATTATACATATGGTTAGAATGAGAAGAACAATGAGAGCCCCAACTAGATCTGCGCGTGGATGATCTATAGCCCCAGTTCAACATGACGATCTATTTGATGACTTAGAGATTGAGGGCCTTATGGTTGGAGGTGATGATCCCGCATCGGAGGGAAATACCTGTAATGACGGAGGTGAAAATGAAAGTGAGGATGAAGAGGGTAATGGTAATGAAGAAGAGGAAGAGGAGGTTAATGATAGTGATCATAGTGATCCACCTGATCTAAATGCAAGAATGGAATGGCTTGAGAGAGAAACTCATAGGGATATCGTCCCTTTGAGGAGAGAACTTGAAGAGTACATTGAATGTACACAAATGGCTAACAAGAAGGATAATGCAAAAATGAATGGTAAAATGAGCAAGATCAAAAAATTCATCAAAAAGCTTCTACCCACATCTTGTTTCTCCTAGGATGAGGATTAGATACTTTCGATCCCTCCCATTTTCATTATGTTGTTTTTATCACATGTTGTCTTATAACTTCAAAAACTCATGCTAGGACTTTATATTTATTGATGCGTATTTACTTTGATTACTTATGTTGGCTAATGAGTTATTTTTCATGATTCAAAGAGGGAGAAAAAATGTTTATATGTAATTTGTTGATTAAATAAGCAAAAGTGCTTATTTAGGGAGAAAAGCTAGCTACTTGAAAAAGCTAGTTATTTTATGGTTAATAAGCAAAAGTGCTTATTTGGTTTTCTTGGTAAAAAGATCTTATTGGTTAAAAGAGCTTATTGATAAAATTACTTGTTTATAGTCTTTGACATGCTATATTGGAAATAGTATTTTTCTTAATAAAAAGTGATTCTTTTTGAAAGAGAACTTATTGTGCTCAAGCATTGCTTTTTGATAAAAATGATTATTAAAAAAGAACTTTTTAAGTTTATTTTGGCATATCCATGAGCTTGTAGCTCAATTGGTATCGCTCACCCTTTATAAGAGTGTTGACTAGAGTTCGAACCATATATCTTTCAGTTTCTTTGAAATTTTTCCCTTCCCCTCCAATCACTACCAACTTATTAAAAAAAAGTTTATTTTGGCATATGGTGTTTTTTCATGCATAAATAATTTTTATAGATATCTTGATTATCCTTGTTTAAACGTCTTTCAAAAGTGATTTTGAGCTTATTGATAGCTGAATTTGATGAAAGATTTTTAAGTACTCTTAAATGAGCAAAAATGAAAAATTGATAAAAAGAAAAATATTGTTGCTTCAAAACAACTGTTTATCTTGACAGGAGGAGAACACTTTGATAGGGGGAGTCTTTTCAATTCTTTTCTGCAAAAACTCTAACAAAATTATTTTGGATTGAAATCATCAAAAAATGGGAGTTTGTTATATAAAATTATTTTTGATTTCCATGATTTCACCTTAATATTTTTAATTCATTAAAAACGATAAATTTGGGCGCTGTAAAACTTAGTTTTCATTTTTCAATGTGTTTTTAACAACAATAGGTCATCACTAAGGTAAACGAACCCGAAAGACTTAGTCGAATTTTTTTCTTGAACCAAAACGCCCTAGATGAGGTCAACTGACGCCTCTATATAGGCAAATCGGTACACTGAAAGTGATTTATGAAAGTCCCCTATTTTAACAATCTACAGGCCCAGGTTGCCCTACACGCGACGACGATCCACAGCTTAAATACAAGTAAACCAAACATTCTAGATGAATATCATCAAAACCCAATGGAACAGAGTCTAAATAGCAGCAGAAATAAAGAAACACGTTACAACTTACATCCATAATATCCATAATTCAAATTACATCCCGATATGATCTAAAGATAACAACTTAAAAGTCAAAGGGTCCTACGCCCTTCGATTACAAACCGGAACGAAAAGGAATACAAGAGTCCAACAACAAACACAAGAAAAGA
Organism: Rehmannia glutinosa; assembly: GCA_016081115.2. Lineage (NCBI taxonomy): Eukaryota > Viridiplantae > Streptophyta > Magnoliopsida > Lamiales > Orobanchaceae > Rehmannia > Rehmannia glutinosa. The sequence goes on from CM071937.1 coordinate 83,753,779, forward strand.
GTCCAACAACAACAACAAGAAGTAGTAAGTCCAACAGCAAATAATAGTAACAAGTCCGGCGACATCAACAACAAAAGATAGTAAATCCAACAAGCGGAGTACAAGGGTTCAATCCGTAGTCAGTTCAGCATCTTCAACGAAGTCCTCATCTAAAGGTTAGAAAACAGGTGGGGATGAGACAGAAATCTCGATGGATGGGGTGATCGTGTGCAAGTGTGGCGATATATATATAGTTAATGCGAGAAAACAGTTATATGAAAACGCGTGAGTATGATGCATGAATTCACACACAGTCCACAAGCGTCGTGATAAATATATTTAAGTAATATACTTATACAAGTCAAGAAAACAGTTCATGGTCATACAGGCACTATGTGATTTAGGCAAGACAGGTAGGATTGCGTACGGAATATAACGCCAATCCCATGCAAGACAAATAATGGTTGTGTACGGATTTGTAGCGCCAACCAATGCAAAACAAGTAGCGGTTCCGTACGGATTTGTAGCGCAAACCAAACGGGTCCGATAACTCCAATCGTGTGGATCGGGCAAATGATTCCTTCGTTCTTCCTTGTAACTCCCAGGCAAGATGGTCCAAGACAGTCACCTTATTGCTCCATAGGCAAAGACAAAATCCACAAAGTGAGCTTGCAAGGCTCGGATCTGTCATAATCATGATTATACCTCAAGTACTACGACCCGCTTCCTTGGACACTCCGTCCCTCGGTTGGGATTAGGGCGATGGGGCCTAAGAGTGGAATAGCAAATGAGCTACCTGGTTCCATCCCCGACGTATCCATTCCGAGTGTGAGCTCGACACACCAAGTTGACTCAGGTAGGAAAGTAAATACAAGTACAGGCAGTCAACCAGGCAGTCGAGTATGATTGATTCAGGGAAGAAGTTCAAGAAATTTTTTGAAAATTCACGAGTAGCAATATGGCATTGGTGGAGTTATTTGGATGAAGATGATTATCGGAAGGATAATCAATCTTCGATATCTTGAAAGATTAGGTGGAACATAAGTCCCGTTATAGATTCAAAACCGCAAGACGAGGAAGTCGCCCCACGATTGGGTATTAATCGGTCGAATCGGGCCGATAAGTCAAGGGTTTTGAGAAAATAAAATACTTTAATTAAATCTCCAAGTCAGAGGGTCCAGGGCTATTTTAGTAAAAGGGAAAATAATTTGAGTTAGGTCCTTTATAAAAGAAAATTTACAACTTAGCCCCGTTTTGTAAAAACCAAAACTTTTAGGGTTAAAAATTGAATAAATAAATATCCCGACCTTGAAAAATTATTAGGTCAGTTCATAAATTCTTCAAATTGTCCAGAGATTCAAGTTTTTAAAGTTTTGAGGTCGAGTGTGTGAAGCCTCGATTTTTCCGAAGCTATTAATTGATCCTTATTGTCGTTTATACTTTTGATCGACTATTTTACCGCGTCATTTTGACGGGTAATTATTAATAATATATACATTTTGTATTTTATTTCATTTTATTTAATTACTTGTGATCATGATCTTTATTAATTCTATTTTGCAATTATGATCACTTGGTTGATCATTATTACTATTTTTGTATTTATTAGTCACCTTAGAATTTTAAGAGACTATTTATTTTAGAGACTTTTACCTTATAGAATTAAGATTTTTGATTTAGATTAAGTGATCATGAGACTTACAAGTGATCAAAAAAATCACTAAATATTTTGGAGATTGATATATTTCATCTATTATCATCAAATTTGGGGAAAAAAAATATATGGAATTACCATATTGCCATTATAGTGGAAGGCCATGGTGGATATTTTTGGAGTAAAAATTCCATCCAACTCTTGTACACCTACACCTTATATTAGTCATCTTGTGTATAATTATACCATTAATTCAAACATTATACACATTATCTTATACATCAATTTTATATCATTAAATTCCCCAACATATCCTATTTTTCCCAACATTCTTCTTATTCCTCTCAACATTCCAATTTGACCCATACCTTGACTCACCTTTTGTCTCCATGCAAGAGACAAATTACAAGACACAAATTAATCAAAAAAAATTATTCCCCTCTCTTCCCCAAAGTGGACGGCCATTAGGCCAAAATTTAACAAAAAATTTTATTTTTCACCCAACACCTTCATCTCTCAAGCTAATTCTCCTCCTTCTCTCTAACCTCTCTCTAAGATTCATTCACATCTTCAAACATTCAAACAAAATTCATTCATATCTTCAAACCTTCAAACACCAACTCTTCACATCTTCAAATCTTCAACATAAGTTCTTCATATCTTCAAGTACCACTTCTTCATATCTTCAAATCTTCAACATAAGTTCTTCATAAGTTATATTTTGGATTTTGAGGTACTTAGAAGACCACTTGGAGACATGCATGCATGGTGGTGAATTTTAGAAGACTTGAAGAAGAACTAGTAGAGAAAATTAGACTACAAGGTAAGAATTGAGTACTAGACCCCTTCTTTCCTACTCTTTCTATTTTTTTTTAATTTTAACAGCCCTTTTTCACTTTTGAGAAATAGGGCTGACCTTAGGTGATTTTGGAGTTGAGCCAAAATTTCCAATTTTCAAGCTTCAACTAGTCTCCAAACACCTACTACACAAGGTAAAGTGTAGTCCTTCTCCTTTCCTTATTTCCTTCTTTTTCACCTTAATTTTCCTCTCATTTTTCTAACTTCAAATTTTTGATATTTTTTGAATTAGGGGCTGACCTAAGAAGCCTCATCCAAAAATTGTGAAATTATCCTTTTATTTCACAATTTCCAATTTTAAGGTGGGTGGAAAAATACTTTCCAACATCTAGGTGTTTTTATTAAAATGCATGTAGAATTTTGATCATGAACCCTTGATATATATAATCTATATATTGCATGTCAATTTTATGTATCAAATCATGAAAATTCTCAAGAGTTGCTCAAAATTGCCATTTATTGAATTTTAGGTACATGCATGTGCAATTTAATGTCCCATTTGATGAATTCTTGTATGTATTGGACATGCATGTGTGTGATCTTTAAAATCTATGTTTTGGATGACTTATAACCTGGACAAGTCGAGCATAATTGATTAAATTTCAATTTTGGACTTAAAAATGCAAAAATGGAAAGTTGGTGGACTAAATTGCAAGAAAATGAAAGTTAAAGGACCCCTCTGCAAATTTCAAAATTTGGGACTGTACTCAGGTTCAAAAATGACTTTTGGACATTTTAATAAAGTTTTAAGAGTTTTAAGATAAATAAAATCAACCTTTAAAAGCCCAAGGACTAGATTGTAAAAGTTGATTTTATTTATCTTAAAACTCTTAAAACTTTATTAAAATGTCCAAAAGTCATTTTTGAACCTGAGTACAGTCCCAAATTTCGAAATTTGCAGAGGGGTCCTTTAACTTTCATTTTCTTGCAATTTAGTCCACCAACTTTCCATTTTTGCATTTTTAAGTCCAAAATTGAAATTTAATCAATTATGCTCGAATTTTCCAGGTTATAAGTCATCCAAAACATGGATTTCAAAGATCATACACATGCATGTCCAATATATACAAGAATTCATCAAATAGAACATTAAATTGTACATGCATGCACCTAAAGTTCAATAAATAGCAATTTTGAGCAACTCTTGAGAATTTTCATGATTTGATACATAAAATTGACATGTAATACATAGATTATATATCTCAAGGGCTCATGAACAAAATTCTACATGCATTTTAATAAAAGCACCTAGAAGTTTGAAAGAGTTTTTCCACCCACCTTAAATTGGAGAATTATGAAATAAAAGGATAAATTTCACAACTTTGGAGGAGGTCACTTAGGTCAGCCCCTAAGTCAAGAAATATCAAAAATTTGGAGTTATAAAAATGAGAGAAAAATTAAGGAGAAAAAGAAGGAGATAAGGAAATTGGAAAGACTACACTTTACCTTGTGTAGTAGGTGATTTGAAACTAGTTGAAGCTTCAAATTTGGAAATTTTGGTTCAACTCCAAAATCACCTAAGGTCAGCCCCTATTTCTCAAAAATGAAAAAGGGGTGTTAAAATTTAAAAAAAAAATAGGAAGAAGAAGAAAGAAGGGCTCTAGTGTCCAATTCTTACCTTGTAGTCCAAATTTCTCTACTAGTTATTCTTCAAGTCTTGAAATCCTCTTCAAGGTGATGTCAAGCTCTAGTCTTCAAAGTCTTCTAAATGTACCTCCAAAATCCAAAAATTAAACTTAAGTCAAGAAGTGAAAGGAGGTAGGTAGATGATATCAAGATAAATTGAAGAAAAAAATTCTCACCTTGTAGTAGTAGGTTGGTTCGAATTTTTTGGATGAAGAAAGAAAGAAGTCTTGAAATTTTCTAAGTGTATAAGAAAGAAGAGGAAGAAAGGTAGAAAGGAGTTGGAGGATTGTTAACAAGAGAGAGAGTAGTTGGTGAAAATGAACCAAAATTTTGGTCATTTAGGCCATATGGCCGTCCAACATAGAGAGGGGGAAAGATAAAATTGATCAAGTCTTGAATTTGGTCTCTTGCATGGAGACAACTTGGTAGTCAAAGGTATGGGTCAATTGGAATATTGAGAGGAATAAGAAGAATGTTGGGAAGAATAGAATATGTTGGGGAATTTAATGATATAAAATTGAGGTACAAGATAATGTGTATAATGTTTGAATTAATGGTATAATTATACACAAAATGACTAATATAAGCTGTAAGTGTACAAGAGTTGGATGATATTTCTACTCCAAAAATCATCACCATGGCCGTCCATTATAAGGGTATTATGGTAATTCCATATATTTTTTTTGTCCCAAATTTGATGATAATAGATGAAATATATATCAATCTCCAAAATAATTAGTGATTTCCTTGATCACTTATAAGTCTCATGATCACTTATACTAAATCAAATTCTTAATTCTATAAGGTAAAAGTCTCTAAAATAAATAGTCTCTTAAAATTCTAAGGTGACTAATAAATACAAAAATAGTAATAATGATCAATCAAGTGATCATAAATGAAAAATAGAATTAATAAAGATCATGATCACAAGTAATAAATAAAATAAAATAAAATACAAAATATATATATTAATGATAATTACCCGTCAAAGTGACGCGGTAAAATAGTCGATCAAATACATAGTGTGAAGCCCCAATTTTTCCGAAGCTATTAGTTGAACCTTATTGTTGTTTAAGCTTTCGAACGACTATTTTACCGCGTCATTTTGACGGGTAATTATTAACAATATATACATTTTGTATTTTATTTCATTTTATTTTATTACTTGTGATCATGATCATCATTAATTCTATTCCTCATTTATGATCACTTGATTGATCATTATTACTATTTTTGTATTTATTAGTCACCTTAGAATTTTAAGAGACTATTTATTTTGGAGACTTTTACCTTATAGAATTAAGACTTTGATTTAGTTTAAGTGATCATGAGACTTACAAGTGATCAAGGGAATCACTAATTATTTTGGAGATTGATATATTTCATCTATTATCATCAAAATTGGGACAAAAAAAAATATGGAATTACCATTTTGCCCTCATAGTGGACGGCCATGATGGATATTTTGGGATAAAAATATCATCCAACTCTTGTACACATACACCATATATTAGTCATCTTGTGTATAATTATATCATTAATTCAAACATTATACACATCATCTTATACACCAATTCTTTATTACTATTTTCCCCAACTTATTCCCACTTAACCAACATTCTTCTTATTCCTCTCAAATTCAAATTGACCCACACTTTGACTTGCATTTTTGTCTCCATGCAAGAGACAAATTACAAGACACAATTTGATCAAAATTTTCTCCCTCTCTCTCATACTACACTGCCATTATGGCATTTTTACACAAAATTTTCATTTCATTTCTCATCAACACATTCTAATACTCAAAGCCTTCTCCTCCTTCTCTCTAAAAACTCCCAACTTCTCTCTACTCTTCTTCTTACTTTCTTCTTCCATACTTAGAAAAAAATTCAACATTTTCCTCCTTGTACACCATAAAAATCGAACCACTATATTACAAGGTAAGAAATTTTAGCTTCAATCCATTTTTGGATATCACATTGTTCATCTCTTCCACCTTCTTAACTTAAGTTTGAATTTGGTTTTGGAGGTACATTTAGAAGACTTTGAAGGTTAGAGCTTGACAACATTTTGAAGAAGGACGTCAAGCTTGAAGAAGAAAATAGTAGAGAATATTTGACTACAAGGTAAGAATTGTGTACTAGACCCCTTCTTTCCTACTCTTCCTATTTTTTTCAAATTTTAACACCCCTTTTTTATTTTTGAGAAATAGGGGCTGACTTTAGGAGATTTTGGAGTTGAGCCAAAAATTCCAATTTTTGAGCTTCAACTAGTCTCCAAACATCTACTACACAAGGTAAAGTGTAGTTCTTTTCATTTCCTTATTTCCTTCTTTTCTCCTTAATTTTTCTCTCATTTTTCTAACTCCAAATTTTGATATTTTCTTGACTTAGGGGCTGACCTAAGAAGCCTCATCCAAAAATTGTGAAATTATCCTTTTATTTCACAATTTCCAAATTTAAGGTGGGTGGAAAATTATTTTTCCAACTTTTAGGTGTTTTATTAAAATGCATGTAGAAAATTTGATCATGAGCCTTGAGATATATATAATCTATGTATTGCATGTCAATTTTATATATCAAGTCATGAAAATTCTCAAGAGTTGCTCAAAATTACTATTTATTGAATTTTAGGTGCATGCATGTACACTTTAATGTTCTATTTGATGAATTATTGAATGTATTGGACATGCATGTGTATGATCTTTAAAATCTATGTTTTGGATGACTTATAACCTGGAAAAGTCGAGCATAATTGATTAAATTTCAATTTTGGACTTAAAAATGCAAAAATGGAAAGTTGGTGGACTAAATTGCAAGAAAATAAAAGTTAAAGGACCCCTCTGCAAATTTCGAAATTTGGGACTGTACTCAGGTTCAAAAATGACTTTTGGACATTTTAATAATGTTTTAAGAGTTTTAAGATAATTAAAATCAACCTTTAAAAGCCCAAGGACTAGATTGTAAAATTTTGAAAGTTTAAGGGCTACTTTGCAATTTTTAAAACTGTACCAGACCTAAACTTTAAAAATTGAAATTTTTACTTTTAAGTTACTGGGAATCACATATTTTAAAAGTATTCCAAAAATCCAAGTGGTTAGGGCTTGGAAAACAATTTTACTAAAATTGAGGGACTAATGTGAAAAATATTAAACTTGAGGACCCAAATGAAATTTCCAGGACTTATGCAGCCCATGCACCTGGGAATACTAACTTAACTATAACTTAATTGTATTTTGGACCCAAGGTTCAAATTTCATAACAATTGGACCCCTAAAAGCCTTAAAGGCAATTATTTTAAAATGGGACAAAACTGATATTTTCAAAAGTTGAAGGACCTACACATGTTGCTTTTAAAAACTGCTTTTGTCCCAATATCCTACCAACCTTAGTGACATTTTTCAACTGGAATCACATTAAAAGCCCTTCCGGTTTGTGAGTTCCGAATTTTTAAAACTTAAGGTCCGAATTGACAATTTTTACAAATTTGGGGCCAATGTGAGATTTTTATAAAAACTCGACCATAAAAATTTAAAAAAACCTGAATCTCTGGACAATTTGGAGAATTTAGGAACTGACCTCATAATTTTTCAAGGTCGGGATATTTAATTATTCAATTTTTAAACCCAAAAGTGTTAGTTTTTACAAAACGGGGCTCAATTACAATTTTTCTTTTATAAGGGACCTAACTCAAATTATTTTCTCTTTTACTAAAATAGCCCTGGACTCGCTGACTTGGAGATTTAATTTAAGTATTTTACTTTTCCAAAAACCCCTGACTTATCGGATCAATTTGACCGATTAATACCCGATCGCGGAGCGACTTCCTCGCCTTGCTAATTGAATCTATAACGGGACTTATGTCCCACCTAATCTTTCAAGATATCGAAGGTTGCTTATCCTTCCGATAACCATCTTCATCCAAAAACTCCATCAACGCCATAATTGCCACTCGCGTTTTCAAAAATTTTCCTAAACTGCTTCCCGAATCAATAATACTCGACTGCTTGGTTGACTGCCTGTAATTGTAATTACTTTCATGCCTGAGTCAACTTGGTGTGTCGAGCTCACAGTCGGAATGGATACGTCGGGGATGGAACCAGGCAGCTCGGCTGCTATTCCACTCTTCCCCATCGTCCTAATCCCGCAACCGAGGGACGGAGTTTGTCCAAGGGAAGCGGGTCGTAGATCGAGGTATAATCATGATTATGACAGATCCGAGCCTCGCCACTCTCTTCGGGATTTTGTCTTTGCCTACGGAGCGATAAGGTGCCGGTCTTGGACCATACTTGACCGGGAGTTACAAGGTAGAACGAAGGAATCGTTGTCCGATCCACACGATTTCCGGAGTTATCGTCCCCGCTTTGGTTGGCGTTACATTTCCGTACACAAACGCTACCTGTTTTGTATTGGTTGGCGCTACAAACGTACGCAACCATTATTTGCCTTGCATAGATTGGCGTTACATTTCCGCACGCAATCCTACCTGTCTTCGATCAATCACATAGTGCCTGTGTGACCATGAATCAAGCTTTCTTGAATCGTATAAGTATATTATTTAAATATTTTATCACGACGCTTGTGAACTGTGTGAGAATTCATGCATCATACTCACGCGTTTTCATATAACTGTTCTCTCACATTAACTATATTGCGCCACACTCGCACACGATCACCCCATCCACTGAGATTTTTGTCTCATTCCCCACCTGTTTTCTAACCTTAGATGAGGATTTCAGATTTCGGGGATGCCGAACCGCTCGATTGAGACCTTGTACTACGCTTGTTGGATTTACTGCTTCTTGATGTTGATTGGACTCTTTTCTTATTATGTTGTTGTTGGACTTTTGTATCCTAATCAATTCGGATTTGTAATTGAGGGGCGTATGACCCCTTGGCTTTAAGTTACTACCTTGTTGAAATTTCGGGTTGTAATTTTGGATGTTGGAATGTGGACTTTAAGTGATAACTTGTATCTTTTATTTTTCCTGCTATTAGACTCTGTCTTATTGGGTTCTCATTGGTATTGTCTGGTCTGTTAGTCCATTTGTGTTTAAGTTGTGAATCGTTCGTCGCGTCCCGTTTGGGGCGTGACACATAGACGTCAATAAGAATCAATTATATGTTCGGAAAAATCGGGGCTTCACATGGACAATCAGCCTAGAGGGCAACCTGTACCAGATTGCACTCAACGGTTTTAAAATTCATATTTTACAACATAACGATCGGTCGCCCTGTTTAAAAGCAGATGATTGAATCTGCAGCAGATAACAAGATTTACTTTTATCACTTTTGACCATTAATTTGTGCATCTTTTGATCATTTTTCAGACAAATTCAAATCAAGAGAAGCCAATGTTGGAACTCAAATTATAGAGCTCTTCTATAAATAGACGTAGAAGATTGGAGGATCAATACAACACACAATTCTGCATCGCAACAAGAATATCTCAGCAAAATTCTCAAGCTCTCATTTTCATATCTATATATATATATATATATATAGAGAGAGAGAGAGAGAGAGATGAGATCTCATGTGGCAGCCTCTTACCATGTGGCAGTGTGGACAAATCTCATTCATCCATCCTATTCAATCAATGGTTCAGATTAGGCCTAAAAATATACCATTTTTTATTTATTTTATGTGTAAAAAGGGCAAATCGGTAACTATCAAAATAGCGTAAAAATAATACCATATTTACATTTCTAAAATCAAAGGATATATTAAATATCACATTTCCATAAAAATAATACCATATTTACTTTCCTAAAATCAAGGGATATATTAAATATCACATTTCCATAACAGACACGCCTAATCATGAGCAAAAAAATGGATTCTTACTCTTCATTGACGCAAATATTTTGGTGTACAAATGTTTATAATATTATGCTCTGGACGCATTGTTTCGTGTATAGATATGTATATTTTGGTGCTAATATAACATTAAATATGGCGTGTTTGGATGTTTATTTGAGACTGCACATTGGTACTTAAATTGGTTAAAAATATTGACAATATTGTACATTGGAAGCATATTTTGGTGTATACATGTGTATACTTCGGTGCTTTATAACCAAAAAAAATATGGTATAAAAATAATTCCATTACGGTACCCTGAAATCGTATTTTGGTGTACACTTGACCAATATTTGGTGATAATATAAGTATTCAGTAGTGCATTATTAGATGTTTAATTGAGAATATTGTATACTAATATTGACAATATTGTATATTTTGAAAATTATTTTGTGTATACATTTGACTGATTTAGTGTACAAAAATGCAGATTTTTCAACATTACGCGCTTGCCGATAACACCCACGTGCTTGCAAATATCGAGAGAACAGATCCAACTGAAAAACACATAAAATAAAATTGCCAAAAACAAAATGATGTTAACATCAAACAAGTCAACCAAAAAAAGAAAAAGGATGCAGCAAATGCATTTGCGTGTCGCATAAAAACTAACTGTATACCAATAAGTGCCTAACTGTATACCAATCTATAGCTAAGTTTTCATCAATTCATATCCACAATTAAAATAAAAACAACTGGACTAATTGTATAACAACTATTTACTAAATGTATACCAACTTATAGCTAAGTTTTCATCAATTCATTTCCACGGGTACAATAAAACAAAATGGGCCAAAAAAAATATAAGCTACAATTTTCTCAGTTTGGGCAACGATGATTTCAAAGCAGATTTGGCAGTCTTGAGTTAACATTACGCGCACCCTCGCCCGACCCTGGAGATGCAGGTCTTTTCCTGTTTCCTCTTGCCATTGAAAATTATAAACCTGGTATTGAGAAGCATGAACTATATTAAAGAATGCGGAACTCAAGCACAATATATTAAAAACAAATACACCAACTAAACTAATTGGGCACTGTATGAACTCTAACTGTATACGAAAATAATATTATTTAAACATTATTCGTCATTATGCATTGCATGGACATTATATACACATTATCAAACTTATCAATGCATCAAAATACATATTCATGTCATTATACCAATGCTAAATATGCACCAATACATATATCCATGGCTCTTTTTTTTTCTGGTGCAGAGGTTAAACAAAATACCACATTAAATTTAACTATATACCAAATGTAAGAAAACATATATCATGTCTAAGAAAAATGTATACAAAAAATAACAGGGCTGATTCACCCAAAAATACACAAAATAAACATAATTTAGCGCTATATGATATTTAATTGTATACCAAAATAATATTATTTCGACACTCTTTTTCATTATGGATTTCATGAACAGTATATACATATATCCCTGTCTTTTTTTTTTCCTAATGTAAGAATTGGACAAAAAATATCACAAAAGAATTTAGCTATATACCAAAAGTAATAAAAGATATATCATTCTTACATAAATGTACATCAAATAAACAATGAATGTTTCCCCAAAAAAGAACCAAATCAATTTTCCTACTAAAATAAGAGAATCAACAAAATCTACAAAAACAAACCACAAACACGTAGACTCGTACATCCACTGTACATCTAAACTTACACCATCTCATATCAATAACATAAACATTACACAATTCATTAACTAAATATACATTGTTTTTACCTAATTTTATACCAAACATATTTCTACCAAATCTGCACTTTTTCACACAAATATAATTCCATAAACAAAGAAAGAAAGACGAGTCTTTAAAAATCTAAGATCAAAACCCTAGGTACTTAAAAAAAATTGGTGTGCTCTACTTACTGCAAGTAACACAAAAAACCCAGAAAAGACATGAGCATGTTTCAACATAAAAGGAAAAAAATTAAGGGATAAACCCTTTCTATCAAAATCTACAACCAAAAAAATGAAAAAATCGAACAAGCCTCTAACATTTACCAATAATACCAAGGGCGTTTTGGTTTTTTATGTTGAAGAACCCTTGACAATCTTCGAAACTGACACAACACGGATGGGTCTTGGCCGCCGAGTGATAAAATGAAGAAAAAATGGAAGACGAGAAGAATGAAGAAGAAAGAGAAGAAAAAAGGAACTGGTAGAATGAAGAAAGAGAAGAAAAAAAGGAGTTTTGATTTTTTGTGAAAATAGGAATGAAAAAAAGTAGGAAGAGATTGAATGAAATCCCAAAAAAGGGGGGTAATGGGGAGTTACCTAAACGGTCGTTTGATTTTGCTAATAAAATGACAATTGTGCCCTTAAATGGGCAATATTCAATATAAAAAAAATAAAAAATTCGAAAAAACCTTAGCCTTAGGATTAAAAGCATTAATGGCTTAGATTTGTCCACACCGCCACATGGTAAGACCCTGCCACATATGATCTTATACCTATATATATATATAATATGAGGATATTCTCAAAATAGTAGCCATAAGTTTTCCCGCTCTTCTTTCAGTTTCTATAAACGATTTTACTTTTTTGTTTTGGACTTCTCATATTTCCGTTTCGCATTTAAAGGCATTTATATTTTACCATAAATAATAACTTATGCTTACATAATTATGTACCGTATAATCGCCATTTTTTTTTTTTTTGGTCACCAATTATTGATGATTTACCTTTAATAGCTCCCCGAAATCGATTTGATGATTCCTTATTTTTAATATTTAACTTACTAAACATAAGAATATAATTAGCTATTTTATATTTAAACCAAAGTTATTTATTACATTCCTTCAATAGGTCCATATTTTTCGGTAATTTACTACATATATATATTTTTACTTTCAAACCAAACATAAAGTGATAATTGGAGATTTATATTCTATATAAAAAAAATACTATTGACCTTTAATATCTCCAATAATTTCGAAAATTTGGTGAGCACAATCTTATTACAAGACCCTTAGATTTTCTGGAACATAAAAGATCAATGATTCTCGGAACTTTACCGACTATATTATTTAAAAAAGACTCTTACCAAATATTACATAATAATTATCGCATGGAAATCCTGTATAACTTAACAAAAAAATATTTTTTGTACCTTGCTGGCCACGGTAAAATTTTCTTTAATTATATGAAATCTAATTATCATTCGTAAAAATTGAGAAAATATAAGAAAATAATTACAATATTGACTAAAATAAGTAGAACAAATAAAAAAGATTGAAATTTGTAAAATTGGCTACCTAAAATTCAGATTATATTTCCTTTTATAAAAGAAAATTGGACAATATAAATACATACAATCATTCATTAATTTTTCACATTAAACCGGAGTGCAATTGTGATTTTTCCCCGAAGAACCTCAAAACTTCCTGCCTTTCAACGTTTTCGATTTGCAAAATATTGCACCGATGTTTACTTTGATCAAGGATTTGAACAAGAGTAAAACGAGATGGACACTTAAACTACGTCTGGTTCGTGTGTATCAAAAGCCAGCTTTCAATGACAACAGCCAAATTAATAGTCTAGAATGCATTTCCATGATTCTGAGGTATGAAAAAAATTCAGATTATGTTATGTCAAAAATATTGTAACATACTTAATATGCACTAATATTCAAATTTCTGAATGTATTTTGCAGGGAAATCGGATACACGGTACAATTAGAAAAATGCATATGGACCAACATAAAAAACTTTTAATCGAAGGCCGCGTTTATGCTATTTGAGATTTTTTAGTCACCAACCAAACAGATAAATATAAAGCTTGTGCGACTAAATATAAGATCATCTTCCATGGTAAAACACACATGTTTGAAATGTTTGACAAATCATTTCTAAGGTATATGTATGTTTTCAAGGATTTCAAAGAATTGTATGACATCGAGAAAGTTGATGATACAATGCTTTTTGGTGAGTTTTGAATATATCAATTATTTTCCTATAGATTGTTAATATACAGATTTTATATCTTAGCTTATTTTGAATATTAACAGACATCACTGGGAGAGTGGTGTCGATGCAATCTGTCCAAACAAAACACTTTGCGGGAAAGACAACGCGTTTCATAGACATAATTTTGGAAGACCTTGAGTAAAATTAACATTTTCATTAATTATTTTTTATCTTTTCTATAGTGGTTAACTCATGTTTATTTGGACTGCAGAAATAATCGTATGACATGCACGCTTTGGGAAGACTATGTTGATACTATATTGCCTTATCTTGAATAGCATAGTCTAGAACCAATTGTTATTATTGTCCAAATGTGTAGAGCCAAGGTGTTTAAAGGTAAATTCAAATAATATAAAATAATTTTTATTTTTTGGTGCAATTTGACAATAACTGAGTTTGTTTTTATCATTTTTGCAAGAAGTTGATGAGGTTAAGATGTCAAATTCGTTTCATGTGACAAAACTGATTGTCAATGGAGAGGAAGTTGAGATAAAGGAATTTAAGAGAAGGTAAACATTATAATATTATTCACAGCATTATTATATAATGGGTTATTGATTTTTTAGTACCTGACCTATATGCACTTTGCTGGTTTGGTACCTGACATTTCCGAGTTACAAATTTAGTACTCATACTTCACATTTTTTATAAATTGGTACCTAATCATTTTTATGGACGAAAATGCCCCCAAGAAACATAAGTATTTTTAAATATAAATTAAAATCATAAATTGAGTATACTTATTTAAATTATAAAATCAATTAAAATTTTAATTAATTAAAAATAAAAAAAAAGTTTCTAAAAATATTAATGAATTTTTAGAGATATACAAAATTAATTATGTTAAATTATTAAATTAATAAACATAAATTAAGATTTAATTAATCCAAAAGAAAAATTAGTTCAGTTAACTAATTTTAAAAATTAAAAAGAAAAATAATTTAAATTTTAAATTAAGATAGTAAATAAGAAAATTATAGCAATGTTTTTATTAATATATATTAATTTTTAATAGTTTTTTAATCGAATTTTTAAAAAATAATTATTTTATTTTATTTTTACAATTAAGAATTTAATAATTTAATTAAATAATAATAAGTTATTTCTTAATTAAATTTATTTTTTAAAATTAATAATTCTAATTAAAACTTAATTTTTTTAACAAAAATAAAAAAATCTTAGGGGCATTTTCGTTCTTAAAAGTGAATAGGTACCAATTTATAAAAAAAGATGAAGTATGGGTACTAAATTGGTAACTCGAAAATGTCAGGTACCAAACCAGCAAACAACCTTTAGGTCAGGTACTAAAAAATCAATAACCCTTATATAATTTACATTTTGATGTATTTATATGTTAAGATAATCAAACTATGTTAATTGAATTTTTTTTTTTGTTTTATTCAACATTGTGAGTAGTATCCACCCAAACTATTCGATCGATCTTGTCACCGTGCCATCGAATGTTACCGCTTTGAAAGATTTTGCCTCGGTGAATCTTCCGTAAAACAATTGAGCAAATTTGTATTCGAATAGACAGTAACAATTTTTTAATTATGTTGTTAATTGTATTAAGATTAAGATTCATATTCAGAATATAAAAAAAAAATTAATATTTGGTTTTATAACTAATTTTACAGATTGTTAGCTTTTGTGTGTGTGCTACAATAATCTCATTTATGGGAGACTCGTGGTACCTATCTTGCCCTTTATGTCCAAAGAAATTGTCTGAGGCGGAGATAAGTTATATTGCTGATGTGACAAATTCTAAAACCGGGAATTTAAGGTATTTATTTATTTTATACTGTTATCTCTTTTTTAATCATATGTAATAATCTTTTAGTTTTTTTTTCTTATTTTATAATATTAGGTACAAGCTCGAGATTCAAACTGTGGATGAAACTGGAAATATACCACTTTTGCTGTGGGACAGGGATAGTAAAAAGCTGATTGGAAAACCTTGTGAAGTTCTCAGGAGAGAATACTTTGATGTATGTTTATCTTTTAAATGTTTGAATATACATTTTGTAATTGGATACATAATTTTAGTTATATGTTAATAGATGGGAGACGGACGAGACATCCCAGATGAAATTGCCAGTTTAATAGACAGAATAATATTTTTAAAGTTCAAGTTACAGGAGATCTGCTGATACATTTGGACAGAGCCTTAACAGTATTGAAATTGACGAGCAATGACGACTTGATTAAAACATATGGTTGGGTTGCAATTGAAAGTCAGGTATATAACTGAACTATTAATTTTAACCTATTTATTTGTTTATTGTAAAAAAATTTATATATCACAATTAATCATATATTTTGCTTCAATTCTAGGAATCAGACTTCTTGTCCAAGCTACACAATGATGGAGAATATGACAAAAAGGTTGTCCATTATATTATACAGTTTTATTACTTTTTTAATTCTATATTTATAAAGAAATTTAAACTAAGTTGACTACATCTTATTTGCAGGAAGACTCTTCTGAAGATGAAGTTAACACTCCAAGTAAGACAGCTAAACATAAAGAAGTTGTGAAAGCAAGCCCGTCATTTAAAAGAACTCTTTTTGATGATTTTGCCTCTTCTACAAGTGCAAAAAGGTTGAAGGAGTTTATAAAGAAGGAGGATGATGATTCGAAGAAATAGAATTTGGACATTTTGGTATATTTTTTTATGGTTTACTTGCTTTTTAGAGGATTATTATTATTATCAGCTTTTTATGAATAAACTGTTGTTTTGGTTCATTTAGTTTGGTATTTCAAGGGCATTTGTACATTACTGTTTTTTTATGGTATTAATTAAGTAATAAATTTTTTTTTGGTTTTTTAAAATTTTTCTATTTTATTTCTTCCCACAATTAAAATTATTTTTTAGATTTAAAATTAAATTTAACTATCTTAGAAAATTAAAAAATAATGCATTGCCAAACACTAGGAAAATAGATTATAAGCCACCAAATTTATAAGTACGCAGAATCTAAATAGCAAGAAGTAAAAATATGCTGCAGAAATTAAAAATAAGACCCCCAAGCACCTACAGGGTTCCACTATACTCATGGTATAGGGTCAAGTAGGTATTTTGTTTTAGGAGTCTTTTTTACCAAAGTATAATCGAAAAAAATAGCATCAGATAATAAATCATTTATATAATGCAAATCATGAACATTGAAAAAATGTTCCCTCTATTGCAGTGATAATATACATTCAGCCATTTATTCTTATTAGCTTACTTCATTGCATATTTACTTAACTCTCTCAATGGAACATCTAAAAAATTATGAATATTGCTTCTATAAACATTGGTCTAACATACCATAAAAACATAGTCAAATATCATACTTTATTTATTTAATATTGTCATTGATTCTTAGTCTTGATTATAAAGACTTTCCATGATTAGATCAATATCCAATATAAATACTGACTCATAAATCATTTTGCATTCATCACAACATTCAACTCATTAAAACACAGACATCAAAATTCAACAGTCACTCTGATATACAAAAAAAAAAGTCACAGATCCAAATTAAACGCAATCAAAATAGATAATAATGCGGCAGCTGAAAAGATCGACTATACTTCGCAGCAAACGAACCAGAGAAGATAATTTTGAAGATGGTATGGCATATTTTTTAATTTAATGTTGGAAAATCATTATCATCTTCTATAAGTGTACTGTGCTTACCTTATGCATAAATGTGTTCATGGCTTCTATGTAGTTACTATTTGACATTACCTGCATCGTAAATGAAATGAATTAGTAAAAAGCTATTAGGAATAAACAATAAACAACACATGCAGAAATACTGTTGCTAAAAGAATACTTATCTGTAATTGTGCTTGGCCAGTTGTTTTATAACCTGAAATAAAAAATTATTAATTTGGATATCAAGGAAGAAATCATTAGTAAGATTGTGAATTTAGTTTAAGTTCATCAAGACTACTTTACCAGAACAAAATAGGCCGAAAAAAACTTATAAAATGAGTTCATAAAAACTAAGATAAGGCAATTTGCTGAAAATTATAGAATGAGTTCATAAAAACTAACATAAATCTATACATTAAAATGACAAACATTAGATCAACAAATTTCGATATTTAATAACAGAGAAAACAAATTACTAGGACAAATTTGTAAGTACAAAAAAGAACGAAAAAAATGTGTAATGTTTTACCTTCAAACGAAGAAATGGAGATCTTCGATCCAACATTTCTTCAACATGCGAATATCAAAATCAAAAATATAAATTAAAAACACAAGAATAAAAATTTAAAAATAAAAAACCATTATCACATCTGAAAATATTTAAAAAATTACCTTTCTAATTGATGATTCAACACCTTTGCTACCTTTTCCCTGTTCACTTCACTCGAATAAATATTTCGAATAATATTGCGAGAAAGATGGTTGTACAAAAATAATTTATAACAAAAATGTTCATTCCAAAACAAAAGAAAACCAAAGAAATCGATAACAAGATGCTTGTGTTTCTGTGAACCATCGAGAACCATTTTGTTGGTCATAAAATAAAAATACGTTCAGCCAAAACTTAAGAAAAATGATAGGGTTATCTGAACATGAAGTTCTTCATTTTTCAAAACAAAAATCATCGACAAATATGAAAAAAAAACTGAACTTCGTCATTAATGATCGAAAAGTGCTCGGGTTTCATAAGAACATAAAGTTCTTCATTTTTTCAATTTTCAAAAGAAAATTATCGACAAAAAGAAAATCGGTTTTACAAATGAAAAAAATAATAAAAAATCATAAGAAAATGTTAGGGTTTCATAAGAATATGAAGTTCTTCATTTTTCATCACAAAATAATTAACAAATACGGAAAAAAACCCGAGGTTCATCTTTATCGTCGAAAAACAAAAAACAAATCGACGCTAAAAACATACGAGTAAATATGTCCTTCGTTATTTTTCCGATCCAGAAATCTATTGCTTAGATTTTGGATCGAAAAAATGTGAAGAGTAATTTTGATTTTTCTCTTTTTCGTGCAAAGATAAGTAAGAAGAAAACAAGATTATTTGAAAGCTGAAAATGATTTTTTCATTTTGAAGATGTTAAACAAAAAAATGAGAGAAGAAATGTTAGGGAGCGGCGCCCAGTAAAAGATAAGTGAAATGAGGGATGAAAGTTAGGGTTTCTGTGTTTTGTTCTCTTTTTGTTTTTCAGATTAAATCGTGGCCATCCATTTGGGTAGAATGATCTAGAAATGGCATGTCACCCGTATACACGTGTCGAATACAAGCCATGCGGTTTTTTTTTTTCGCTCGACCGACCATTCAAATCTTCTCATTCGATGCGGACCATTGAAACTAGAGATGGCTGATGATTTAGTATGATTTGTGTGAATGATCTGGACCGTTCCTTTAAGTTTTATTGGCTTATGTACATGGGCTGCAAATTAAGATCGGATGGGCTTATTAATAAAAAAGCCTTTTTTTTCTAATTGGATTGCCTTTATTAATGGTCCTCTTCTTTGATTTTATTTTTTGTAGCTTATTGATTGTGTCTTATTTTTTTTTATTATATTATTATATTTTTTATTTTCATAAATTATAAATAGATAAAATAATTTATTAGATGGTTTTATTTTTATATGAACCGCTGAAAAATATGAAAAAAATGTACATCAATATTTTTCGTGTTAAATATGAATTAATTAATTTACGTAAATATTTTTTGCATTTATTCGAATTAAGTAAAATATATATATATATATTAAAATATATAATATATTATTATTATTATTATTATGTTTCAATTTTATATGTTTTATTATTACTTTGATTTTTTATACAGAAAATGGGAACATCGCAGAGATAATATCAAATGATGCATCTAAAAGAGTTTGCATCCAAGAATGGTACGAGGAAGCTTGCTTATCCATTTTCCAACTCTCCTCTCAGTGACATTACAAACGGTACATTTTATTTGATTGCTATAATATTTATATTATATTTATATTTTATATATTTAGATGTATTTATATTTAAAGTATGTTTAAAAATATCAAATAATTGTGATCAAAATGTTTTATTATTCTAACAGTACAAAATAGGCATGTGTAAAATAATACTTTAAAAGTAGTTTTGTATTTGTTTTAAATAAAAAACAATATTGTATTAAAATTATAAATTTTCGTACTACAAATATATACAAATAAATATTTTTATAAAGAAAATAAATAATACCTTAAGTAATCATTTATAATTTGAAATTTGTGAAGTACAATGACATATTCTTAAAATAGATATAATACGTATTATTAAATATATATATATATATATACATAGATTCTGTGTGTAATTTGTGTGTTTTATAATTACTTTTATTTTTTAACAGAAAATGGGAGCATAGGGATAATAACGAGTCAAGATGGACCAACAAAAGTTGTTTCAAATAATGTTTCGAGCATGATTGTTTCAAAAATTACAAATTCCTCTCTTGGTGACAGTGCAAATGGTATATTAAATTTTTTATTTTATATTATTGTTGTACTAAATTATTTATTTAGGTGTAATTAGAAATTCTGAGTTATATTTTTGATAGAATCTGTGCCCTTACTTACGTGAAACAGAACAGATTCTCAAGGTGTTGGATGTTAATGTTGTAACACTGAACCAACCAACACAAGTACACAGCGGAATAAAAATAACACGGAGATTTTTAACGTGCTTAGATTCCTCAATCTTAATGCACGAAGCCACGCCCAGAGAAGAAACAATCCAATATTAGAGAACAAAGAGTTATTACAAATACGATTTGGATTTACGAAAAGCATAAAGAATCCTCTTTATCTAATACACCAACACTCGTATAAAACTAATATTCGAATCGATTCTTGAGAACACTCAACCTTGTTGGAATCCCTCCAACTTCAAATCCCTTGAACGGTTGAGTCGATCCACACTGTAGATCTTCACCTTCTTCTCCCGAAGAATAAGAGTATGTAGTAAAATGATTTCTTGAAGATGTGCAAAATAAAGCTCTGAATATGCTTGTGCTCGATAGCTTCTTCAAGTCTGACATCTCTTCTTTATAGCCATCAAAAGAAAACCTATCCCTGATTTCAAGATGGACGGTTTCTTGCTAAAGGAAGGAGATCAGAAATCAAAATCATTTCCTTGTGGGTAAGAATCAATTACACAAGGAAAGTGATTAAAAGGAATAATTGGCAATCTAAAAATATGCTGAATCAATTAAGATAAACATTATCAATAATATCAGCAACATTCACAATATAAAGATCTTGCCAAAAATCACAACACAGAATCTGGCATAAAATCCGCCCAGATTTTGTGAGCTAGTGTTGCATTACCAGTGTTACAACACTAGAACATGCACTGTGCTAAACGGACCAAAATTGCCAACTTTAATAACACTAACAATCTCCCCCTTTGGCACTTTTGGTCAAAACAACACTTAACAGATATATATAGAATACGACAAGAGAAGTCAATAATGAAAACTGCAAGTTAGCACAATTCGAATAGCATGCAAACGATTCAAAATACATCCAACATATTGTCCAAAATACTAGTCTAACAACTAGTTTAACACCCTTAATCATTTGAACAACAAAAAAAAAAAAAACAAACAAACAAGAACATTCGGAGATGTTGCAAATTCAATCGAGCCACTTGCTTCCTTCGACTCCCCTCGAGTCAACTTCATGTTCGGATGGAGATTGAGACTCCCCTCAAGTAGCATCTTCCTTCGTACTAGACTCCCCCTCGAAATGTGCTTCTTCAAAGAAGAATGGCGGATCCGCCAAGTCATCAAGATCATCATTATCATGACCACTTACTCCCCTTTTTGAGCAACATGTGCCAAAGAACCCGCAGGAGCAAGGAGCGGGATAGAAGACCTGTGCTTCTAACTTCTTCGAGGTCCAAGATTTGACTTGGTGTTCACACTATCTCGGACGTAGGCGGCTTCAAGTGCGGAATTCCCCGGTGTTGCAACACTGGAAGAAGCCCCAGCAGTGGAAACAGAAGGAGGAAGGAGAGGTAGGTCATTTATCTTCCCACTTTTGAGGATTTTAACTGAGATGGAAATGGGAGCAGGGACAACAACTAGATCCTCGGATGCCTTCTTTGTAAACCCCTGAGAAACAAGCACTTTATAGATTAAAGAAGGGAAGGGGAGAATACCATAAGTACTGGTGTACCCAGCATGAGTCCCGATGATGTCGAAGATCATTTTCCCAATGTTGAATGGATGTCCGGTCCCAATGCAATACAACAGGTGGCTCGATCCATAGTGATCAAGAGGAATGCTTTGTAGGAGTCCAGTTACAAAGTGCAATTTTGTGAAGGAGAGTGTACTTCTTGGTCAAGTCTTTGGCCTTAAATTTTTCTTGCGTTCCCGGCCAAACTTCTTTCACACCCCCACTTATTTCTTTTGCAATTGCATCCATGTCAGATGGCAGATCCAAATCATCCGCATTATTTCCTTCCAAAACCGCATTAATATCCGCAGGAGTAAATGAGTAAACCTTCCTGAACCCACACACTCCATATTTAGCGAGTTGTGATCGAAAATCTCAAAGGCGGGTTGCGAAAAAAATTCCCTCACAACACGATCAACATACTTACCAATGTGAGTAACAGAACCAAGGAGATCTATGTTCCCAAGGAGAGGAAGAATACCAAATTTAGCATGATCATCCATTTTGAGAGGCCTTTCACATAGAATTTCACGCTGAACAACACTCTCCCAAAGATTTTTATTCTCGATGAGAGTAAAAGGCGGAAAACCCGACCTCTGGGCCTCTAATTCGTCGAGTCGGGTTCATGATGAGACTCTTGAGAATCGGTGTGGGAACTTGGTGTTGCATCACTTACATTGGCACCTCATTAGTGTCCATTCCGTCATCATCGTCCCGGTGCCAAGTCCGATCGTCGCTTTCACTATCGGACGAAGAGGTATCCTCGTGAGAGTTCAACACCACTAGTATGAAGAGGAGGTTTACCAAAGGGTCTTCCCGTGGAGTTTCATCTTCCGAATCAGTGAACACCATCTGTCGAATGATCCTCTTGGAAGGTTTCGAGAGATGTGGTCGCTCGTTTTCTTGCCACAAAGGCTTCCTCCTCATCTCCCCTGGTCAATGGGCACACCATTTTTCCGTTTTTGAAAGTATGTCTGGCGAAACATTAATCTGCTTTGGTTTCACCCGTGATGAGGAGGCAACAACCTAGATGGTTGATTGACATTACCCATGGATAAAATGTCCTGTTCTATGGTCATGGGATGTACACTCTCAACGGCCCCGGAAGAATTAGGGTTAGTTTCAACAGGTGGGGGTTGTTTAAATCCACTCCCGAGGAGATGTCACGATAGGTAGCCACACCGGAAGTGGCACTACCAAATGAAAGGTCTTCTTGTACACGAACAGGGTTTCGAGTGGGGTTTCCCCTGTTTCTTCTCCGACTTGCAACTTCTCTCAACTCTCGTAGGATCTGTTCTCTTGTGCG
Organism: Rehmannia glutinosa; assembly: GCA_016081115.2. Taxonomy (NCBI): domain Eukaryota; kingdom Viridiplantae; phylum Streptophyta; class Magnoliopsida; order Lamiales; family Orobanchaceae; genus Rehmannia; species Rehmannia glutinosa. The sequence goes on from CM071937.1 coordinate 83,777,239, forward strand.
AACCATTGGGAGAGAATCAAAACAAAAACCAACAAGCACAAGATACTATGGAAGATTTGGGTAAGACGAGAGCGGATCAAGAAACCTAAGAAGGAAAAGAAGAATCACAAGAAAAAACTTTCTTTTAAACACAAAGTGAATGTGAGTATATAGACAAAAGGAAATAAATAACTTCCTTGTATAGGGAGATACACTTGGCGGCCAATGTGGAAGTTCCCAGGAAAAATCCCAACTATAAATTTTGAAATTCAAAAAAAAATTTTGGAAAAGTCCCATAAGTCAAGGTGTACATTAATTCAAGAATGAGCACGAGATAATCAATACCTTTTATAATCGAGAGACAAATATAAGGAATAAATCATTTCCAAAAATAATACACCACATCGAATCAAGAGAGAAAATATTTTCCACAAGCCCAAAAATGATCCCGAGGGATGTCTAGAATGATGAGTTTATTTCTCGACAGAATAAAAGGCCTCGGACGCGTTTGGTGCGGTAACCAGTGTTGTACCACCTTTTTCAAGAACACCACCATACAAAGTCAATGGATCAAAATCCTTTTCCCATTTAATAAATCTTTTGAGTGAAAGGAATCGTGAGAAAAACAATTAGCTATCGGTAGCTTTCGCTCCAAAAACATGGGTAGCTCTTTCTCGAAAGATCATAACAAGATTCAAGCATATAAAAGAACAGAGAATGGTTCACAACAATAGCTTTCACACACAATGTAAGGGAAGCTTTTTCCGTCAAAGGCTCAAAAATAAATACATCTTTCACACGGAAAAATCATTTTGTTTGCAATCCGACCCACAATTATTTTTAGGCGGAAAGTTCATCAAAGGAGTACTCAATAGGGTTACAACAATAAAACAAAAAGCCAATGAAATTATCTTAAAAATGCAAAATGTCTAATGCACAAGAATAAGATCAAAAAGAGGTTGCAACACATCAAGAAGGAGAAATGATGCACATGGTGTTGCAACACCAAACCCACACTTTCGTAGAGTACGGACACCCGAGACCAAGCTTTTGTGCAACTAAACCTTTGGAAGTCTAGGGCTTTGGTGAAAATATCGCAATTTGATTCTCGGTAGTGACAAAATCAATGGTAACAATTTTATTCTCCACCAAGTCTCTAATGAAATGGTGTCGAATATCGATGTGTTTAGTTCTAGAGTCTTTGCACAAGATTTTTAGAGATGTTTATGGCACTTGAATTATCGCAATAAGCAAGTAAGAATTTTCTCTTCAATCCCATAATCGGCCAACATCCTGTCTCATCCATAACATTTGGGAGCAACAACTTCCCAATGCAATATACTCGTATTCAAAGAGGGACAAGGAAATACAATTGCTTTCTTCTTGTACTAGGAAACAAGATTGTTCCCAAGGTAGAAACACCCTCCAAAGGTGGTGCTTTTTCTGTCATCGACATCACCGCCTTGTCAAGATCACTAAAACCAGCCAAATTAGTGTTAGTATCAAAAGAGTACAAGATACCAAGATCAACGGTCCCATTAATATAACGAATGATTCTTTTCACGACTTTCAAATGGGATTCTTTGGGACATGACTGATATCTAGCACACACACGTACACTATAGCTAATATCGTGTCTACTAGCAAATGAGATACAAAAGACTCCCTATCATACTTACGTAGAGAGTAGGATCAATAAAAAGTACCATTTTCATCTTTGGATAATTTATCATTAGTGCCCATGGGAGTTTTCATGTGCTTTTTATTGTCCAAATTTCCAAATCTTTTGACAAGGTTCTTGGCATACTTGTTCGAGTGATAAAAATACCTTTGTCAAATTGTTTAACTTGAAGCCCAAGAAAATAATTCAACTCTCCTACCATGCTCATTTCAAACTCGGAAGACATGTAGTCAACAAACTCATCAAGTTTTTGTTTAGAGGTTGATCCAAACACTATGTCATCAACATAAATTTGAGCAATGGTGATACCATTACTAAATTTTTGGATGAATAGAGTTTTGTCAACACTTCCCCTTTTATAGCCTTTATCACATAAAACGTAGTCAACCTTTCATACCAAGCCATGAGCTTGCTTCAACCCATATAGGGCCTTTTTAAGTCTAAAAACATGGCCGGGAAAATGGGGATTTTCAAAACCTTTGGGGTCATTCAACAAACACTTCCTCATTCAAAAACCATTTAGGAAGGCACTTTTGACATCCATCTCAAACAATTTGATTTGAAGAACACAAGCAAAAGCAAGCAAGAGTCTTATGGACTCAAGTCGCTCTACCGGGCAAAAGTTTCATCAAAGTCAACTCCTTCCACTGTGTGTAGCCTTGAGCCACTAACCTAGCTTTGTTTCTAGTTACGTTACCAAGTTCATCGCTTTTGTTTTTGAAAATCCACTTGGTTCCAATAACATTAGAATGTTCGAGCCTAGGAACAAGATCCCACACATTGTTTCTTTCAAATTGTTCCAGTTCCAATTGCATAGCATTCACCCAATACTCATCAACAAGAGCTTCTTTAACATTTTTGGGTTCAATGAGAGAAGTAAAACAAACAAATCTTACCATTTCCCTGTAATTTACCTTCTCTTTACCTCTTGTCTTTATGCCTTCTGACACTTCCCCAATTACTTGATCCATGGGGTGGTTTTTCTTTATTCTGCTTGGCGGTTCTTTCCTGACTTGATCGAAAATGTCGAACTCAGTGGCTTCATTTGCTTCTCGACTCAAGATCGATCATCGATCGGCCAGGTGCATGACCAGGTGTTGTAACATCAATGGTTTCACCTTCACATCCCCGGACTCAAAGATCTCCTGCTCCTTCTTCATCTTTGTCTCTCGAAGTTTCTGCAAAATCTTTAGTATCGTCCACTACAACATTTATAGATTCAATGATAGTACGAGTTCTCATGTTGTAGACTCTATAGGCTCTACTGTTAACAGAATATCCAAGAAAAATTCCCATATCACTTTTCGAATCAAACTTACCCAGATGTTGTCTGTCATTTAGAATATAACAAACACATCCAAACACATGAAAGTAACCGATGTTGGGCTTTTTACCTTTCCAAATCTCATAGGGTGTCATATTAGTACCGGGACGAAAATGAACCCTATTAATGATGTAACATGCAAAGGTGCTCACGACTTGACCCACATTTTAGGAGAAATTTTCTTGGAGTTAATCATAACACGTGCCATCTCTTGGAGAGTCCTATTTTTTCTTTCAACAACTCCGTTTTGCTTTGAGGGTAATGGGAGCGAAAAATTCATGAAAGATTCCAAGTTTTCACAAAAATTAGAGAAATTAGCATTAAAATTCTCTACCGCGATCACTTCGATTCTTTCAACATTAGACCCCTTTTCATTTCTCGATCCTAAGCACCAATTTTTTGAAAACAATGAAGGTGTCGGATTTTTCTCTAATGAAGTCAACCCAAGTAAACCTGGTGAAATCATCAACACACACAAACACATATTTCTTACCTCCTATGCTTTCGACCGCATTGGTCCCATAAGGTCCATATGCATAACTTCCCAGCAAGTGTGAAGTCTTGAGATGTTGCAACACCTTATGTGTTTCCCTCTTCTCGCTTTCCCAATTGACATGGACCACGACACCGAATGATCTTTATCAAGTTTAGGGACTCCTAACAAAGCCCCTATTTTAATAAGATTCAAAGATACCACGAAAATTCAAGTGTCCCGAGTTTTTGGTGCCACAATTGGTTTACTCGGGAGGGATTTATTACACACAAGAGAAGTGTTGAAACACCGAACATGTTCCTCTATCGATAACGATTATCGAGATGACCTATTACATTTCAAAATGCATTTATCGCTTTGTCAAACACAAGACATACATTCTTATCAAATTTTACAAGCAAATCATCGTCGCACAACGGTGATGATACTAATAAGATTGGCTTTTAGTCCTTCAACATACAACACATTTTTTAGAGAAGGAAGACTGACACATTCAAGGTCCCTTTTCCCAAAACTTTGCCTTTAGCACCATCACCAAAAGTAACCAATCGATTCTCATGTTTTTCAAAATCGATCAGTTTTTCCAACTCTCCCGTCATATGACGAGCAACCACACAAAGTACCATGATTCAGTCACATTGGCTTTCAAAGTAGTGTGAACAACATAGCAAGAGAATTCATCCTTCCTCACCCAGATTTTCCTGGTTTGCTTGATAAATTCATCCCGCCTTGCCTATAGTGTTTCAAGACGATAACACTTAGGTATTATATGGCCAGGATGGTTGCAATAGTGACATATAGGAACAAAAGCATTGCTTCTTTTCCATTGTGACTGAATGATGTTCCTTCTTTAATAAAAACAATTTTAGAGTTTTTTTCCTTTTTAGCATAGTTTTTGTTAGTATTGAAACCAAAACCAATACCGCGGTCTTGTTGGTTTTTTCCTTGAGAGAGGATTTCATCTAATCTACCCTTGCCTGCATTCAACTTTTTACGAAGTAGCCATTTCATCGAGGTCTTTCTTCACTTTGTCAAGTTCTTATTTTCTTTCGATTGCGATCTTTCGAACTTTATAACATCACCCTTGAGTGCCTCTTTTTCAACATGAAGAGACACTACCTTCTTTTCCGTAGTCTCATTGGTCTTGCCGACTATTAAGCATTTTTCAAGCGACTTTTGGTATACCCTTCTAAGTTCTTCTTCATCTACTTCGGATTCAGCCTCGAACTCCCATTATCCGACACTTTTTCCTCTGCAGGGAAATACGAAGTTAGTTAGGCACATTTTAAAAAGGAAAGTTAGAGTTATACCCGTTTGGTGTAGTAACACCGTAAGTAGACTGGGTGCGTTTGTTTACAACCAACCTCTTCCTTTGTAACAGAAGGCAACTTGATTGCTTACATCCTCTTCTTCTTCTTCATCTGGTTCATCATCACTCCATGATGTGCGGAATGATTTACCATTCTTTTTCTTCAGGTATTTGCACATTCGGCTTGAATATGTCCAAAGCCTCCACATTCCCTGCATTTTATGCCTTTTCCACCATCATTTTGCTTTCTCCGAGGTCCGAATTCTTTCCTGTCGGGAAATTCCCTCCTTGTTTGCCCTGTTTAAACAGTTTCTTTAAAATTTTTGGTTAGTAATGCGAATGATTCTTGAATGTCTTTTCTGTTTCAAGAGTCAATTCATCGATGTTTCACACAAAAGCGATCTTCCCGCTTTTTTCTTTCTTATAACTTATCTCCTTGAGTTTCTCCTTTCTTGTTTCTTACAGGTTCATTTCAAAGGTTTGAAGGGACCCTATTAGTTCATCAAGTTTCATCTCTGACAAGACCTTTGATTCTTCTATAGCAGCGATCGCTTTGTAGGCAAACCTTTCGGAAGAGACCTTAAAACTTTCTTGACAAGCTTAAAATTAGAGTATTTTTTCCTAAGGCATAGGACTCATTTGAAATATCACGAGTTTAGAATTAAAATCACTTATGGTTTCATTTTCACTCATACGAAGATTCTCAAATTTAGAAGTAAGCATTTGTAGTTTAGATATTCTTACACTTGGTTCATCTTCGTAGGCAACTTGCAAGATGTCCCATGCTTCCTTTGAGGTTTCACGGTAGAGATCGGTTTGAATGATTTTCATCCACAAAGATCAAGATTGCATTGAGTGCTTTTGAGTTTGAATTTGCTAATTGATCCTCGGCGATTGTCCATTCAGTTTCTTTCTTCTAACATCCTTGCCATCAACAAGGTGGGTAGGAGGTGTCCAACCAGTTAGGATAGATTTCCATGCACGTTCATCCACAGATTTGATGAAGGCTCTCATCTTTACTTTCCAAAGTAGGAGAAATTTGTTCCAATAAGAAGAGGTGGTCGCGAAATCGAGCTTGCCTCACGATAGGTGTCCATGTTAGTACGGATAAAAATAACGAGGATCACACTAATAAGGATTAGTGGAAGGCTCTTGATGCCAATTGATAGAATATGTGCCCTTACTTACGTGAAATGTAACAGTTCTCAAGATGTTGGATGTTAATGTTGTAACACCGAACCAACCAACACAAGTACACAAATGGAATAAAAATAACACGGAGATTTTTAACGTGCTTAGATTCCTCAATCTTAATGCACGAGGCCACGCCTGAGAAGAAGAAACAATCCAATATTAGAGAACAAAGAGTTATTACAAATACGATTTGGATTTACGAAAAGCATAAAGAATCCTCTTTATCTAATACACCAACACTCGTATAAAACTAATATTCGAATCGATTCTTGAACACTCAACCTTGTTGGAATCCTCCAACTTCAAATCCCTTGAACGGTTGAGTCGATCCACACCGTAGATCTTCACCTTCTTCTCCCGAAGAATAAGAGTATGTAGTAAAATGATTTCTTGAAGATGTGCAAAATAAAGCTCAAATATGCTTGTGCTCGATAGCCTCTTCAAGGTCCGACTTCTCTTCTTTATAGCCATAAAAAAAAAAAACTTATCCCCGATTTCAAGATGGATGGTTTCTTGCTAAAGGAAGGAGATCGAAATCAAAATCATTTCCTTGTGGGTAAGAATCAATTACACAAGGAAAGTGATTAAAAAGGAATAATTGGCAATCTAAAAATATGCTGAATCAATTAAGATAAGCATTATCAATAATATCAGCAACATTCACAATATAAAGATCTTGCCAAAAATCACAACACGAGAATCGGCATAAAATACGCCCCGGATTCTCGTGAGCTAGTGTTGCATTACGGTGTTACAACACTAGAACATGCATTTGTGCTAAATGGACCAAAATTGCCAACTTTAATAACACTAACAATTTTGTTTTTCTAGGTCGATGGTTTGCGGGAGAAGACACACGATTCAAAACGATATTAAGAATTTGGACAATTCTTATTGTCGTATGTCGTCGGCGGCCTCCAATATTTCTTATGTCTATGAAATTATAGACCTTACTATGGATGACCCTGTTCAAACCTCTTTGAACTGCAATTCGAATACAGTATTGGACAATACCCTAACGCCAACTACATCTCCATCTCCTTACACGATGCAATCCCATCCATTAACAATGGTCGAATTGTTCTAATCATATATTAACGTTATATAATTTATTTTTATTATAAGTTTGTAATTGTTTAATCAAAAATAAATATTTTTATTTTTATTTTCTGAGTACTAGGATATTGGTGATGCAAGTTATACATGCCAATTTTGTGTGGCCATTTTTTGGTACGAGAGGATGCATTCTCATGTCAAATCCACTTCTCCGAAAATACGGCTCATGTTGCGATCATGGAATTATTCAACTCCCTCCTCTAAAACAACCACCTACTTTCCTTCGTAATTTATTGTAAGAAGATAGCAATAAAAGCAAACACTTTCAAGAAAACATAAGATCGTATAATAGTATATTTTGCTTTACATCTATGGGAGGAAAGATCGACATTAACATTAATAGAGGCCAAGGTGCTCCAGTTTTCCGGATGTACTGACAAAACTATCATTTAATTGGTAGTTTACTGCTATCCGATGGTTCAACACCTAAATTTGCACAGCTATATATATATATATATATATATATATATATGATACAGAGAATGAGATAAATCACAGAATGAATGTTGTTAGGTTTGTTTCTTTATAATTCTTAATTAATTATATATACATATGTACAATACTAATAATTTGCACCAAGATATTGTTGTCGGATTTCAGAAAATGTTAGATGAAAATAATATATTATATTGGTGAAAACCTTTAGAGTAGCAAGAGAAAAGATTCGAGAATGTACAAATTCGATATTAGATTACGTCTTATCGGTAGAAGAGGCAAGGATGGTAGAAGATACAACTTGCCATCGAGCTCTGAGATAGCCGCTTTGATTGTTGGTGATTTTGATCGAGGCTTTAGGAGAAAGAGATATATTGATTGAAACCAAAACCGGACGATTCGAGAGGATAAATGAGTTGAAAGCTGCTTATTTGGCATTGCAATATCCTTTGTTGTTGCCTTATGGTAAGGATGGGTTTAGAGAAGACATTCCCTTTTCGGACTTGAAAAATAGAACTCATGGAGGAAGGAAAATAGTCGAGTGTTAGAGAATTTTTGCCTACTCTAGGTTGCGAATGAATGACAAAGCTTCTACCATTTTGTTTTCAAGAAGATTGTTCCAACAGTTTGTCGTGGATGCTTATATAATGGTTGAATCAGACCGATTGAAATATGTGCGCTTACATCAAAAGAAGTTACGTTGTGACATATATAAGGGTCTGGCAGATGTTGTATTGATTGGAGACACTGATCCCAGATCACAAGGTAAAAGAATTTTATTGTCGTCGAGTTTCACCGGAGGAGCACGATTTATGATTCAAAATTACCAAGACGCAATGGCTATATGTAGATGGGCCGATTATCCCAATCTTTTTATAACATTCACCTCCAATCTAAAATGGCCTGAGATTGTTCGTTTTCTTAAGGAGAGAAATCTTAATGCTGAAGATCGCCCTGACATTATTTGCAGAATATTTAAAGTCAAACTAGATGCTCTTATCAAGGATCTTCGTCACAATCGATGTTCGGTAAAGTTGTATCGAGTTGTTGAATCTTCTTCATTATTTTATCGGTTTTGTATTATTCAATTTATTATTTTATTTTAATACGCTTTCTAATTCTTTTTATTTAAAACTTTACGATTATTTACACAATAGAGTTCCGAAAACGTGGATTGCCTCATGCTCACATTCTTCTCTTTACCGCGAAAGAAAATAAATATCCAACTACGAATGATATAGATAGAATTATATCGGCCGAGATACCGGACAAAGCCGATGATCTGTGCTATTCTCCATGTATGGCTGATGGTCGTTGCACGAAACATTTTCCAAAAAAATTTGTTGATGCCACGTGTATTGATGAAGAAGGTTATCCACGTTATCAGCGTAGGAATAATGACGAGGTTATTGAGAAAAATGGTGTTACTCTTGATAACAGAATCGTCGTGCCGCATAATCATCGATTTCTCCTTAAATACGGTGCCCATGTTAATGTAGAATGGTGTAATCAATCTAGATCTATTAAGTATTTGTTCAAATATGTCAATAAAGGACATGATCGGGTGACTGCATCATTCTACCAGAAGCGATGGTCTTTGAAGATTCAGGAAACCTGTAGATGAAGTGAACATGTATTACGATTGCGAGATATGTTTCATCGTGTGAGGCAAAGATAGAGGTTATTGGGATATGAAATTCAATATAAATTTTCTCCCGTTGAACATCTTAGTTTCCATCTCGAGAACGAACAAACAAGAATATTCGATGATTAAAAAATCGAATTGTGATGTTCTCCATAGAAGCACATCGGAGAAAGCATGTTTTTGGCACGGATGGAAGCAAATAAAATATATCCACGAAATTAGAGGATTGACCTACACCAAGCACTTACAAAATTCACATGGAAATTAAAATTGAAGAAGTGGGAGCCGAAAAGTTAGAATATACTATAGGGCGTGTTTTCTATGTTCCTCCGGGTCCATGACATATATTATTTGAGATGCCTTATAAATGTTGTGCATGGTTCTCGTGTCATGATGATTACAAAAAGTACGGGTGTACAACACAATTACTTATCGTGAGGCTGCTATGCTCTGGGTTTGTTAGAAGACGATAAAGAGTTTATTAATGGCATCATTGAAGCGAGTCACTGGGCATCTGCGAGAGACACTCCGTAGTTTGTTTGCATCATTATTGTCATCAGATTGTTTTAGCAGACACAAGACGTATGGGACAAATGATGGGAACTCATTTTCGGACGATATTGTATATAGACGGGCGCATTATATTTCAACATCAAGGTATAACATTGCAAATTATATATTATACTTTATATTAATTGTTTAATTTGTATAATCTATTTATATTTTTTGTTCATTTTTTTGGTTATAATAATAAGATTTAAATTATTTTTAATGGTTTATATGTTCTTTCGTTTTTTATAGATCTGGTTCTAAGTGAGAATGAAATTAAGAATCTTGCCCTGTCGGAAATTGAAAAGTTGTTGCGCAGTCGGGGTAGGAGTCTATGTGAGTTTTGTACAATGCCATTTCCAAACGTTGACAATATTGAATTAAGCCAAAGCAGATTGGTTTACGACGAGTTGGATACGATCTTAAGGCATTAGCCGCAGAGCATAAAGATCTTATTTCAAACCTTCTTGATGAGCAACACCACGTTTATATTTTCTTTGTATATGGATATGGAGGCACGGTAAAACCTATTTGTGGAGGCATTATCTTCGAGGTTGAGATCTAAAGGACAAATTGTACTTAATGTGGCATCGAGCGGAATAGCTTCTCTTCTCTTGTCCGGTGGGAGGACTGAACATTCTAGATTTGTTATTCCAATAAATCCACATGAAGGATCAAGTTGTGAAATCAAAGTTGGCAGCCCACTTGCTGAATTGATTGTGCGTAGTAAATTCATAATCTGGGGCCAAGCTCCAATGATGCACATCATTGCTTTGAGGCAGTGGACACAACTATAAAAGACATTATGGAGACAGTCAAACCAGGAAGTCAGCGCATCCCATTTGGAGGCAAAACAGTCGTGTTTAGTGGAATTTTCAACAGATATTGCCAGTCGTACCCAAGAGAAGTCTCAAGATATCATCAATGCCCGATAAATTCTTCGCATTTGTGGAGATATTGTCTTCTTCTTGACTAACTAAGAACATGCGGCTTCAAAGCCTAGGTGAAAGCGATGATTATTCGGATTTGGTTAAGTTTTCTGAATGGATTGCAAATATCGGAGATGGAACACTTGGAGGAGAAAATAATGGTTACGCCACTATTAACATCCCTAAAGATATTTTGCTCAAAAGCAACCGATGATCGATTTCTACCATCATTGAAAGCACTTATCCAATGTTTAAAGATGTAATCGAGGATCCAATGTATCTTAAGGAAAGAGCTATTTTGGCACCTACTCTCGATGTGGTTGAGTCGATAAATCAATATATGACCTCATTGGACACATCGAAAGGTCATACTTATTTGAGTTCTGATAGCACTTGCAAATCGGATGCAAATGTTAATTTCTTACATGATCTGCACACACCATAATTCTTAAATGGGATAAGATGTTCCGGAGTTCCTAATCATGAAATTCATTTGAAGGTTGGGACTCCTGTTATGCTACTGAGAAATATAGACCATTCAATTGGTTTGTGATATGGTACAAGATTGGTTATTACAAGGCTTGGTAAACATGTGCTTGAATCCAAGATTCTCACCGGAGGCAATGCAGGTCATAAAGTGTTGATTCCGCGAATGACTCTTACCCCTTCTGACCTCAGGATTCCCTTCAAGTTCCAAAGAAGGTAATTTCCTTTTATCGTATCGTATGCCATGACGATAAACAAAAGCCAAGGACAGTCTCTCTCTAATATCAGTGTATACCTGAAGTACCCGGTTTTCAATCATGGCCAATTATATGTTGCAGTTTCTCGAGTTACCAAACGAAAGGGATTGAAAATATTAGTATGCGGTGATGATGCGTCAAACAACAAACAAACAACTAATGTTGTATACAAAGAAGTATTTCAAAATTTGTAATTGTAATTTGATATCTTTGTAATTTTGTTATTTGAAGTTTTTGTTATGTTACATTTTATATAGATATTATTTATTTAATTAATATAAGATTTATATAGTAACACCACACCCCGAAAACACTCTCGTGCATCGCACGACTAAAAAATTAGTTTTGTTGTAATAGCCCAAGCACTACACTTTCAAAGTTGTATACTTCCTCTCGAGTTATAATCTTGATTGATCAAAATCATCCAAAACAAGACATACTTGTTGATTGTTCTTTTGGCAAGAACACACTTGGTTGATTAAACTAGGTGTTGAAGAGTTTGGTCGTCTTGAAGGTTGTAAGAAGAATTTGGTGCTCTTCAAGGTTATTGTTGTAAGAAGAGTTTGGTGCTCTTCAAGGTGAAGTTATAATTGTTTGGTATCGATTAATAAAAAAAATTCTTCCAAAATCCACTCGGACATACGGAGTGGTGTGGACGTAGGCCCTAGCTGGGTCTGTACTTTTTTGTCCTTCATCATATTGTTCGAAAAAGAGAGCATAAATCAGAAAATCGGGAAAATCTATTCATCCCCTCAAGATTTTCGTAGCCACTTGGACTAACATGTCCTCCAAATTCTTGACTCGTTTCTAAAGATCACGGTGGATTTCAAGACTCTCCTTCTGATATTTTGTTATCATCTCCATCTGGGTTTTGATCTGATGAACTTGTATTTGTAGATTATTATGGCGGTTGCCATACACACCATCGAACTTATCTAAGATCTTGTGAGAACTTAGATGCGTCGGGAAGTATCTCGCTCCATTTTGGTATTCCATGAGGAATCATGATTTTGATTTTGATGGACAGTCTCCTGATGATTTATCAGGTCCACAAGTAATGTATGATTTACTATAAGGTATTCAGATAAAACCAATTTTATTTTTCGCATTGTCTCAAGGTCTTCCTATCGACTCCTGCGATCTCTTTTTCAACATATTAATTATCCCAGTATGTTATTCTTTCTTGGTGTTCTTGTGCATACTTTGCCAAAATTTGGTGATACCTCCTGTAAGGAATACAACTTGGACATTCATCTAGATTCATTTTCTTGGAGAGAATTCCCCTCAGTAAAGGTAATTACATAAAAATAATAAGTATAACTTAAAGTTCTTAATAAGCATATGTCTGATACCATTTTAAAGAAAATACTTTGTCAAATAAACCATTTGTGTAAGCAAGGGTATTCATGGAATTATAAAAATATAAAATAACCCTTGGAGACCAATATTGCAATAATAGAAACTTATAGGACTGAAATTCCTTGAATACAAAACTTATAAGACCAAGTTTTCGAAAATTTCTAACTTACAGGACCAATTTTGCAAATTCAATACTTATGGGACCAAAATTACAAGTTGCTAATAGTTATGAGATCAATTTTGCAATTTCACCATTTTTCTACATCAATGGCGGCTAACCCGTCTTTGTCATACCCGATGGGCTCTCCGGCAAGCGAGAAACACGTGAAGTCACTTCAATTGATCGAAGAGATAACCTAAAATGCCAACGCGCTTAAAAAAGATGTGTTGACCCGAATCCTAACCCGAAATGCAGAGACCGAATATTTCAAAGGTTTCAATCTCGGCGGAGCCACGGACTCCGGTTCAAATTTAAGATCATGATTGTCACCTATGAAGATCTACATCCGTTGATTCGGAGAATGGCTGATGGTGATCGCTCTCCCATTTTAACTTCTCAACCCGTCTCTGAATTTATTATCAATGACTAATCTAATTAATAAGCTATTGATCAGGTCTCTTGTGAGACCGTCTCATGGATCTATATCCATGAGACGGATCTACCCAGCTCAAACCCGGGTTCATACCCAACCGATTCACCCAAAAAAAGAAAAATAAAACCCGCTGACGCACTCGCCGACAAACCCAATAGTGGCACTGTCTTGTTTGGATATATATGAAATACAAGTCGCCGACGACAACCACGTAAAGCACAACAACGACAACTCAAAAACAATTTATTATGGATAAAAAGGTACAATATGATAGTCCCAACACCATCATCCATTAATATGCAGAAGAAGAAAAAAAACTATTCTTTGTTCCAAGGTGAGTTTTCATTCTAATCCCCAATAAACATTTATGAGATTTAAATCAGAATAATGCTAAATAACCTCTCTAATTCCCTTTTTAAATAATTAGAAGTTATAAATTATAAAATCTTTTAGAATACTGGTGAGGGAAAGCTTCATAATCACATCTTTTGTGATCAACATTTGATATTAAAATGTGATAAAAAGTGATACTTTTAACCCAAAAATCGTTACATTTGAACAAAAAATGATAGTTAATAAGATGATACTTCTCCAATTTTATATTCTTTCATAACTATTTATAATATAAAGTGATACTTTTTATTAAAACATCGATACTTTTTCGACACAAAGTAATGCTTTAATTAGGTAATACTTCTTTAATTTTATGTTCTTACTTTCATAAATATTTTGAAACAAAAGTGATACTTTTAACCCAAAAATTGATACCTTTTGGATAAAAAATAATACTATAATAAGATAATGATTCTGCAATTTTATATTCTTTCATAATCATTTATAATAGAAAGTGATACTTTAAATTCAAAAATCGATATTTTTTACCAGAAAGTGATACTTTAATTATTTAATACTTATGCAATTGTATATTAATTCTTACTTTCATAAATATTTTGAAACAAAAAATGGTACTTTAAACCCAAAAATTAATACTTTTTGAACAAACAATAATACTTTAATAAGATGATACTTTTGCAATTTTATGTTCTTTCATGATCATTTATAATAATAGTGATACTTTTAATCTAAAAACTGATATTTTGTGAACAAAAGGTGATACTTTCAATCAATGGTTCTCTTTATATCCGATAACATAAAACAAAACATACTACTTGGAATACAAGTCAGTCTTACAATATAACATACAACATTTCCCCATTTTTTTCATTTTGAAAACACACATAATAATAGTGATGGAGAGGGGGATATGTATAAGAACCATCTGTAGGAGCTGGCGCAGAGGAGCTGCTTTAACTTGTCGTCGTACACATGCATATAGGAAAGTCCATACCACACGCCGCGCTTCAAGGCGATCGTCAATTTCAACAAAGTGAGAGCTTCGAGAGCCCCAACTACTTGCCTACCCTCCGCCCGGGCCGAGCACTCTGTCGCCGAGGCGCACTTATCTTCCTCTTTTGGCCGCCTCCCACTCAATCGCCGCTCGGATCCTCGTAAGCTCTCTTTTCTCTTTTCCCCCCACCATGTTTTTTTCGATCTCTGAATCTAGATTGATTATTTTTTTACGTTAAATATTATTTTGGGTAACAAACCTGAGAAAAATTGAAGAAACCAAACTGTGGAATGAATGAAATGAAAGAAAAAGGGCTGAAAATCGCCAAAAAAAAAGGGAAAAAACTAGAAAAAAATCAATGAAGAGAGAGATGAGAGAAGTCAGAAGAGAAAAGAGAGGAGAAAGAAAAATCAGAGCAAAATTTTGGGTAACAGGGTAATTTCTATGGGTATGGGTGTTTGGGGCGCTGTCTCATGGATCTAGATCCGTGAGATGGTCTCATATAAGTTTTTGTGTAAACTATTATAGGCGTGGAAAATAATCTTTTGATTATTATTATTATTAGTAATTGCAAAAACTACCATGAAGTTTGACTTAATTACGAAAAATTTAGCTAACTTTGAAAATTACTAAAACTGCCATTGAGGTTTACGACTATATTGGATTTTGCCTCGATCGTTGGTTGACCTGATGGAATTTTTTGACGTCGTCAAATAGTTTATAATTACACCCCTCGGTTTTTTGAATATAAATTTTTGTATTGTAATTTGCAATAGTTAGAAATCTTGAAAGTTAGAAATGTCGGAAGGGTGCAATTGTAAAATGTAAGACGAACAGTTTGGGCTATTTGTAATGTTTATAAAAGTTGAGGTTATTTGTAATATTTTAAAAACTTAATGTGTGGCCCCAGATTTTTCAACCGTAGACGACACAAACGCGGATATTTATTAGATAAAATATTTTAATATTCTGATAATTATTCGTATTATCACTATTTATTTTGCATAACATATTATGTATTGGATATAACGTCACTCATTTTATAACCTAACGATATGATAATACTATTTGATTTATGTTTATCACTTCATAATCAAAATTCAATGACTATTATCATAGTAAAACTGTTATTTAAAATTTGTTCTTTAGTATTTAACAAGTAAAACTCATATTACCATTTTAAGAACGATGCGATATTTAATTTATATTTAGTCATTTTTTATCGAGCTACTAATTTATAATAGATTAAAGCGATTTCTATTTGGATAAACTTAGTGTTATAGTGCAAAACGATCTTGATTTAATAATTTAATGTATTTTTTATTTATAATTTAGCTTTTTCTCCATTTTTTTTTCAATTTTTTTTTGTGATAACTTTAAATTATATAGGTATTTTTGTGTCGTGGTCGTATTGCCCGTGTCATAAATGGGTCGTGTTCGTGTCGTGTATCTTGACACGAATAATTATACGGATCGTGCCCGTGTTCCTGTCAAATCTATAACACCCTTGTCAGAACACGACTCGCGAATACGAAACACGACGTGATTAACACCCCTAGTTGTGAACCTATGAGGGTCACACGAGTATCATCGCTAGATTGAGGTTGATTCAAAAAGTTGAAAATTAAATTTGTTTTACTGATTTATCAAAGTAAAGCACAATGAATTTTGGATAACTCAAATAAATTTGAAAACCAGGAACGGAATTTGTGGTATTTGAAAATAAATATTTTGTATAACGAAATATTTTGAATTAAGCAACAACATATTTTGGAGTTACATTGAATGCATTTACTTCTAGGGTTGTCAAACACTATGTACAAATTTATATATTTTTTATAATTTATGAAAAAAATCTTTAAGTTGCATATCTGCCATGTTTTTCTTTATTTTTTTCTTTGTTTAAAATTTCAGTAAAATCGAACCCAAAATTTTGGTGGATATATTAATCAATATTAAGTATTCTTAGTCTACATTTACGATAACTCCAATCAAAGCATCTTTATGTAAGGGATAGAGAGAATTATTCCAACTACCAGAGCTTTCATAGTTGAGTCACAATTTAAACACCTTGTAATTAATTATATCCTATCAATTAAACTTTATATTTAACAAAAAAACAAATCTTCTAACATAGTTGACAAATCTTTTAACGTGCCGCTTGATTTGTTTTCCTTATTCATCATTAAGTATTCTTAATCTACATTTATGATAACTCCAATCAAAGCATCTTTATGTATGGGATAGAGAGAATTATTCCAACTACCAGAGCTTTCATAGTTGTGTCACAATTTAAACACCTTATAATTAATCAAGTTAGTCTCTGTCGACGGTCTAACGGATCTAATTCGTTAGACGGATCCAAATATCGGACCGTCAGCCCACCAATAGCCCGCACGAGTACCAATACCACATCCGCTGACCGCTGCTAATACATTTTAGGAGAGTTGCTAATACATTTTAGGATGACTACTAATACTTTTTAGAGGGAAAGCTATTATTTTTGGGGTTGCTACCAAATATTTTTCAGGATGACTACTGATACTTTTTGGGGGAAGAACTATTACTTTTATGGGGAACTACTAATACTTTTTATGAGGAAAACTATTACTTTTCAAGAGCAACACTAAAATACATTTAATGAAAACATAATACATTTAAATAAGACTACTAATACGTTTTAGTAGGAATACTAATATTGGGAAATTCACTGTTTAGATTTTGATGAATGCCATGTAAAACTTAGACTAGAAAGTTGGCACCCCATTTTCTTTGTAATTTGCATTGTAATAGATAGGGTTGTTCGAGCTGAGTTAAGTCAGCTATGCCTAAATATGCAAGAAGTCAACTGGAAACTAGAATGAAGACTCCGCTGTGAGGCAGCTGAGTATGGCAAGGAAGAGAAGACAAGAACTCGACTGGAGAAGTATCAGCTGAGATGCAGCTGTGTGAAGTGTCAGTCAAGTCAACCCAAGATAGCCAAGTCTCAAGTTGAAGTGACAGATGAGTCATCCAATGATTGGGAGCGACTCAAAGTCATCTTGGGAAGTTAAGGAACCTGTGCATCAAGTCAATGCAATGGAAAAGGATCCGTTGCCAGAAGTCAAGAAAGTTACTTAAATAAGTAATACTTCCATGCTGCAATATTCTAAAGTGCTCAGTCCCAGAAGCGTGCAAAAGGAATAAACCATTGGGAAGCACTGCACCTGTGTTAGAACTCTGAAAAGCTGAAGGATCATTTAATACGAGGAAATGTCAATTTCAAGGACTGCAACAAGACAAGCCAACGACCACAAGTGTCTTTTGAAAATTAGCCTATCTCTTCAACGGGCAGATTTTCAAAAGAACACTATAAAAGGTTGATGAATCAATTTGAGAAAAGGTTACCTTGACTATCTGAACCACGAACATTCAAGCTATCATTTGAGCTGTAACCTACAGAAAAATTCTCAAATGATTCAAGCTTAATCCTCAAGCCAAAACTTCAAAGGAAATCAATCCAACACTTACCGTGGAGGAAAGACGACTTTAATCGATTGAAGAGGAAACATTTGAAGAATCAAAGGGGCCTACATTCCACGAGGGATTGTAGAAAGGTTCAAGTCAAACCAGTCTCAAGCTATTGGAGGGCTTCGTGATCAAATCCAAGAAACTTGAGCAAGTAAGATATAGTAGTAAGGCAACTGCCCTATGAAGAAGCCGAGTCGGACGACGAAGCCACCGTGTGACCAAGGCATCTCCGATCGAGTCCCAAAGGATCAAGTCACCGTGTGATCAAGACTTGCATCCGGATTGATAACCACTTTGTACTCGATCAATACTTAGTGGATTCCTCCAGGAGTTGGAGAAGAGAGGACTTAGAAGAATTACCCCATCTTGAACCTCTATAAAATTTATTGTGTCATTTACATTTCAAAGACTTCAATTCGCATATTATTTTATATATCTTTGATAAATTTGCTATCCAATTGACTTTTAACAAAGTGCTAAAACCAAGTGTTAAAACAAATTTAAACCAAATTCAAGGGTGTTAAGTCTTCCACGAAAACATATCACGATTGAGTTAAGCTATAGACTAAGCAACTTAGTTATTCTATCAACAAATTCTGTCCGAGTCTGTTGAGTGGCTAACTCTATTTGGTTAACCAACTTAGTCATGTCCATCTAGGACTTAGTCATGAAGAATTAACTCGAACTATTTTAAAAATGACTAAATCAAAAAAGTTGGTAAGGTTTATTCAACCCCCCTTCTAAACCTTACACTCACACCCCTTGGGACCTATAAGTGGTATCGGAGCGGTTGGTTCATTGAGCCTTCCGCATTGACAGTTCTTGAACTAGATCTCAATCTTTCAAAGAAGTTGTTAACACTTGTTCTTTCAAAAGCCATTTTAAAACAACAAAGTTATTATCATGGAAGCAAATTTGACACGCATCCCTATGTTCACAATTGAGGAATTTGATGATTGGAAAATTCGTATGCGAGCTCATCTATCGATTACGATGAAATGTGGATAGTAATAGAAGATGGGCCACTACAAATTTTAAAAGTGAACACAGCTGCAAGGAGAGCTGCTGCAGTTGAAGGAGAAGAGGATGTTGCTCCCAGACCAGCTATGGTTGAAAAATCCAGAGCTGAATGGACAAATGATGATAGAAAAAGATACAACCTAGACAATGTGGCCAAGGACATACTTTACAAGACTTTGGACAAAGCCATGTTCAACAAAGTTAAATCTTGCAAAACAGCCAAAGAAATCTGGGATAAATTAATCTTAATTTGTGAAGGATCTGAGCAAATCAAGGAAAACAAATTATTTGTTAATGTTCAAAAATTTGAAAATTTTAAAATGCTTGCAGGTGAAACAATGGATCAGCTGGATGCTAGATTCACTGAAATTACAAATGAACTCTCGGCCTTGGGAAAGAATACACACGAGAAGGAGATGTGTATGAAGATATTGAGGAGCCTCCCAGCTGAGTGGGAAATGAAGACCATGGCTCTAAGACACTCGATGGATCTATCAAAAACATCCAATCATGAGCTATTCTCGGACCTCAAAGCATATGAGTTTGAGTGAGAAGAAAAGATCAAGAGGAAATAGTTGTGCCCAAAACAATTTTTGCACTCATAGTGAAGGAAGGGAAGAGAGTCAAACCAAAGAAGTCATTGACCGGAGGAAATTGCCTTGATGGTTAAAAGATTCAACAAGTTCTTCAACAAGAACTACAAAAAAACAAAGGTGAATCCTCCGAGGAAGACATTCACTCCTCCAAGTCAATGGAAGATAGGCCACCAAAGAGAGTTGAGCATCAAAAGGTCGAATACCAAAGAGCCGACAATCCGAGAATAGAAAGAGTTTGAACAAAAAGTTGAGAATCTATCTTTGAACCTGCAGCAACCAGTCACTACGCCATTGATTGTCCATATCCTGTTGTCAACAAATACATGAATGAAGAGGAAAGAAGAGTCTTGAGGAAAGAAGACAAGAAAAGAAAAAGGCAATGTTGGCTGCGAAAGGCTGAGGAGACAGGCAAGCTAAAGGACACAATGACTCGGAAAGTAGTGAAGTGACTACTCAAGTGACTCGAAGAAGAAGCCTTGATCCGTTTAATGGCGAAAGAACAAGACCAACCCGATCAAGAAGATGAGGTACACTCTAACTCATCTCATTGATTCTAGTGATAGTGATTGTGACACACACACTTCATCACCCACTCTCTTTATGATTCATTAGGCAAAATGATGAAAGACTTTGCGCACATTAAATCCTCACACTCACTTTGTTAAATGAGGAAAACAACCCATTCAAAAGCCAAAACTCACAAATGACTAAGGAGCTAAGTACTCTAAGTCACGTAGGCTGATGAGAACAAAGAGTCAAGGTGATAATGCCAAACTAATAAAGCAGAGATAGCTGCTATAGAAAAGAGAAAAATGATCTCAAAAATGTGATTGCTTCATTCACTAAGGCATCTAAATCATTGGATGACCTTATTATGAGCCAAAGAGAATGTGGAGATAAGAGGCAGGACTTATGATTCAATTCCCTTGTGCATAGTCAAACTCCAAGAGTGATCTTGGAAAAAGGATCTTCAAGTCACACATTCATTCCAAAGAACAATCACAACAAACTGGCCTTGGCTATAAAGGAAAAGGAAAACGGACCCGATTGAGTATCTTTGAGAGGACAGTGAGAAGAAATCGGCGAGTTTCTCGGCAAACTCCAAACAGGAAGTACTCTGTAAAGAAGAAACAGAGCTACCAAAAGCCCCAAAAGTTCTATAAAAGGAATACACATGATGGAAATGGTAGAAACTACCCAAGTCAAGATGATTGGTACAATATGAAAAATCAGCAAAGATCTATGGAATACAAGCCTAAATGGCAAAGGCCTAGAACTCAGCAAAGTCCATTTCAAAGGCAACAAAGCTACTATCAGCACACATATGCACCCAAGCACTACACTCAGCGATATCACAATTACCTAAAGAAGGCAATTGCTAAAACACACACACAGGCATACAGACAAAAGAGACAGTTGTATGAACCTAAAGCCCCCAAGCAATTTGCCAAATTGAATTATGATTATGACACAGATAGATGGCAACCCCTTAGAGTCAAATCATTTGGCTATAGGTTGGTTGGATCATCTTACATCACTAACCCCTCAGGACCCAGGCAAATATGGGTACCTAAAAACTAATTTCCTTGGTTGCAGGTTCAAAGAACAGCTGAGTGCCAAGGAACCTGGTACATGGAGTGGCTGTTCCAGACACATGACAGGAAACAAGAAAAATCTATCAAAATTCAAGGAGGTTAGAGGTGCAAAATTTATATTTGGAGGGAATGAAGCTCCAGGAGAAATAAGAGGCATTGCATCCATCAAGAAAAATGGATTAGAAATCACAGATGTTGCATATGTTGAAGGACTCAACTTCAATCTGCTAAGTATTAGTCAACTCTGTGAGAAGGGCTACAATGTTGGATTCAACATGGGTGTATGCCAAATCAAGGACACTAAATCTAATGAAGTAGTGTTACAAGGATGCAGACAAAAGAACATGTATGTGGTAGATTGGTCAACTGCTACTCCAAGCACTTGTCTGTTAGCAAAGAGTACAGCCAAATCAAGTTGGGCCGTGGCACAAGAAAAAAGTCACCTAAATTTCAAGACAATTAAAGCTTGCAAGGAGTAATCTTGTAGAAGGACTTCCAGGACTCATTGTACAACAAGGAAAGTGTTTGTGATGCATGCCAGATGGGTAAGCAAATCAAATCATCATTTAAAGAGAAGTCAAGCCCATCTTCAACAAGAATATTGCATCTACTGCATATGGATCTATTTGGTCCTGTTGAACCAGCCAGTATAAGTGGGAAGAAATACACTCTAGTAGTGGTGGATGATTATTCAAGATATACATGGACAATCTTCATGAAAAAGAAGGAAACTTTGCAGAAGTTACCACAGCTGATGAAAAGGGTTCAAAATGAGAAGAGTCAAACCATTATAAAGATAAGATATGATAGAGGAACTGAGTTTGTCAACGGAATAATAACTCAGTACTGTGTTAAAAATGGTATTACTCACGAATTATCTGCGGCAAGGACTCCAAATGAGAATGGAGTTGCGAGAAAGAAGAATAGAACTCTCAAGGAAGCGGCCAAGGACCATGTTAGGCTGAAGGGGGTTACCCAAAAGATTTTGAAATTCAAGCTATAAACACCGCATGATATACTCAAAATAGATGCATGATAAACAGACAAATTGACAAAGACTCCCTATGAAATGTGGACAGGGAGAAAGCCAAACGTTGCATACTTTAAAATATTTGGTTGTAAATGCTTCATCCACAACAATGGGAAGGATAATCTAAAGGCTTTTGATGCCAAAGCTCATGAAGGTATCTTCTTGGGATACTCACCGAAAGCAAACCCTATAGAGTGCTTAACAAAAGACTATGGTAATGAAGAGTCTATCCATGTGGTTTTTGATGAACCTAATGTAAATGGAGAAGATATTGAATAGTCAGCTGATAAGCTGAATCAGCCAACTGTGCAGAAGAGTCCCTATGTTGAAGCTGAAGCTGGAATAATTAATCAATGTGAAGATGAGATGATTGAATCTCAAAGACAATGGAAAATCTGCGACTAAGTGATGATGAGAGAGTCTCAAAATAACACAATTGCAAGAGACGATCAATCCAGCTAATTTACTTCAACCTGATGTGAGATGGCTGAGAGACCACCCACCAGAGCTAGTCATTGGAGATTTAAGAGATGGTGTAAGAACCAGATCCAAAGCTCAACAAGAAGCAATGTTCACTTGCTTTATTTCCCAAATAGAACCAAAAGATGTGTCACAAGCATTGGATGACACACATTGGATTCAAGCCATGCAAGAAGAGCTGAATCAGTTTGAAAGGAACAAAGTATGGGAATTGGTTCAAAGACCAACCCATCAAAATGTTATTGGCACAAAATGGGTTTTCAGAAACAAAATGAATGAAGAAGTTTCTGTGGTAAGAAAGAAGGCAAGATTGGTAGCCAAAGGGTATTGCCAAGAAGAAGAATAGATTTTGATGAAACTTTTGCCCTTTGCAAGATTAGAAGCAATAAGGATGTTTCTTGCCTATCTTTTTGGCAAGAACTTCATTGTATATCAAATGGATGTAAAAAGTGCATTCTTAAATGGATTATTGGAAGAAGAAGTCTATGTTGAACAACCTCCAGGATTTGAGCAGAAGACTCTTGGAGACAAGGTGTACAAGCTCAAGAAAGCTCTCTATGTATTGAAACAGGCACCAAGAGCATGGTATGATACATTATCTCAATTTCTAACAGATAATGGATTCACCAAAGGCAAAGTAGATAGAACACTCTTCAGAATTCAAGATGGAGAGAGTATACTGCTTGTTCAAATATATGTGGATGACATTATATTTGGATCTACAAACAAAGAGCTGTGTGAAAAATTCTCAACCTCATGCAAGGCAAATTTGAGATGAGCATGATGGGAGAATTGACATTCTTTCTAGGACTTCAAGTTAAACAACTGAAGGATGGAACCTTCATAAGTCAAACAAAATACACCAGAGATTTAATGAAGAAATTTGGTATGGAAGAGAAGTCTTCTGTAAAAATACCAATGAATACATCAGTCA
The DNA here is from genome assembly GCA_016081115.2 of Rehmannia glutinosa. Classification (NCBI taxonomy): domain Eukaryota; kingdom Viridiplantae; phylum Streptophyta; class Magnoliopsida; order Lamiales; family Orobanchaceae; genus Rehmannia; species Rehmannia glutinosa. Next base: position 83,801,101 of record CM071937.1, read on the forward strand.
AGATGGATATGGATGCAGATGGCAAACCTGTGGATCAAACAAGATACAGAGCACTCATTGGATCACTGCTCTATCTCACAGCAAGTAGGCCAGACATCACCTTTGTAGTAGGTGTATGTGCAAGATTTCAATCTGCTCCAAAAGAAAGCCATATGAATGCAGCTAAGAGAATCCTAAGGTATTTGAAGGGATGCCAGGAAGTCGGCTTATGGTATCCAAAGGAAGGTGGATTCAAGCTAATTGGTTATTCAGATTCTGACTATGCTGGATGTAGAGTTGACAAAAAAAGTACTTCAGGTACATGTCAAATGCTTGGAAATAGGTTAATTTCCTGGTTTAGCAAGAAGCAAAATTCAATAGCCACATCCACAAAATGACGAGAATACATAGATGCGGCAAAATTTGTTGTGCCCAAGTCTTATGGATGAGACAGCAGCTGAGAGACTATGAAATTGAAGAAAAGGAAATTCCAATTATGTGTGATAACACAAGTGCAATTGCAATCACTCAAAATCCTGTGTTGCACTCAAGAACAAAGCACATTGATTCAGGTATCATTTTATAAGAGATCATGTTGAAAAGAAGCACATCACCTTGGAATATATCTCCACTGATAAACAATTGGCTGACATATTTACCAAGCCATTATGTGAATCAAGATTTGAAGAACTCAAGCATGAGCTAGGGTTAATTGAGCTGAGTTAACAATCCGAAGACTCAAGGAGAAGAAATGAAACAAGAAAAGATGAAAATGGAGCTAAGTTTGTAACTCAGCTAAGTAAATCAGCCGTATCGGAAAGTCAGCTGCATCGAGTTAGCTGACAGCTAAGTACCCATGTGAAAAGAGAGAAGAAGAGTTGAATAAGCTAAGGAGTAAGCTGAGTCATTTATGAGCTAAGTGACAAAAACGTAGTCGTTTTTAATAAGCGGGAATGTTTTAAGGATGACGTCAGCGTAATAATGACAGTGATGCGATCAAAAGTCACGACGACCAAGCCTATGATTGGATATAAATCTTTGCCGCATTAAATGCGAGAAATTAAATGCTAATCGGCGTGCAAAATCTGAGCCGTTGATCTTGATCAAAATTTCAAAAACCATCCGCACGTCCTTTCATAACCCATACATATACCATTTCGTTCGATTTTCTCTCACCTTACACAAACTGTTCATCTCTCTCCAAAGCAAAGAAAGAAATTTTTTTCTCAAAACCCTACAGATTCTCAAAGCATATTTTCAAAGTTTCGTTCGGTAAATCTTCAAGAAATGGCATCTACTTACGATTTTGTTAAGTTGGGAAAACAAATCCACACTGGTTCTACCATGGATTTTGAAGGAATGATCAAGCAGGGGTTCGACGAAACCCTTGTGAAGCAAATAGCTGAGAAAGTGGAGAAGTCTGGGCTGAAACCCTTTCTCACAATGGAGTTTCAAATGACCTACGTGGAGGAGGTCGCGCGATTCTATGTGAACGCCAAGGTCATGATGAGGCATCAAGTCCAAGTCCTCTTTCACGGGAAAGAATTCACAATCACTTTGCTAAGGATTTGGCGAGAACATTGTTTGCTACCGCGTAAGGAGTCTTTAGAGATTTATGAAGTCGATGTAAACCTGGCCGCTTTGCATGGAAGGAAGTGGCCAAACCGGACTATCTTTGCAAAGGTTGTCTACACAACAAGAAGAAGGAAGGAAGAAGACTACCACAAGTGTTGGATATTGTTGCTAAATGCGTAGATATCAAATTTGGAAGCCTTAATCGCTTATCCAAAACCAAGATGATCGTGATGGTTTGTGATCATGGAGGAGAAAATGTGAACTGGGCCGAGTTTGTATACTGACAGACTACGCGCAAAATATTGGAATAAGTCATTCAAGGCGGATGGATCGTTCGGAGGATCCTTGGGTATGGCCTGGTGATTGGCGGTTGATGGAGGTGAAGAAAGTTCCACTCCAACATGGAAAGGCGTTCCATGTCAACAAGAAGATGTTCCGATCAAATCTCTCCGAGCACGAGAGAGAGCTTATGCCAAGAGAGCGGATACAAGTGAGGGGGAATCAAATGACCTTGAGGAAACAGCTTGTTGTCTCTCCTCCGAAGAAGAAAGCGCCCATGCACCGGAAAGAAAATCGCTTGCCCAAAAAAAAAAAACAAAAAGATGCACTGCTGCCCTGCGGCGCGGAGAGAAGAACCTCAAATACGTTCTCCGATTGTCAAAAAAGGAGGATGACAAGCCTAGAAAGCCGGCTCCTCGGAAAAAAAAAACACCCCCCGCGCCGCCCAGACTCGAGAGAAACGCATCCGAATCGAAATTCCTCTGGTAAGGACCAAAATGAGAAGACTCTTCAAGCGATCGAGCTTGAAAAAATAGTTAGTCGCCACGCGCACCGAACAGATCGTCAAAACAATTTGGAGAAGTAAGTCTCCGAGATTATTGATGCAATGCGCCAAGTCTCTGAGGCCGATCAATAGGCAAGTTGAAGGACCCAGTGTAAACGAGCAATGAGAACACGGAGTAGCCGAGACAGTAGAATCCCCCGTTGTGAAATGTGTCTCCACATGTCCCGATCTTCTTGAAGGAGTTGAGCGGCAGAGTATGTTGCCTTCTATTCCGAAAATGAAGGGAAACAGGAGATGATGATAAAGAAGATGATGATGTGATGATACTATCCCCACCATATCCGGACATCCAAAATCGTCTGCGAGAATGGAGGAAGTGGAAGCTGAGTCGATCAAGGAAACAGTTCCAAAGACCTGAGTTTATTAAAGAAGAAGAAGAACTGCTGAATTTCCTCGGTTTGACCACGATGGTCAAGCACCGGATGAAGAAAATCGCATAGATATCTTGCGGATCTTCAAAGATAAGGAGAAGGAGAGACGGCGGAGAATCAAGCTCGTGAGAAAGCCAGTATCTGTCCTCTAACTAGAACCACTGATCATACTCATCCACATCTTGATATGCTTTCAGAGAGCGATGATGATCTGGACCCTTCTGCTGCGACAGAAGAATTGGAGATGCAGCAAGCCATGCGGGAATCCAGGATCCTACATGAGTAACAAATGGTGATGGAAGGCCCTGGGAATCTTCCAAATCACAAACGGAGATTGACCCTATGGGAGTGGTGCGGCCAATGCGCGATTGTTGTTCTTTGCAACCACTTCCCAACTCACTCGATGAAGGCATTGAGGAACTGGCGATGAAACTAGGAACTTGGGGACCCAAGTCGAGCCAACCCCTATTGGAGGTGTCTTACCACCTGCCCCAATGGCTGAACACTCAAAGGAAACAGCCGGGAGTTCGGAGAATGCTGCAGCTGACCACATAATGAATCTAGGAGGCGAAGTGGAGAAGGAAACACAAACAGATACACAACAAGTTATCACTGACGAGGCCCAGACAGTTGAGATCTCGGTGAAATGCCAAGCTCAAGGCCAATGACACTGTTGAAAGCGAAGCGAGAGGCACGAGGATGGATCTCGCCCCCGGGAGTTAACACTATGGGCAATGAAAGTGCAATCCATGGAGTTGAGACTCCAGTGGATGCCACCTCTGAAGACCCTAAGACAGTTGAGTCTATTGAAGGGATTGTCCAAGGCCTCGCTGCAGTTGAGATTGCAGGAGGTAGTGAAGGCCACCGGGAGGTTGAGACTTCCCGGGGTAAAGAGACAAAAGCACAGAACATCCCTCCTACTATCACTGATGCATCTGAGAAGGAGATAAGTGCCCTTCACGATTCCCAAGACAATCCTGACGTAACATTTCTGGGATCTGAAGGTGAAGATGAAGCTGAGTCATCCCCCACTGCAAATCCAAAAGACTCAGCTGAGGATGTTCTCCCAAGCACGAGTAAGTCCGATCTTAAGGCTACTCGCCAAACATTCAATTTCGATGATGAGCCACCTCTCCAAATCTCATCATCTTCCGATGACGCCACTGATACGGCCGAGGACCAGACAACTCAATAAGAAACACCAGCTGAGACCGATGAAGTTGTTGAGACAATGAGGCTCGGCCAGTGGGTCCATACCACAACACCCCACGGTGAATCAAATCAATGCAAGAGCTCCCAAAGCTGCAGCGAGATCGACACAACAGGGCACATCTCACGACCACGAGTTACCGTTGAACAAATTCCTATGTCCGTGATGATGCTTTTGAAGAAACGTTCCCTTCTCACTAGAGTTGCCTACTCTTGATGATGAGTCGGCTAGAGATCGACGTTTCCATAAACTCCGATCCCGTCATTCCAACGGACACCATCGTTCAGACTTTGACTTTGACATCAAGTTTGCCACCGGTGAGACAGAGGTAACAATTTGAGGTTCGAGAAGTTTTCAAAGCTATATTTGCGGAGATTGAGAAGATGGAAAGGCACCAGGCCTCATTGGATATGCGGTGGATAACCGAGATGCTAATCTTACTGGCGATCCGTGGAATAATAGTCGATCCGGGAATGGTGGCAACAATGTGACAGACAATGTGTGTGGAACAGTTCGATACTTCAAAGCATTGTACAATAAGATCTTGATCTGGAGCGCGTTGATAATGCTTTGATATGAAGAGAAGAATGCAAGAAAACATTGATAGAATGCATGAATCTCATACCACGAGAGATGGAACTAACTGAGAATTTCATCGAAAAGAACTTCTACGCGTGGAGGAGAACATGAATGAAAAATTCAGCCTTCTTATGGTGAAATGAAGTTGGTGACCACCGAATCCAACGCCACTCGCTCGACTTTCGGCGAAGATACTCCGCAGTGAGAATCCAAGTAAAACTCGGCTATCGATCGCCTAGATTTCATGTTTCTGGCGGCATGTTTCTAGGGGTTCCTCTCTCCTTTGATGATGCCAAAAAGGGGAAGACAAAGGATTGAAGAACAGAGAAAAAAAAAGAAGGAAAATCTGTTGAGGGCGAAGGTTCGAAAGACATGACTTTAATGGTTGCTAGAACCCCAACAACAAGGACTTGTCACACTGGGATAATCAAAGAAACTTCCAGGTGACTCTGCGCTCCAACACTCTGTTGTGCCCATGTCCGAGAAGAGGAAGATAGTAGAAGCGAGAGATGACGAAGATTGAAAGAAAAATGGATGCCGTCGATGGACATATCAAACAATACGGAGGCATTCTCCGCGGGAAGAGACACCGATGCCATTTCGGGCGTCGGCAACCGAGCCGAGATCTTTTGATGAATTCAAGATGCTCGCATCCGAGGGATACTTCGAGAACATGACCATGGCCCAAGCATGGGACTTGTATTGGGAAAAAGACCTCAAGTCGTGTGAAGAAGGCGATGCGGCGAGACTCTAGCTGCGATCGCTCTGCTGGTCACTCTACCTTGGAAAAGAAAAAGGCCCGATACAATACACACCCGGAGGAAGAGGTAGAAGCGATGGAGGAAGAGGTTTCAAACCTATACCTCTACCCAAAAAACATCGAATATATAGATCCGAGGAAGAAATGAGGGATCTATTGGGCTGGTTTTTGACGAAGTAGCCAACTTGCAAGTGGCCAAGAATAATGCCGAGTATGTAAAGAGAATCGAAGAAGAAAATAAAAGACAAACTCAGTGTTTGTGGGAAGAGAGAAAGAAAGAAAAAGAAGAGATGAAGGCATCGAAAAAGCCTATGAGAAAAAGAAAGCGGTGAAGAAGAAGAAAGAAGAAAAAAGGTCGAAGAAGGCAGCGGAGAGCTTATGAAGAAAGAAGGAGAGGAAATAAGGAGATGAAGTGTTGATGTCCACCCCTTCGTGTAATTTACTTTTGTAAATGCATAAGTATGTAAGTCTTACAGATTGAATAAGAAATTTGTAATTTCTCTATTTTTGCGTAGACATAGATGTTTGCTCACGATACACTTTGTAAACAATTTGTGTAAAGGACAAGAATGTTATGATCTATAAAAAGATTGATTCTACGCATACATTTTCACATTCACTACTACCGCATGTATCTTTGATATTTACATTTTGTATGTATGCTTTAAGTTTTGGCATCATCAAAAAGGGGGAAATTGTTGGGAAATTCACTTTGTTTAGATTTTGATGAATGCCATGTAAAACTTAACTAGAAAGTTGGCACCCCATTTTCTTTGTAATTTGCATTGTAATAGATAGAATGCTGTTCGAAATGAGTTAAGTCGATTATGCCTAAATATGCAAGAAGTCAACTGGAAACTAGAATGAAGACTCATTGTGAGGCGGTGAGTATGGCAAGGAAGAGAAAGACAAGAACTCGATTTGAGAAGTATCACCGAGATGCGGTGTGTGAAGTGTCGATCAAGTCAACCCAAGATAGCCAAGTCTCAAGTTGAAGTGACAGGATGAGTCATCCAATGATTGGGAGCCGACTCAAAGTCATCAGGAAGTTAAGGAACTGCCAATCAAGTCAATGCAATCAAAAGGATCCGTTGCGTAAGTCAAGAAAGTTACTTAAATAAGTAGTACTTCCATGCTTTGCAATATTCTAAAGTGCTCGATCCCGGAAGCGTGCAAAAGGAATAAACCATTGGGAAGCACTGCACCTGTGTTAGAACTCTGAAAAGCTGAAGGATCATTTAATACGAGGAAATGTCAATTTCAAGGACTGCAACAAGACAAGCCAACGACCACAAGTGTCTTTTGAAAATTAGCCTATCTCTTCAACGGGCAGATTTTCAAAAGAACACTATAAAAGGTTGATGAATCAATTTGAGAAAAGGTTACCTTGACTATCTGAACCACGAACATTCAAGCTATCATTTGAGCTGTAACCTACAGAAAAATTCTCAAATGATTCAAGCTTAATCCTCAAGCCAAAACTTCAAAGGAAATCAATCCAACACTTACCTGTGGAGGAAAGACGACTTTAATCAGTTGAAGAGGAAACATTTGAAGAATCAAAGGGGTCTACATTCCACAGAGGATTGTAGAAAGGTTCAAGGTCGAACCAGTCTCAAGCTATTGGAGGGCTTCGTGATCAAATCCAAGAAACTTGAGCAAGTAAGCTGTAGTAGCAAAGCGACTTCCCTGTGAAGAAGAAGGTTCGAGTCGGACGAGAAGCGGCCACCGTGTGACCAAGGCATCTCCGGATCGAGTCCCAAAGGATTCAAGTCACCGTGTGATCAAGACTTGCATCCTGGGTGATAACCACTTTGTACTCGATCAATACTTAGTGGATTCCTCCGTGGGAAGTTGGAGAAGAGAGGATTAGAAAGAATTACCCCATCTTGAACCTCTATAAAATTTATTGTGTCATTTACATTTCAAAGACTTCAATTATACATATTATTTTATATCTGTGATAAATTTGCTATCCAATTGACTTTTAACAAAGTGCTAAAACCAAGTGTTAAAACAAATTTAAACCAAATTCAAGGGTGTTAAGTCTTCCAATAAAACAAATCACGATTGAGTTAAGCTATAGACTAAGCGGTGAGTTATTCTATCAACACTCTGCTGAAGTGCTGAGTGGCTAACTCTATTTGGTTAACCAATTTAGTATGTCTGTTCGCCTTATTTTTTTTAGCTTCACCGCAAGTGTACGGTGTAGTTTATAGAATAGGGTAAGCAAGGTCGTATCCACGGAGACTAATAAATTAGTGCGCTAAGTATTGAACCAAAATAGTTTTATTTTTATTTAGACGATCTTAATTTGATGATTGTTGTGGAGGTAAAGACAAGAATAACCACAAGAATACAAGATACTAAGAATAATGGAATTATCAAGAGAATGAAATGAATTCCCGGATTATGGTTTCAATTAATATTCCTCTTGTTGTCCGATTTAATCAAAGACAAAGTTATTATCAATACGCCAATAAGACGATCACAACGGTATTTTATCCTCCCTCTCGAGATGTATATAAAGTGTAGATTGAAATATCTATGCTAGCATCTCTACTCAACATAAGATACACAACTCCCAAATGCACAAAAGATCAAATATCCTCACAAATATTCACAAACCTCTCGATTATGCAAATATTCATGTCAAGTACTCAAGATCTAATATTGAAGCTCATCTCTCAAATTATGAATCAATATATCAAACAAGTTAAATCATTGGCCAAGTGATAAAACAAGAATAAGAACAAAGTACTCAAATAGGCTTCAAGATAATAACTTCAACCAAGATTAAAACATTCAACAAGAGTTCAATTAATCTACTACCAAAACCCGGAAATCACAAGATGTTTAGCTACTCATTACAAATAAACAACTTATAGACAAATTGTTCATATTCATGACAAGCTAAAATGAAAGATTAAAGCACAAAGAATGAGAAAACTTAGGGAAATGGATAATCTCTCGATTTATCTTCAATCCTCAAGCTCCGATTCGACCCGATTCTTCTTTTGATTCTTCCTTGATGAAGTTGAGCTATTTCTTGTGTTCTTGGGTCTTTTCCAGACTTTTCCTCCCCGGTATGTGCCCCCAAAAAGTGGTATTTATACCCTTTTAGAAGCTATGTCAATTTGTTGTCATTTTTGGAGTTTTTCAAGAACGCACGGGTCGTGCGTTGGCACCTGAGCTACCCGTGCGCCATCCCATAGAAAACATCCAGTCTCTGTAGGGCGCACGGGTCGTGCATTGGCGCACGGTCTACCCGTGCGCCATCCCGTAGAAAACATCCAGTCTCTGTAGGGCGCACGGGTCGTGCGTCCACACACGGGTTACCCGTGTGCCACCCAAACGTCCAAATTTGTTTGCGGGGTCTTCATAAGGGTTGTAGCCCTCTCTTTTAGCTTTCCATAGCCACTTGAATCAGCTCAATATCAATTTTGTAGAGAGCGTTATGACCAAAATACTAAACCCTGCCAGTGCTGGAAATTCCATACGCGTTTGGATGTTCCTTGAGATAAATCTCCTTGTTGTTTGATAATACATGTTTCTTTTGCCACACGACTCATCACTATGACTCTAGACTCCATATAGTTGGCTTCCAATTGGGTGTAATCGCTCGATTCTTGATGATTCTAGGTAGCAATGCTCGTATTTGTCACAAAATCACTCCAAATATCGTTAAATTCCTACAAAACAAGCAAGCGTAATATCTTTTCCACCAAAGAGCGAATATATACCATTTCATACACGTTATTGCATGTTTATAAACAATTATAGCCATAAATATGCCCTAAAATACATGCAAAACTCACACTCAACACTGTCCATCTAGGACTTAGCTGTGAAGAATTAACTCTGAACTATTTTAAAAAGGACTAAATCAAAAAAGTTGGTAAGGTTCATTCAACCCCCTCCCCCTTCTAAACCTTACACTCACACCCCTTGGGACCTACAACTAATACTCTTGATGGAAAAAATAAATATTTTACTGAAAAACTGTTCAAGCAGATTACTAATACATTTCATCATTACTACTAATATTTTTTTGAAGGACTGCTAATACTTTTCGGGAGAAAAAGTTAATTATATTCAGAAGAACTACTAAAATACTCTCTAGAGAACTAAAATACTTTTTCGAGGAACTACTAATACTTTTCGGATGCACTGTTCCAGAATATTACAAACATGTCATTGGTGCATGAAATTACGAAAAACCCCGAGTCGGGTTGGATCCGTCAAACGAAAAAGAACCGTTAGACGGTGTGACAAGAGTTTTTGTGTAATTAATTATATCCTATCAACTAAACTTTATATTTAATAAAAAAAACAAATCTTCTAACATAGTTGACAAATCTTTTAACGTGCCACTTGATTTGTTTTCCTTATTTTATTGAGTAAGTTCACAAGCACAAATGAATTTTAATGCCAAGTCCTTTCACATGGAAATTTGCCAAAATATTTAATGGATCATGTATCAAACCTCATTAATAACCCTTCAACCAAATAATTTTTTAAAACTTAGTTTAATCAGATGTTGTTATCACGTAACCCTAAGACCTGCAAAGTCATGTGATCGATTACACGTCTTTTAAAATTAAGTTTAGATAAGTATTCGAGGAAGATTAGTTAACATGTATAATATAAGACAAAAAAAATTCATGTCTGGCAGTCTAACGGGTCAAAATCCATTAGACGAATCCCAAAATTCGACCCGGTGATGTTTTTATTTTATTAACAGAGACCGTCGGTATTAGTAGTTCATCTGAAATATATTAGCACGTAGTTCATGTAAAAGTACTAGTTTTGTAATATTGGATAGTGATATAATATCACGAGAGCGCCGAAAAGTATTAGCAGTTCATCTGAAAAGTATTATTACGTAGTTCACTTGAAAATACTTAATAACCCCCTAAAATATATTAGTTTTTCCCGTCGAAAATATTAATAGTCCCCGTGAAACGTATTTTGTTTCCTCTTGAAAGGGTTTCAATAATTCCCCCTTGAAAATATTAGTTTTTGTAATAAAAAGTATTAGTAGTCCCACTGAAATGTATTAGTAGGTCCTCTAAAAAGTATTAATATTCCGCTGGGTCACTAGGTCGCTGGGTCCGCGGGTCGGGTAGATCTATTAGGCCTGATTCGTCTAACCGTAAGACCGTCTAACAGGAGACTACCTCATAATATAATGTGAATTTGCATGTTTAATTTAATAGTGACACTATATATATATGTATATATATGTGGTGCATATAGTGTTTATTCATTGCTTATGTAGTATAGACTTGTTGCTTATGTAGTATGAATTTGTTGCTCATGACTTGCTTATGTAGTTAATATATCTGAAAGCACCACGACACATCTATACAAGCAACAAATTACATCTTTATAAGTAACCTTCGAACTGTAGTCGAGTTCTAGCAATTATGGCAAATTGTTTGCAATTTTTTTCAGCCCCTGGTAATGCGTTGAAGAAGAAAGATGAAGGATTTCTCACAGTAGTGCGTTGAAGAAGAAGGAGGAGGATTGTTACGTTAATTTTGCTTTGAGATTTGGAAGGATTGCGTATCCCGTGAATATTGTTGAATACCGTGAATATTAGGCTATTTTGGAGGATGACTAATTTACCTCTGTGTTTAATTGTAGTTTGTAATTTTGCCTCTTAAATAGCATCCCTTGAAAAAATTAGATATATGGCTAGGATTGGTCCCTATGGACTCACCCTATGAGGTGGTCTCATATAACCCTCTCCCTATATATATGTGGGGGGGGGAGGGGAGGATCATGTGAGACCGTAGCTCCATATGAGACATGATGGACTAATCTCAATCATCCCCCACTATTGATTAATGTATGTGATTTAATGGATAAAATTATATTAAAATATTAATTTAATCAACATAAGGGTAATATGGTAAAATGACGTAAACAAAATGGTTACAAGCTTAGAAGCAGATAAGAATCACACAGATTCTATTTCTTCACACGATCATTAATGATCCTAAAATACGCCATTTAACAAAATTGAGAAAACCTCTTCCTCTCTTTCTCTCTCATAGTTCAACCATTAATTCAAGCATAAAAAATTCATCTTTCTACACGCCATTAATGAGTTACAAATTTTACAGAGAAAAAAATTGTGGAGAAGAAGACGATTTCTATTCAAAGTTAAGAAATATTAATACTTTCACAAGAAACTTTCATGGACAACACAGAAGAAGTTGAGAACAACTCGAAATTAGTATATACAATTCATACTCTATAGACTGTAATTTGTAAATTTCCGCATTGGAGATAGTACATAAATACTTTAGGAACACTGCATAAATAACTATAAGGCATTGCATAGTTGAATACTATGCAACAAACATAAACTAACTATACATTATCTAGAAGATATCTATACAGTGTGAAAAACAAAATATGCAGTACATATACCCATGCGATGTGTCATAAACTATGCATAAAAAATCAACTGAAAACTAAATATGCAGTACATTATACCTAACTATGCGATAGTGTCATAAACACTGCAACCAAAACAACTAAATATGCATTATCTAATAGCTATCTAAGCAGCAAAAGAACCCTAACTATGTTGAATTCCGAAAAAAAAAATTTGAAAAAACAAATACCTCCTAAAATAACGTCATTAAATCTTGCAGTTACAGTCTCAGCCCATGAAAAACGGTTTCAAAAAATCAAAGCATACCAGAAAAACCATTGGATAAGAAGAAATATTATTATACCCTTGTTGCATTAAAATAAATGGTAAAAGATCCAAAAAATCAGAAAAATCACAACCCTTAAAAAAAATGAGTGGATAGGATTAGTCCATCCTGTCTCATCCTAGGATAGTGGTCTCATTTGAACCAAACCTCGTATATATATATATATATATATATATATATATATATATATATATATATATATATATATATATATATGAAGATGTAATTTGTTGCTTGTACAGATGTATCATGGTGTTTTTTAATATATTAACTACATAAGCAAGTCATAAGTGATAAACCCATAGTACATAAGCAGCAAGTCTATACTACATAAGCAACAAATATACATTACGTATGCACCACGAATACATTAACTACATAAGCAAGTCATAAGTAACAAATTCATACTACATAAGCAACAAGCCTATACTATATAAGCAACGAATATGCGCTACGTATGCATCACAGATACATTAACTACTTAAGCAAGTTATAAGTAACAAACCCATACTACATAAGCAACAAGCCTATATTACATAAGCAACGAATATATACTACGTATGCACCACAGATACATTAACTGTATAAATAAGTCATTAGCAAAAAACCCATACTACATAAGCAACAAGATTATACTACATAAGCAATGAATATGTACTATGTATGCACCACAGATACATTAACTACATAAGCAAGTCACAAACAACAAACTCATACTACATAAGCAACGAATATACACTACATATGCAACACAAATATATTAACTACATAAGCAAGTAATAAGCAACAACCCTATACTACATAAGTAACAAATATACACTACATATGTAACACAAATATGATTAAAGTACAGATGCAATATGATTATACTACGCATGCAATATAATTATATTACATAAGCAGTTAACAACAGAATATATTGGAGAAAAAAAAACGTGAATATGAGGGATATGAGTTATTCAAAAACTGAAAGCAGGTGTCGCGTGAAAGAAGGAAGGAAATTGAACGTGATTGAGATCTTATCAAATCTCAATAAGTGATTCTATATTATAAAATGACCACCCTACCCTTCTTAATTGTTGAAACAAAAAAATAAATATAAAACCACAATAAAAATCTGGAGCACCCAAAAATATAAATTTATGGTTAGGATTGGGTCCTGTGGACTCACCCCAAATGGAAGGACCTATTGGATCCATAAGCAACAAATTTATACTAAATAAGCAATGAATATACATTACGTATGCACCACAATTACATTAACTACATAAGCAAGTCATAAGCAAAAAACTCATAATGCATAAACAACAAGCATATACTACATAAGCAACGAATATACACTATGTATGCGCCCACGGATACATTAACTACATAAGCAAGTCACAAGCAACAAACTCATACTACATAAGCAACGAATATAAACTACATATGCAACACAAATACATTAACTACATAAGCAAGTAATAAACAACTACCCTATACTACATAAGCAACAGATATACACTACATATGCAACACAGATATGATTAAATTACACATGCAATATGGTTATACTACATATGCAATATGATTATATTACATAAGCAATTAACAACAGAATACGATGGAGAAAAAAAAACGTGAATATGAGGGATATGGGTTACTCAAAAACTGAAAGCACGTGTCGCGTGAAAGGGGAAAACAAATTGAACGTGATTGAGATCTCATCAAATCTCAATAACTGATTCTATATTATAAAATGACCACCCTACCCTTCTTAGTTGTTGAAATAAAAAACAATAAATATAAAACCCCCTAAAAATCTTAACCATCTAAAAATGTTAATCTATGGTTAGGATTGGGTCCTATGGACTCACCCCAATATATGAATAGTATCAAATGAGACCACATCATTAGAGTGAGACAGTGTGGACTAATCTTATCCATAAATCTGTAATTTTAAATGGTTGAGTTTTACCCAATTTAATAGCCTTTTTTAATTTATTTTAAATCTGTAAAGGGCAATATTGTAATTATATAATTACACCAAATCAAAATCTGTCAAAGTGTCTTATCGGGTTATTCTAAAAGTTCTACGCTAGCAGTTAGAAGAGCAGATGAACTTTTACCTGAAATTTCCCCAAACGCAACTCCGCAACCCTTTCTTCCTCTTCTTGCACCATCTCCGTTGACACCATTCACAAATAGCACAATCCCTTAGTTATCTGGTTTGTCTCACGCATTCCCAAATTTTCAGAATTCATATCTAATTTAAAGCATAATTACATAAACCCACTTGCCCGAGTTCCGCCGGAGTTCGAGAGATATATTTGAGGTTTCAGAATAAAAGACATGATTGGAGGATTGGTGAAGAAGACAATGCTGACGGGGAGAAAACGAGGGCATACGAGGAGGCAGTGAAGATTAATGTATACTTATATGTTTTTCGATGTATATTTATATGTATTTTGTTGTATAAGTAGTTAATTTTTAATGTATGTATTTATGTTGTTGTATGTGTTTTTTTTTTTGTATACTTATATTTTTTGTTTGATTTATATTTTTGTTTGACAATTGTAATATGCAGTACAAATATGTTAAATATATAACATAATAGTGTTAAATATACAGTAAATATATGTTAAATATACAGTACAATAATGAGCGTGATATTCTCTCTCTTTATAACTGATTTACTTAATCCACGGTCCCCACATGTTAATGAGCGTGATTCTCTCTCTCTATAACTGATTCCTTAATTCACGGTCCCCACATGTTTTTGTTTGGCCATTTTAATATGCAGTAAAATTATGTTAAACATATAGTAAAATAGTATTAAGTATACATCAAATCACTGATAAATGTATAGCATACTGCATGGCAGAGCACATGCGAGATTTTCTCTCTCCGAGCGCAATTTTCTCTCTTCCCACGTGATTTTTCTCTCTCCTAATAACTGATTTCATATTTGGATGGTCCCCCATTTTGACAATTTTAACCTTTATGAGATTTAATTAAATGGCTAATATATTATTATCCCAAATTATTCCTAGCCTTTAATGTAAATGAGGGAGGGTTGAGATTAGTCCACACTGTCTCACCATAAAATGTGGTCTCATTGGATCCTCCCCCTATATATATATATATATATATATATATATATATATATAAATAATAAGCTGGGGGAATGGAAGGGAGAGGATCAAATAAACTGAAAGAGTCAGGGTTCGAACCCTCATCAACAACACCTTTGCGAATGATAAACGATATCACTTGAGCTATGAGACTCTTGGCAGTGAATTACTATATTTTAGTTCCCCCAACCTTTTTTTTTTTCTATTACCCAAAACTTTCTGCCGATTAGAAGTCACTCTTCTATTAATTAGTAATTTTGATGTTAGAATGTCTCAATAATTAGATGGTCCTTAGTGCTGGCATTTTTTTTAATTATTATATGTTAATACCAAGTCCTTTGCAATGGATGTTTAACAAATTCAAGTGCCATTCACGTTGATAGTTATTGAGGACTTGTAGTATAAATTCACCAAAAGGTTTACAAGTGATTACAGATTTAATTTGTAATTGTACACATAAATATTGATCAGATTAATAGTCATGAACATGGCTTCCATCTTGCCAATTCCTGCTATGCAAGACCTCAAGGTGACATTGCATGAATCAATCCTAGTGTTCCCATCGCAAGAAACTCAGAAAAAATCCCTTTTCTTGTCTAACATAGACCAATATCTTAACATCAATGTCCAGACAACACATTTCTTTGCCCCCAACCCAGATTTCCCTCCAGAAACTGTGGCCAAAAGACTAAAAATGGCACTAGAAAAGTGCTGGTGCCATATGATATTATGGCAGGTAGACTTAAATTGAACGAGCAATCGGGCGGCTCGAGATTGAGTGTAATGCCGCGGGTGCTTTGGTTTAAGTCTGCCGCTTCTTCGGAGTATTCACTTGGTGATTTGGGGGACTTGGCTCAACCCAACCTAGGATTCCAGGTGGCGGCTCAAATATTGGATAATTTGGGACCCGACGATGATCAGCCACTTTGCACTTTTCAGGTTAATTTTATTCCTCTCTGCAAATTAACAAATAAGAAAAATTGTGCAAATTGAATTTATTTGATCAAAAGATATTAAAAGGATTACAATCTCTATAAATCCTCTCATTCTTCTCTGCAAAAATAAAATATTCAGAATTTTAAGACTTTCAAGAATTAAGAGAGTGTTTGGCTAAGCTTATTAGCTCTTCAAAACATCTTATAAGATGTTTCAGAGCTTATAAGTTTGTTTAAATTTATTTGGTAATTTTGTTTAAAGAAAGATCTTATAAGCTCCCAAAATAAGATGTCACGAGCTTATGTTGTTTTTAAAAAAGTAAGGAACCCTAACCTTTTTTTCAAAATAAGATCTTATTTCAACAACCTCCTTCATTTTTTACTATTTTAATTATAAAAGTGTCATATATTACTAACATCTTAAAAGCTACACCATCTTATTTTATCCAAACACTTCAACAACTTATTTTTAAAATAAGATCTAACATCTTATAAGATGTAGGAACTTATAAGATCTTTTAAATAAGCTTAGCCAAACACCTTCTAAGTCTTGAACACCATTAATCGTCTTGAGTTTGACCTTTGAGAGTAACTTCTTCACCACCTTTTTTGCGTGGATTTTTTTCCGTAACTTGTGATTTAACTCATCGGAAATGATCTCTATTTATCTGGTAGAAGATGAGCTTTTGGATGAATCATTCGGTGCAAAGACTCGATTTGATTGATCTTTCAAAATTTGACATTATCCATCTCTTTAATCATCACAAGATGTGATAATTATAAAGAGAGATAATGATCACTCTCATATTTTATCTTATTTGAGATAAGTCATAATCTCCAAAGATTTGAGATAATAACTATCAAGATAAGTCTTGATGTACGAAGATTGAGATTTGACACTTTACAATTATAGATTGACTATATATTTTATATGCCTACAATACTATAATTGTGGTTTGAATTTAAAGCGAATTTCCACGTATATAAACTCATGAAGTGATAATTGCTAAAACATAGTAGAATAAGGAAATGCAAGAGTCAATAATAACCGCAAGTGCTTGGTCCCATGGAATATTCATATATATGGAAATCATATGTGCGGTAAATATGAGATGAAACACAATTTTGGAATGGAAAGATCACATAGGCTTAATAAATCGAGTTCTTAGGTTTTTTATCCATTCCTATCAAATCAAAATAATTATAGCCATTTTCTTGAAACACATGTTTTTCAGCCATTTTAACATATGAAATTTTCAAATTGCCCCTTAAGCCATTTTACACTCTTTCGAGTCACACACACATCCTCATAACTCGACAATCAAAACTTGGAAATAAAACCATATTCCTGCGACTTGCAAAAATAGATTCTTAGGCGACTGTATCTCTCACTTCATTCAATTCTTGTTGATTTAGTTAGTTTATAGTTGTTTATTACGATTTGTTGTTTGATTTGTAGAATTTTTAAGGTTTAGACAATTTGGGTTTGTGTTGAAAAGCTTTATGCTTCGTTAATGGTGTTTGGAGTGAATGAAGATGACGACAAGGGTTTTAATTAGTTAACTCGGTATCCAGTTATGTAACTAGATATCGAGTAATCATAACTAGATATTGAGTTATGTAACACGATATCCAGTTACAGTATGCCCAGTTTCATTTAACTCAATATATTTCAGTCTATTCTCACAACTCAATTATTTTGTTTTTCGTTTCAAATCCATTTTGCATGTATAATATATCAAATATAATTAATTATCTTTTCAATATCTAAAATTCAACACTAATATTTCATATGTAAAAACGAACAATACAGATTTGATTTTTTTTAAAAGTTCAAAAGAGAGAGTAAGAGGATATAGAGAGAAAAAAGTGAAAGAGAGAGAAATAGACCAAATATCAAACAAATATGCTAGAAATGTATGAATGTCTTTTGTTGTACCAAAATGGTTAAAAAATATTTATTTACAAAAGATGGCTAATTTTATTTTTCATTGTAGAAGTGGTTATTTTGACATATTACCACTAATTAAATATCTAAGACAATTTTATAGGATAATTAAATGAAGGACCTTTGAACTATATGGGATTTTCTATTCCAAAATGGACCTTTCATTCTTATGAAATGCCCCAAACATTTTTATTAATTTGATAACTAAACCTGAAACACATATTCTGCTAAAGTCAAATCCTAATATTATGAATAGATTCTCCACAAATTTGTACTAATTAACATCCTTTGCCGAAATATAGGATTTCATCAATTTAGTTTTACAGATATATACTAGCTTAAACTTGTAATAATTAAGATCGTCATGTATTATGGAAAGTCAAATATGTATTCCGATGTATATTATGTCCGCTTTATTTAGCTAATTACTAACAATAATAACTAGGCAAAATTGTTTTTTTAGTCCTTTAAGTGGGCATACTTGGAGATTTAGTCCTTTTTTTTCTTGAACTTTGATTTTAGTCCTTTAAGTGTACAAAAATCAGAATTTTGGTCCTATGACCTACTATAAGCAGTCAAAGTGACATGTTTTCATGACGGTGGAATTTTTGTTTTTTTCCAAAACATAAAATTTCAATTAAAATGGATGAAGTGGTTGCTTAGTTGGGAATACACTTGCCAAATGGATAGGAAAAAATAAGAACAAATCCAACTTGACAATATAAAATATTTAAATTATTTTAAATAAAATAAAATGAGTCTACATAATATATTGAAATTATTTTTTAATTTAAAAACATAAATAATTTAGAAAAAAATTACTTATAAAATATAAAATATCGTAGTTAGATAAACATATTTCAATTTGTAGTTGACAGGCTGAAATTCACACTTTTTTATTTTTATTTTTTTATTTTTATTTCATTTGCCAATATTATATTTCATATTTTATACAATATTAAATAATGAATAAAACTACATGCAAGGTGGTAATAAGTTTTTGAAATATTTTTCATGTTTGTAAAGAACAAACGCTATTTTATTTATAAAATCATTGGCTCATTTGAATTGTTTTAATACATAAAATATATAATATATATCATAAAATTATATATAATTTAATATTTATTTTCTATTTTTTTTTAAAACTATAATATATATCATATTTCAATTTGTAGTTGACAGGCTAAAATTCACACTTTTTTTATTTTTATTTTTTTATTTTTATTTCATTTGAAAATATTATATTTCATATTTTATACAATATTAAATAATGAATAAAACTACATGCAAGGTGTTAATAATTTTTTGAATTATTTTTCATGTTTGTAGAGAATAAACGCTATTTTATTTATAAAATCATTGGCTCATTTGAATGTGTTTATCTAACTACGATATTTTATTTTATCAGCATTAATGTTTTTTTAAATTATTTATGTTTTTAAATTAAAAAATAATTTCAACATATTATGTAGACCCATTTTATTTTATTTAAAATAATTTAAATATTTTATATTGTCAAGTTGGATTTATTCTTATTTTTCCCTATTCATTTGCCAAGTGTATTCCCAACTAAGCAACTACTTCATCCATTTTAATTGAAATTTTATGTTTTGGAAAAAACAAAAATGCCACCTTAGGAAAACAGGTCACTTTGACCTGCTATCGTAGGTGATAGGACCAAAATTCTGATTTTTGTACACTTAAAGGACTAAAATCAAAGTTCAAGAAAAAAAAGGACTAAATCTCCAAGTATGCCCAGTTAAAGGACTAAAAAAACAATTTTGCCACAATAACTATATTCAATATATTATACTAATATTTGTGAATTTGGATTAATATTGACAGGTAACATCGTTCAAGGATGGTGGTTTCGCAATTGGCATGTCGATAAATCATATATTGTTCGACGGCATAGGGGCCGAAATGTTCACAAAAAATCTTGCTACACAAGCTTTTGACGACAAACCCTTGTCTTCTATCCCATGCCACAACCGCCACCTCCTCGCCGCCAGATCTCCGCCTCACGTAGCCTTTCCACACACCGAGTTTTTCAAGCCCGATCTGCCGTCCTCAGGCCCTCCGGTGTTTGATTGCGAAAGAGAAGATGAATTGGATTACAAAATGTTCAAGCTGACGTTTGGCGCTATCAATTATTTGAAGGAAAAAGCAAAAGATCATCATAGTAGCACATCATCATCATCATCAAATTATAAGATTACCACCTTTAATGTGGTTGCGGCGCTCGTATGGCGATGCAAAGCTCTGTCCAACTATATCGACGACTGCGATAAAGATAAAATTTCCAGTCTTCTTTACGCAGTGGACATAAGGTCGAGGCTAATTAATCCACCATTGCCATCTTCATACTGTGGAAACGCAGTGATATGTTCTAAGGCGTCAGCAAAATACAAAGAGATTAAAAATTGGCCGTTTTCGGAGATGGTGAAAGTGGTCTCAGAAGGGCCGGCAAGAGTGACTGATGAGTATGTTAAATCTGTAATAGATTGGTTGGAGATCAACAAAGAGTTCTCCTTACGGGATTATGTGTTGACTTCATGGCTGAGAGTGATGAGGTTTGATGAAGTGGTGTATCCATGGGGCAAGCCCCTGTATAGTGGGCCTGTGGTGAACCATAGGAAGGACATTTGTTGCGTTTTGCCAGATACTGATCGTGGAATTAATGTCTTAGTTTCTCTGCCTGCTAAGGAGATGGAATCTTTCCAGGCCTACTTTCGTGACTTCTTCCCCGATGCATGATTATTTAATTATATATATATTCAGCTTTTAATTTCCTTGTGGTTTTTGCTTTTTAATCAAGCCTATGTTTCCATGGTCTTTTTTTCAGTTTTCAATGTTGAAATTTAATTTTGAGAATTTATTTGTTTTCGTTTGGAAATTGGAATTATGTTTGGATCAATGAATTGGAATGTGTTTTATGTAGGGTTGTAAATGAGATTGTGTTTGATTGAGTAGTTTTGAAATACTATTTTACCTATATAATAATTTAAAAATTGATAGTAGTGGGGTCTACTTTCAACATTTTAATTTGAATATATAATATTATATTTGTAAGATTGTAGAAGATAGGTCATATTACTGTATTACATAGATATAATTTAAAAATAATAATATTTTAAGTATATAGAGTTGATAGTGATGAGTCCAAGGGAGGATATAGGGCTGGGTCAACCTGGACCCTGGCCCAGCCCTTTTTTTTTTCTAAACACTGCTAATAGTAAAAAAAAGGTTTAGGCTTAGCCCAGGAGTTTCAAAATTTGGGCCCAAGGTAAAAAAAACCCACAAAACTTGAACATAAAACAACTAACAAAATAAAATTCTTCCAGCCTTATATTTTGAAGGAAAAACACGTCCAACCTTAAAATTAAACCATAAACCATTAAAGGGGGTCTGGAGTCTTGACTGTTGAAGCAAATGCGAAGAGGCGAAGAGGGCAAACACAAAGGGGGTCTTCTTGACTTAGTTTTCAGGCTTCAGTTTCAATAGGTAATATATTCTAGCCCTAATTTATTTAATTATATTCAGCTTTTAATTTCCTTGTGGTTTTTGTATTTTAATCAATTGATTCAGCTATTTATCTATATGTAATGTGTTATGGTTGTGGGTGGTTGGTAATCGTGATTTGTTGCAACGCATCTCTTATGTATGTATGTATATGGTAAACGAGGCAGTCCCAAATTTAGGCCTATGTTTCCATGGTCTTTTTTTTCATTTTTAGTGTTGAAAATTGAATTTTGAGAATTTACTTGTTTTCGTATGAAAATTAGAATTATGTTTGGATCAATGAATTGGAATGTGTTTTATGTAGGGTTAGAAATGAGATTGTGTTTCATT
Source organism: Rehmannia glutinosa (assembly GCA_016081115.2). NCBI lineage: Eukaryota > Viridiplantae > Streptophyta > Magnoliopsida > Lamiales > Orobanchaceae > Rehmannia > Rehmannia glutinosa. The sequence goes on from CM071937.1 coordinate 83,823,004, forward strand.
GAGTAGTTTTGAAATATTATTTTACCTATATAATAATTTAAAAGTTGATAGTAGTGGGGTCCACTTTCAATATTTTAATTTGAATATATAATATTATATTTGTAAGATTGTATATGATGTGTCCTATTATATAGATATAATTTAAAAATAATAATATTTTAAGTAGATAGAGTTGATACTTGATAGTGATGAGTCACACATGTATAACTGAGTTAAAATATGAGAATAGTGATAGACACAAAAACTCCTGTCAAACCGTCTAACGGGTCTGACCTGTTAGACGGATCTGACCCGCGGACTCGGTGGCATTTTCGTAATATTAGCAGTGGTGTTTTAGTAGCTTTCAAGGACCTCCTGTATTAACAGTCCTTCTGAAAAGTATTAGTCATCCTTCTAAAAAGTATTAGCAGTTCTTCAGAAATGTATTAGTAGTTCCCTGAAGAGTATTTTAGTATTTCTCCTGAATATACTCCTGAAATGTATTAGCAGTCCCTCAAAAATGTATTAGTAGTTTCTCGAAAAAGTATTAATAGTTTCTGCAGAATATTTTAGTAGTTTCCCTAAATATAATTAATTTTTTATCTAGAAAAGTATTAGCAGTCCATCAGAAAAGTATTAGTAGTTCAACGAAAAAGTATTAGTAGTTCGCTAAGAGTATTTTAGTAGTTCTACTGAATATAATTAACTTTTTTCTCCGAAAAAGTATTAGCAGTCCCTCAGAAAAGTATTAGCAGTCCCTCGAAAAAGTATTAGTAGTTCCTTAAATAATATTTTATTAGTCCTTCTAAAAGTATTAGTTTTTTCTGTCAAAAGTATTAGTAGTCCCAGTGAAATGTATTAGTAGTCCCAGTGAAATGTATTAGTAGTTCCCCTAAAAAATATTGTTTTTCCCACTGAAATGTTTTTATTAATTTTCCTGAATAGTATTAGTTTTTCCAATAAAATGTATTAGTAGTTCCACTGAAAAGTATTAGTTGTTACCTTAAATAGTATTAGTTTGTCTCTTAAAAAGTAAGTTAAATGAAATCTCCCTTAGCCCCTGTTAAATGAAATCTTCCTGAGCCCCATCTATAAAAATTCTTCTAAGCAAATGCATATAAATGGGCTTATTTATGCACTTATTTGTTGACTAATACATAATAATTATTGAGTTTTCTTCAAAATTCCACACAAGAGAAAAAATAATTTTTTTAAATAATGCACCTACTTGTTTTGAGGTTTTACCTCTATTTCTAATGCCATGTGGTTACACTTGCATCAAAATAATTACGTACCTCTGTCTACCTTCAATTCTGATTGGAACTCTCTATTTTTTCTGTAGCTTTACTCAACTACACCAACCTTAATTTCTTGGAATCAGATACTTGCAAATATATATATATGACAAATAGAGGAAAAAAAAAAAAGGAATGAAGATTCCCGATTTAATGGAGGAAAAAGAATGATATGAGGAAGACTTTTAAGAGAGAGGGGGAGAGGAAACACGCAGAAATGAGAAAAAAGGAAGGAAGACTTGGAGCAGATCTCGTTTTTTTTTTAAGATCCGAATTAAGGTATTGGGATCCATCTAACAGTTTAGATCCGTTTGATGAAGACTGCTCGATGTTAGATGAGTGATGTAGGTCTTGTATAGATTTGAGATATTATTTTATGTGAAAAATAGAAAATAAAAATGATGATTTCCATTGAAAAATTTATAAACAAACATGTATCCACTTTTATGGATAGTTGGAAAATGGAAATAGATACTTGGAAACATAAACAAATAATGCCTTAATTTTCCAAATGTGTATGTGTTTTTAAGCTCTTAGGCCTTGTCTATGAAGCACTGATACGGATACGGGATACGGATACGATACGACATGGGTAGATGAATACAGTATATTTTGAAATTTTAAAGATACGGGTACGATATACATATACATATAAAATTATATATTTTTATATTTTTAAAAATACAAACGTACTAAGTACAATTAAAAAATGAGTAGGTCTCCAATCAGATGGTCTAACGAATCTAGTTCGTTAGACGGAGTCCCATCAACTAACCCAAATCTGACCCAACAGTTGACTCGATCTAACCCGCGTGATTTTTCCTATTCTCCCGCCTAGCCCTCAAATCAAATCTTCAATTTGTAGCACCCCTGTCCCCTTCTCGATTGTCGCCTCAAATTATTCTTTTCATTTCCGATTCAATGGCCTCTCACAGCAACCACAAATCTTTCTCATCAAGAAATCAACAGCAACAATTGGTTCCACTATGATCAAGCAAGGCTTCATTTCTGACCCCTTTCTCTCTCCTTCCCGCCCAAACTCTCTCTCTCATCCCCACTTAGGGCCCAAACCAACCCAAATCGAGCCCAACCTGTTTGATACATGTTTTTATGTTAATTTTGAAGATTTTATTTTATCACCAAAACAATGTTTTTAAAGGTTGTCCAAATACTCCTAAATGATTTAAAATGGTTTCAATATTTTCCTAGTATTTCCTCAAGTTTATTTTTGTTAATAATGGACAACACTTTCATTGATTTTATATCAATGAGTTTTTACTCCTATAACAGGTCCCTAAATGTTGCCTAAATACTCTCGATCGGTTTAAAATGTTTTTACTATATTTTCGAGTATTTCTTGAGTTTTATTTTTGACAAAAATTGGACAACATTTACATCTCGTGGTGAAACGGCCGCCGCCTATAGGGCAACCCGTGCATGAAGATGCTTTTAGAAACAGAAAATGAGACGGAAGTAAAACAAGCGGTCGACCGGCCGCCTGGGCGTCGATCGGTCCTGGCCGACCGTACTGCAAGTTTGTTTTTGAAAGCAGAACAAAATCTCTTCTATTTTTGATTAGGGGACCGGTTGAGACAGTCGACCCGGTGAAGCCTCGTCGACCGTCGCCCTGTTGTTATTTTCAAAGTGTTTTTATTTCTCTTATTTACATGCGACCGATGCATCGGTATTAAAGAAAAAATATGACCGTTTGACAGCACACATTTCCTTAAATTGTGGGATTGATTTCTAACACTATATTCTTGATTTTAATTGTATTTTTCTGTAGATTTTCAATCCCCAAGAGGAGCCTATGCTTGATCAATCATCTCCTATAAATAGAGGAAGTTTTGGAGCAACCAAAACAACAATTGAGATACAACACAACAAGATACACTTCAAGCAAACACTTGGTCTTTCATTGTTATTATTATCTTGTTGTAAAATTGCCTAGCTTATCACTTTCACATCTTTGAGGTCTAGGCTATTCTTGATTACACTTCGCACTCAAATTGTATTATTCATTATTGAGTTGTAATCTTGATTTTTGGTTATCATTCAAACACAAGATATCCTTGTGAGTGTTCTTGTGGTAAGAACACACTTGGATGATCTAGGTGATAGGTGAAGAAGATTGTGGTAATCTTCTTATTGAGGTGTTGAAGAATTTGGTATTCTTCAGGTTGAAGATTGTGGTAATCTTCACAAGGTGCCGTTGAAGGAAGATTGTGGTAATCTTCAAAGGGAGATTGTGGTAATCTCCAAAGGTGGTGTTGAAGAAGAGTGTGGTGCTCTTCAAGGTGTTGTAAGTTGAATTTGTATTAATTTTGGTAATTAATAAAATTCTTTTTCTTTTTCGAAATCCATCCCTGGATATCTTGGGGTGGTAGAGGATTAGGCCCTAGGTGGGTTGAACCTCTTTAAATCAACGTGTGTTGTTTACATTCCGCACCTTTATTATTGTTTGAGCATTCGATTATAAAAAGAGGGCGAAATCGAAAAGATGGAGATAATCTATTCACCCCCTCTAGATTATCGTAGCCGCTTGGACTTACAAGTGGTATCGAGCCAAACTCTTTGGCAAGCTCGTTTCACATCGCGAGTGAAGAGAAACGATCGACGACTCTGAACGAAGCTCATCTATCCGCACCTCCACCACCAAGCCACCACTATTTGATTCCAAGAATTTTAACTTTTGGAAAGAAAGAATGGAATGCTATCTACAAGGTTGCGGGTTCGACATTTGGAACACCGTCATTAATGGAGAATCCATTCCAACGAAAGATACACCATACACCTCAAAAGGCTTCAAAAAGCTCAATAATGAAGAAAAGAAAATCATCTCCTTAAAAACGGTAAGGCTTTAAATATTTTGTATTGTTCATTTACTAATTTAGAATATGAACATATTGTAGGAATAAAGTCGGCACATGAAATATGGAAAAATTAGAAGCCATCTATGGAGTATTTGCAAATGAAAGGAGTCAAACAAAAGCATCTACTTCTCAAGATCATACAAGCTCAAATCTAAGGAATAAGCCTCCTACAACTTCCAATTATGAAGAAGTTGAATATTGTTTTATGGGCATCAATGAAGAAAAGGAAGTATGTCTTAAACCCTCTACTTCCTATGATATTGTCATTCAAAATGATTATAGTGATTTACAAAATGATTATGATGAACTTCAAAATGAATTCCAAAGTTTACTTGTTAGATACAAAAATTTGAAAAAGGAATTCAATATTTTGAAAAATGATAAGGATAGTTTATTTACTTCTTATGAATCACTATCATGTGCTCACACCACCACACTTGACAAGGTTAGAAACCTTGAAAAAGAAAATAGTACTCTTGTTGAGAATATTGATTGCATGAAAAAGGATTTATTAAAATCCAACTTGAGTACCAATAAAATGTCCAATATTGTTGATATTCATAATTGTGATAAAGGACTTGATCATAAGCCTAATGTTGTTAATCATATGAAAAAGGATCAAGTCACTATGCATGTTGGTCATTATGCTCCTAGAATTATTACTTGTTTTTATTGTGGCAAAAGGGTCATACGGCTAATTCTTGTCGGGCTAGAAATAGCTCTAAATATTGTTGGAGACCTAAAAGTCTCAAAGCTAATCTTAAAGGACCCAAACACATGAGGGTACCACAAAACAATGTGCTATTTGGTACCCGACAAAGCAAAAATCGGAGAAAATTCATGCCACCAAGAAAACATCAAATGAACGTTTCATTTGATCAAAGAAGGAGAAACTACTCTCAACAAAGCCAATTTCCAAGAAGAGCGTATAATCAAAAATGGGAAGAACACAATCCTTGGAAATGGCAAAGACATCATCAACAAGATGATTTTCAAAGAAGAAAAACCATCAACCATGGGAAGGTAACCAATCTTGGAAATGGAGAAGTCATCATCAACAAAGTGACTTCTCAATGGGAAGATATCATCAACAATGGGAAAGAAACAACCCATGGAAACGGCGTAATAGGTAAACCGTATCTCCCCATTTGTATATGCATTTTATATTTAAATCTATGCATACTTTTAATTGTGTCTTAATTGCAAAATGAATCTTCAAGTATTTATTTTTAATATAGGTCTCTTATATATTTATGAGTTTCAAAACTTTTAAAAGAGACCTTGCATGATTTTCTAAAACTATTGAGCTTTTTATTAGACTTATGTGGCTTATTATCTCTTATGAAATCTTATAGTATAAGCTCTTTTTGATATCTCATATTACTTGAACAAACTTGTATTTTCTATGCAAATGTTGTCTAAGAATTGTGTAGGATACATATTTCATACTCATTGGCTATTACGTCATCAAGTTTCTTAAACCATCGAGGTATGTCTACTCGTATTTTTCTTTAAACTCGATTTTATGCTTATGCACATATCTTTCAAGATATTTCATTTTGATCCCTTAAGTGCCCCTAATTGATCTTGCAAATATTTTCTTTTAAAAGGCACTACGTGTTTAGTCTCGATTTTATCGTTTATATGTTTTCCCAAAACCCATATTTGTTGGATATAGTCCAAACTTATATTTTTGCAAAGTTTTAAAACTTTTGGGGTGAAAAATCGAATTTTGGAAAACTGCGGGAGAAAGAAAAATCACCTGGGGCGGTCAAAAAGTCGCGCTCGCACATCGACCGTCGCCCCATACCTCGACCGGTCGCCCAGGCCAATTTTTCAGGTTTTAAACGTTACATTCTTCACTTCAAAATGCAGAGCGAAGAAAATTCCCAAACCTCTTGCTGCGCGTAAATCATCCCTTTTTCTCTAGAATCTTTAATTCTTCATCATTTTTCACGATTCTTGTTGCTAATCTTCTTATTTTCACTAGAATCTTACATATATGGCTCCTCCTAGAAATTCCACCGATCAAAAATCCCACTTCTAAGAGAAGAAAGGGTGGAGAGGGTACTTCGAGAAATCGGCGAGACGGACGAACAAACAAAGGGATATTCGAGCCGCTCAAAGAAACGTGGCTCAAGAAGGTGATGATGTTCAAAATCCCATTCTCTCTCGGGCCCAAATCACCGAGCTCCGCGAACAATTTCGCTCGAAAAATTGCCGTTGGGCGAAAGGTAAAAAATCTTTTGTTACTCAAGCTCCTAATTCCCGCAATGCTATTAATTTCATCAATAAGTATGCGGAATGGTACTATGAGGATACGGGGATGGGAGGTAAATCTATTGCTCGGACTAAAATGTGTCGTTTTAGTTCATTTACAAATGAGTATCCTACTATAAGAGGATTTTTGAGGAGCAAGGTTGGATGTATTTATGGGAGCATGCTTATGTGTTGTATGATGATGATATTATCCAACTTTTATGCCAATATGTGGGTCGAATATGATAATGATAGAAAGCCGATTGCCGTTAATTCGCTTATAAAGGGTCATCATTTTAGATGGACTCCAAATGATATTTGCCGCTTTTACATGTTAGAGAAGGTGGTTGGGATTATTTCTCTTGTGGGACTTGGAATGATGAAATGTTGGGGTGTCGATGAAAGAAGTTAAGACGTATTTGGGAGTATGGCCAAAGTATTCTTTGTTGGCAATGACACTTGAGCATCGTATTTTATCGGTCATTGTCGCATATTGCATTTGTGGTAAGTCGGAAAGATGCCTAGCAATATGGATTATTTTTTGACTTATAAGATTGCTAGGAGGGAACCACTTAACTTTGGTGCCATACTTATTCAATGTCTAATCGAGTCCATTACTCAAGGCAATAAGAAGTTGGTTATGGGAAATTGGATTTGTAAACTTCTTATTCAATCGGGACTACCTTCGTCGGAGTGTAACTCGGAGGTATTTCAAAATGACTTTGACATTGATAACATCGCCCAAATGGTCACTATGCGCAAGAACATGGAAATTGACCAACCAAAATGGCGAGAGGAAGAGGTCAAGAGTCTCCCGATCCTAATGACTTCTTTGATGACATCGAGGCCGCAAGATTGGCGGAAGAGGGCGAACCGAGCAATCCGAGGGTAATACCGGTGCTCAACCGCCTAGGAGGTATACTCAAGCCGAATTTGATGAGATGAGGGCTTTTCATGAGACGAGGTATGAGGCTTTGGAGCAAAAGACCTCCAAAATGCAAAAGTCTATCGGCAAGTTAAAGAAATTCATCAAGGACTTAATTCCCGGATCTTGCTTCTCCTCGGATGAGGAATGATGTTACCCCACCCCTTTACTTTCTAGCATTTTCATTTAAGTTGCTTTGTACTTTTATGAACTTTTGTAAAACTCATTTGTACTAATGATATTTGCTTGTTTTTTTCTTAAAAGGGTTAATATTGCAAGTTGATAATGACTTGTGGGTGTTCATGATATTGATAGAGTATTTGATGGTAAAAATACTCTAAAGCATTGTTTGTTAATTGGTATGAAGTACTTGATGGTAAAAGTGCTTCTCTTATTGCTTTGATCATTATGCTTAGTTGGATATGTTGGGACATTTGACATTTGATACATGGCATGACTTATTACTTGATAGATGTTCAAATTTTTGGCATTTGTAATGCCTTGATCATTCTTAGCTTATCTCAATTGGGTTGAACCCTTGAGAATCTACTTTGAGCTCCTTACTTGATGAACTATTGTTGCATTTGTTGCATATGATTTTTTTTGGAATGAGGTTGATTGATGATATGAAAATTTTTGGCTTAAACCATTTACAAAGGTTATATACAACCTCTTCTATTTTTAACGCACACAAGGTGTTTGTTGAAATGTCGCAATGAAACTTTCAACTTCTACATGATTCTCTTGCTTCATAATGTCGTAGAATCTTTTTGAAATCATGTTTTTAGCATACTAATGAGCTTATGGATCTTTTATGTTTCTATTCTCCAATTTTCCTTGGTTTACTATGCTTTAATAGCTCAACGGTTTTTAAACCGTCCCTTTGGCGCGCTTTGATATTATTATATGGTGTTTTCACCATCCTAACATTCTTTTTGATGATTCCAAAGGGGAGAAAAAGCAGGATATTGGCTCATTAGCTCAAAGAAGCTAATAAAAGCTTGTCATAAAAGCTATAAGCTATGGCTCATAAAAGCCATAAGTTGTGATTTGTTCTTAGTCCAATTGTTGCTTGATGGACTTATATTAATGATGTTTTGTAACAGGGGAGCTTATAAGCTCTTGAACAAATTGTAAAAGCTAAAGCTTTTAGCTTATGGATAATTGCTTTTACATTATTCTTGATGTGCTTGTTGATAGGGGAGCTTGTGTTTATTATTGAAAATATTTACTCCCTACTTGGTTGCTTTAATATTTTTGGAAATTTTGGTTGCTTCCAAACGGTCAATGTTTTTACCGGAAAATCATTTCTAAAATTGCTCTCTTAGTTTGTGTAAAAATTGTTTTGGTTTGTAATCATCAAAAAGGGAGATTGTTTGATACATGTTTTTATCTTAATTTTGATGATTTTATTTTATCACCAAAACAATGTTTTTAAAGGTTGTCCAAATACTCCTAAATGATTTAAAATGGTTTCAATATTTTCCGGAGTATTTCCTCAAGTTTATTTTTGTTAATAATGGACAACACTTTCATTGATTTTATATCAATGAGTTTTTACTCCTATAACAGTCCCTAAATGTTGTCTAAATACTCTCGATCGGTTTAAAATGTTTTTACTATATTTTCGGAGTATTTCTTGAGTTTTATTTTTGACAAAAATTGGACAACATTTCTCGCTCGTGATCGGCCGCCCTATAGGGCAACCCGTGCACTGAAGATGCTTTTAGAAACAGAAAATGAGACGGAAGTAAAAACAAGCGGTCGGCTGGTCCGGTCGACCTGATACTGCAAGTTTGTTTTTGAAACGAGAACAAAATCTCTTCTATTTTTGATTAGGGGGACCGGTTGAGGCAGGGCCAAAGCCTACGTCGGCCGCCGCTGTTGTTATTTTCAAAGTGTTCTTATTTCTCTTATTTACGTGCGGCCGCCCATCCTATTGACAAAAAAAATATGACCGTTTGACAGACACATTTCCTTAAATTGTGGGATTGATTTCTAACACTATATTCTTGATTTTAATTGTATTTTTCTCAGTAGATTTTCAATCCCCAAGAGGAGCCTATGCTTGATCAATCATCTCCTATAAATAGAGGAAGTTTTGGAGCAACCAAAACAACAATTGAGATACAACACAACAAGATACACTTCAAGCAAACACTTGGTCTTTCATTGTTATTATTCTTGTTGTAAAATTGCCTAGCTTATCACTTTCACATCTTTGAGGTCTAGGCTATTCTTGATTACACTTCGCACTCAAATTGTATTATTCATTATTGAGTTGTAATCTTGATTTTTGGTTATCATTCAAACACAAGATATCCTTGTGAGTGTTCTTGTGGTAAGAACACACTTGGATGATCTAGGTGATAGGTGAAGAAGATTGTGGTAATCTTCTTATTGAGGTGTTGAAGAATTTGGTATTCTTCAAGGTTGAAGATTGTGGTAATCTTCACAAGGTGCCGTTGAAGGAAGATTGTGGTAATCTTCAAAGGGAGATTGTGGTAATCTCCAAAGGTGGTGTTGAAGAAGAGTGTGGTGCTCTTCAAGGTGTTGTAAGTTGAATTTGTATTAATTTTGGTAATTAAGAAAATTCTTTTCTTTTCGAAATCCATCCCTGATATCTTTGGGGTGGTAGAGGATTAGGCCCTAGGTGGGTTGAACCTCTTTAAATCAACGTGTGTTTGTTTACATTCCGCACCTTTATTATTGTTTGAGCATTCGATTATAAAAAGAGGGCGAAATCGAAAAGATGGAGATAATCTATTCACCCCCTCTAGATTATCGTAGCCGCTTGGACTTACAAGTGGTATCGAGCCAAACTCTTTGGCAAGCTCGTTTCACATCGCGAGTGAAGAAGAAACGATCGACGGCTACGAACGAAGCTCATCTATCCGCACCTCCACCACCAAGCCACCACTATTTGATTCCAAGAATTTTAACTTTTGGAAAGAAAGAATGGAATGCTATCTACAAGGTTGCGGGTTCGACATTTGGAACACCGTCATTAATGGAGAATCCATTCCAACGAAAGATACACCATACACCTCAAAAGGCTTCAAAAAGCTCAATAATGAAGAAAAGAAAATCATCTCCTTAAACGGTAAGGCTTTAAATATTTTGTATTGTTCATTTACTAATTTAGAATATGAACATATTGTAGGAATAAAGTCCGCACATGAAATATGGAAAAAATTAGAAGCCATCTATGGAGTATTTGCAAATGAAAGGAGTCAAACAAAAGCATCTACTTCTCAAGATCATACAAGCTCAAATCTAAGGAATAAGCCTCCTACAACTTCCAATTATGAAGAAGTTGAATATTGTTTTATGGGCATCAATGAAGAAAAGGAGGTATGTCTTAAACCCTCTACTTCCTATGATATTGTCATTCAAAATGATTATAGTGATTTACAAAATGATTATGATGAACTTCAAAATGAATTCCAAAGTTTACTTGTTAGATACAAAAATTTGAAAAAGGAATTCAATATTTTGAAAAATGATAAGGATAGTTTATTTACTTCTTATGAATCACTATCATGTGCTCACACCACCACACTTGACAAGGTTAGAAACCTTGAAAAAGAAAATAGTACTCTTGTTGAGAATATTGATTGCATGAAAAAGGATTTATTAAAATCCAACTTGAGTACCAATAAAATGTCCAATATTGTTGATATTCATAATTGTGATAAAGGACTTGATCATAAGCCTAATGTTGTTAATCATATGAAAAAGGATCAAGTCACTATGCATATTGGTCATTATGCTCCTAGAATTATTACTTGTTTTTATTGTGGCAAAAAGGGTCATACGGCTAATTCTTGTCGGGCTAGAAATAGCTCTAAATATTGTTGGAGACCTAAAAGTCTCAAAGCTAATCTTAAAGGACCCAAACACATGAGGGTACCACAAAACAATGTGCTATTAGGTACCCGAAAGCAAAAATCGGAGAAAATTCATGCCACCAAGAAAACATCAAATGAACGTTTCATTTGATCAAAGAAGGAGAAACTACTCTCAACAAAGCCAATTTCCAAGAAGAGCGTATAATCAAAAATGGGAAGAACACAATCCTTGAAATGGCAAAGACATCATCAACAAGATGATTTTCAAAGAAGAAGAAACCATCAACCATGGGAAGGTAACCAATCTTGGAAATGGAGAAGTCATCATCAACAAAGTGACTTCTCAATGGGAAGATATCATCAACAATGGGAAAAAACAACCCATGGAAACGGCGTAATAGGTAAACCGTATCTCCCCATTTGTATATGCATTTTATTTTTAAATCTATGCATACTTTTAATTGTGTCTTAATTGCAAAATGAATCTTCAAGTATTTATTTTTAATATAGGTCTCTTATATATTTATGAGTTTCAAAACTTTTAAAAGAGACCTTGCATGATTTTCTAAAACTCTTGAGCATTTTATTAGACTTATGTGGCTTATTATCTCTTATGAAATCTTATAGCATAAGCTCTTTTTGATATCTCATATTACTTGCCTACACTTGTATTTTCTATGCAAATGTTGTCTAAGAATTGTGTAGGATACATATTTCATACTCATTGGCTATTACGTCATCAAGTTTCTTAAACCATCGAGGTATGTCTACTCGTATTTTTCTTTAAACTCGATTTTATGCTTATGCACATATCTTTCAAGATATTTCATTTTGATCCCTTAAGTGCCCCTAATTGATCTTGCAAATATTTTCTTTTAAAAGGCACTACGTGTTTAGTCTCGATTTTATCGTTTATATGTTTTCCCAAAACTCATATTTGTTGGATATAGTCCAAACTTATATTTTTGCAAAGTTTTAAAACTTTTGGGGTGAAAAATCGAATTTTGGAAAACTCGGGGAAAGAAAAATCACCTGACGGTCAAAGCGGGGCGACCGTCGCTTCGCACATCGACCGTCGCCCCATACCCTCGACCGGTCGCCCAGCCAATTTTTCGGGTTTTAAACGCGTTACGTTCTTCACTTCAAACAGACGAAGAAAATTCCCAAACCCTTGCTGCGCGTAAATCATCCCTTTTTCTCTAGAATCTTCAATTCTTCATCATTTTTCACGATTCTTGTTGCTAATCTTCTTATTTTCACTAGAATCTTACATATATGGCTCCTCCTAGAAATTCCACCGATCAAAATCCCACTTCTAAGAGAAGAAAGGGTGGAGAGGGTACTTCGAGAAATCGGCGAGACGAAGCCGAACAAAGGGATATTCGAGCCGCTCAAAGAAACGTGGCTCAAGAAGGTGATGATGTTCAAAATCCCATTCTCTCTCGGGCCCAAATCACCGAGCTCCGCGGAACAATTTCGCTCGAAAATTGCCGTTGGGCGAAAGGTAAAAAATCTTTTGTTACTCAAGCTCTAATTCCCGCAATGCTATTAATTTCATCAATAAGTATGCGGAATGGTACTATGAGGATACGGGGATGGGAGGTAAATCTATTGCTCGGACTAAAATGTGTCGTTTTAGTTCATTTACAAATGAGTATCCTACTATAAGAGGATTTTTTGAGGAGCAAGGTTGGATGTATTTATGGGAGCATGCTTATGTGTTGTATGATGATGATATTATCCAACTCTTTTATGCCAATATGTGGGTCGAATATGATAATGATAGAAAGCCGATTGCCGTTAATTCGCTTATAAAGGGTCGTCATTTTAGATGGACTCCAAATGATATTTGCCGCTTTTACATGTTAGAGAAGGTGGTTGGGATTATTTCTCTTGTGGGACTTGGAATGATGAAATGTTGGGGTGTCGATGAAAGAAGTTAAGACGTATTTGGGAGTATGGCCAAAGTATTCTTTGTTGGCAATGACACTTGAGCATCGTATTTTATCGGTCATTGTCGCATATTGCATTTGTGGTAAGTCGGGAAAGATGCCTAGCAATATGGATTATTTTTTGACTTATAAGATTGCTAGGAGGGAACCACTTAACTTTAGTGCCATACTTATTCAATGTCTAATCGAGTCCATTACTCAAGGCAATAAGAAGTTGGTTATGGGAAATTGGATTTGTAAACTTCTTATTCAATCGGGACTACCTTCGTTCTGAGTGTAACTCGGAGGTATTTCAAAACGACTTTGACATTGATAACATCGCCCAAATGGTCACTATGCGCAAGAACATGGAAATCCGACCAACCAAAATGGCGAGAGGAAGAGGTCAAGAGTCTCCCGATCCTAATGACTTCTTTGATGACATCGAGGCCGCAAGATTGGCGGAAGAGGGCGAACCGAGCAATCCGGAGGGTAATACCTGGTGCTCAACCGCCTAGGAGGTATACTCAAGCCGAATTTGATGAGATGAGGGCTTTTCATGAGACGAGGTATGAGGCTTTGGAGCAAAAGACCTCCAAAATGCAAAAGTCTATCGGCAAGTTAAAGAAATTCATCAAGGACTTAATTCCCTGATCTTGCTTCTCCTCGGATGAGGAATGATGTTACCCCACCCCTTTACTTTCTAGCATTTTCATTCAAGTTGCTTTGTACTTTTATGAACTTTTGTAAAACTCATTTGTACTAATGATATTTGCTTGTTTTTTTTTCTTAAAAGGGATAATATTGCAAGTTGATAATGACTTGTGGGTGTTCATGATATTGATAGAGTATTTGATGGTAAAAATACTCTAAAGCATTGTTTGTTAATTGGTATGAAGTACTTGATGGTAAAAGTGCTTCTCTTATTGCTTTGATCATTATGCTTAGTTGGATATGTTGGGACATTTGACATTTGATACATGGCATGACTTATTACTTGATAGATGTTCAAATTTTTGGCATTTGTAATGCCTTGATCATTCTTAGCTTATCTCAATTGGGTTGAACCCTTGAGAATCTACTTTGAGCTCCTTACTTGATGAACTATTGTTGCATTTGTTGCATATGATTTTTTTTGGAATGAGGTTGATTGATGATATGAAAATTTTTGGCTTAAACCATTTACAAAGGTTATATACAACCTCTTCTATTTTTAACGCACACAAGGTGTTTGTTGAAATGTCGCAATGAAACTTTCAACTTCTACATGATTCTCTTGCTTCATAATGTCGTAGAATCTTTTTGAAATCATGTTTTTAGCATACTAATGAGCTTATGGATCTTTTATATTTCTATTCTCCAATTTTCCTTGGTTTACTATCTTTGTAATAGCTCAACGGTTTTTAAACCGTCCCTTTGGCGCTTTGATATTATTATATGGTGTTTTCACCATCCTAACATTCTTTTTGATGATTCCATAGGGGAGAAAAACAGGATATTGGCTCATTAGCTCAAAGAAGCTAATAAAAGCTTGTCATAAAAGTTATAAGCTATGGCTCATAAAAGCCATAAGTTGTGATTTGTTCTTAGTCAATTGTTGCTTGATGGACTTATATTAATGATGTTTTGTAACAGGGGAGCTTATAAGCTCTTGAACAAATTGTAAAAGCTAAAGCTTTTAGCTTATGGATAATTGCTTTTACATTATTCTTGATGTGCTTGTTGATAGGGGAGCTTGTGTTTATTATTGAAAATATTTACTCCCTACTTGGTTGCTTTAATATTTTTGGAAATTTTGGTTGCTTCCAAACGGTCAAATGTTTTTACCGGAAAATCATTTCTAAAATTGCTCTCTTAGTTTGTGTAAAAATTGTTTTGGTTTGTAATCATCAAAAAGGGGAGATTGTTTGATACATGTTTTTATCTTAATTTGGATGATTTTATTTTATCACCAAAACAATGTTTTTAAAGGTTGTCCAAATACTCCTAAATGATTTAAAATGGTTTCAATATTTTCCTGAGTATTTCCTCAAGTTTATTTTTGTTAATAATGGACAACACTTTCATTGATTTTATATCAATGAGTTTTACTCCTATAACAGTCCCTAAATGTTGTCTAAATACTCTCGATCGGTTTAAAATGTTTTACTATATTTTGGAGTATTTCTTGAGTTTTATTTTTGACAAAAATTGGACAACATTTACCTCTCTCGTCGACGACCGTCGCCTATATAGGGCAACCCGTACCAAGATGCTTTTAGAAACAGAAAATGAGACGGAAGTAAAAACAAGCGGTCGACCGGTCGCCGGGCGTCGATCGTCCGGCCGACCGTACTGCAAGTTTGTTTTTGAAACAGACAAAATCTCTTCTATTTTTGATTAGGGGACCGGTTGAGACAGGGGGCCGACCGGTCGAAGCCTACGTCGACCGGTGGCGCCCTTGTTATTTTCAAAGTGTTCTTATTTCTCTTATTTCTGCGACCGACTCACCGCCTACTTGTATTGACAAAAAAAATATGACCGTTTGACGAATTTACATTTCCTTAAATTGTGGGATTGATTTCTAACAGCTATATTCTTGATTTTAATTGTATTTTTCTCAGTAGATTTTCAATCCCCAAGAGGAGCCTATGCTTGATCAATCATCTCCTATAAATAGAGGAAGTTTTGGAGCAACCAAAACAACAATTGAGATACAACACAACAAGATACACTTCAAGCAAACACTTGGTCTTTCATTGTTATTATTCTTGTTGTAAAATTGCCTAGCTTATCACTTTCACATCTTTGAGGTCTAGGCTATTCTTGATTACACTTCGCACTCAAATTGTATTATTCATTATTGAGTTGTAATCTTGATTTTTGGTTATCATTCAAACACAAGATATCCTTGTGAGTGTTCTTGGGTAAGAACACACTTGGATGATCTAGGTGATAGGTGAAGAAGATTGTGGTAATCTTCTTATTGAGGTGTTGAAGAATTTGGTATTCTTCAAGGTTGAAGATTGTGGTAATCTTCACAGGTGCCGTTGAAGGAAGATTGTGGTAATCTTCAAAGGAGATTGTGGTAATCTCCAAAGGTGGTGTTGAAGAAGAGTGTGGTGCTCTTCAAGGTGTTGTAAGTTGAATTTGTATTAATTTTGGTAATTAATAAAATTCTTTTTCTTTTTCAAAATCCATCCCTGGATATACTTTGGGGTGGTAGAGGATTAGGCCCTAGGTGGGTTGAACCTCTTTAAATCAACGTGTGTTGTTTACATTCCGCACCTTTATTATTGTTTGAGCATTCGATTATAAAAAGAGGGCGAAATCGAAAAGATGGAGATAATCTATTCACCCCCTCTAGATTATCGTAGCCGCTGACTTACACAACCTCTTCGAGATGATGTCTGTCGAGCTTGCCCGCGAGCCCAGACCTGCTTCCGAAGCCCACAAGAAACTCCACGAAAGGGTTTATGGTGTTTTGTCTCAAGCCCCATTTCAGATTAGTAACCAATGGGGGATGGATGACGTAAGGTTGATGCTGGCGGGGGAGGGGGAAATGACATCGTACCGGGTGTCGATGGACGTGCACCGGAGGGTGTTGGCCACGAGAAGTCGATTCTTTGCAGAGAAACTCCGGCGAAGCAGGACCCACTCGGTCAAGATTCTCGAATGTGATGACGTGGCGGTTTATGTGGAGGTCGTGGTGCTCATGTACTGTGATTAAGAAAGATTAAGAAAATAATAATTAATAATACTTTTTTGTGAAATTGAGGTAACTACCCATTCGGGATAGGGCAAAAACTTTTATGACATGTAAGATAAAAAAAAAAAACTAAGTTTTCTACCCAATTTTATGGTTCTTTTACCCAAATACCCTTGATACTTTTTCTCTCACATATTCTCTCTCACATAAATATATTTTCTTTATTTTCAGATTTTTAACACAAGTTTTAGTGTTTTTAAAATAAAATCAGATTTTTATAAAATCGTTTATTACCAAAAAAAAACACTTTTTATAAATAATTTTGAGTTTTTATTATTTTATAATTTAATATACTTTAAATAAATGAAAAATGTTAAAAAAAATTTATAAATTTTTTTAAAAACATTTTCATTATTATTTATTTTTTTTTTTGTAATTTTTTGATTTTAAAATAACTTCAATTCTTTTTTTTTTGTTTTTTAAATGAATTATCGTGTTTTTCATATGGGCACGATTTGGGCACGATATGCGCGATATGCACGATATAGGTTGGCACGTTATGCTATATTTTTGACCAAAAAACTAGTATTTTTCAGGATGATTACTAATATGTTTTCACATGGACTGCAAATATTTTTAACGGAAAAACTAATACTTTTTAGAGGGATTAATAAATATTTTCAAGTGAACTACATACTAATACTTTTTCGATGGACTATTAATACTTCTCAGATGAAAACTAAATACTTTTAAGTGAACTACTTACTAATACTTTTCAGATAGACTGTTAATACTTTTCAATGGGACGATTACTAATACTTTTCATTGGAGATGATAATACTTTTATAGGGAACTACTAATACTTATCAGTAGAATTACATTTTTTTAATGGATTGCAATATTTTTTGGGAAAACTGCTATATATTTTTCATTGGGACTGTTAATACTTTTCAGTGGGGTTGATAATACTTTTATGGAAACTACTAATACTTTTATGGGGAACTGTTATTTTGTTTTCAGTAGGACTGCTAATACTTTTCAGTGGGACTTAGTAAATTATTTGAAATATATTTAAACTGCAATGAGACAGACATAAACTAAATTATTTTAACTAAATCATAAGTGACAACTAAAATAATTAAGTATCCAAAACTACCCATGAAAATGGGTAAATACTTACGCATAAAAACCACTGAAAGTGACCTAAATACCAACACTATCTTTTTTTAAAAACCTCAACAGAGAGAAAAAATTGGGTAAACTTCCCAGGCCTACTTTCGTGACTTCTTCCCCGATGCATGATTATTTAGTTATATTCAGCTTTTCCTTGTGGTTTTTGATTTTTAATCAATTGATTCAGCTATATATCTATATGTAATGTGTTATGGTTGTGGGTAGTTGGTAATCATAATTTGTTGCAATGCTTCTCTTATGTATGTATGTTAACAATAATATGGTAAACGAGGCAGTCCCAAATTTAGGCCTATGTTTCCATGGTCTTTTTTGCAGTTGTTAGTGTTGAAAATTGAATTTTGAGAATTTATTTGTTTTGGTATGGAAATTGGAATTATGTTTGGATCAATAAATTGGAATGTGTTTTATGTGGGGTTGAAAATGAGATTGTGTTTGGTTGAGTAGTTTAGAAATATTATTTTACGTATATAATAATTTAAAAGTTGATAGTGGTGGGGTCCACTTTCAACATTTTAATTTGACTATATAATATTATATTTGTAAAATTATAGATGATGTGTCCTATTACATAGATATAATTTAAAAATAATAATATTTTAAGTAGATAGAGTTGATAGTGATGAGTCTCACATGTATAACTGAGTTAAAACATGAGAATAGTGATAGATGAGTGATGTAGGGTAGTGTATAGGTTTGAGAATATAAATTATAGGTTTGAGATGTTATTTTATGTGAAAAAATAGAAAATAAAAATGACGATTTCCATTGGAAATTTTATAAACAAACATGTATCCACTTTTATGAATAGTTGGAAAATGAAAATAGATACTTGGAAACATAAACAAACAATGCCTTAATTTTCCAGACGTGTGTGTGTTTTTTAAGCTCTTAGGCCTTGTCTATAAAGCACTGATACGGATACGGGACACGAATACGATACGACACGGGTACAAGAATACAATATATTTTGAAATTTTAAGTATACGGGTACGGTATATATATACTTATAAAATTATAAATTTTTATATTATTAAAAATACAAACGTACTAAGTACAATTAAAAAACGAGTAAGTCTCCTGTCAGACGGTCTAACGGATCTAGTTCGTTAGACGGAGCCCCACCAACTAACCCAAATTTGACCCAACAGCTGACTCAATCTAACCCGCGTGATTTTTCCCATTCTCCCGCCTAGCCCTCAAATCAAATCTTCAATTTGCAGCACCCCCGTCACCTTCTCCATTGCCCCCTTAAATTATTTCCTTTCATTTCCAATTCAATGGCCTCTAACAACAACCACAAATCTTTCTCATCAAGAAATCAACAACAACAATTGGTTTGTGCTATGATCAAGCAAGGCTTCATTTCTGACCTCTTTCTCTCTCTTTCCCGCCCCAACTCTCTCTCCTCCCCCAGCTTTCGGGCCCAAACTAGCCCGAATCAGAGCCCAACCCTCTTCGAGATGATGTCCGTCGAGCAGGCCCGCGAGTCCAGACCCGCTTCCGAAGCCCACAAGAAACTCCACAAAATAGTTTCTGTTGTTCTGTCTCAAGCCCCATTTCAGATTAGTAACCAATGGGGGTTGTGTGATGTCAGGTTGACGGTGGCGGCGAGGGCAAAGGCGGGGGAGGGTGAAACAGTGTCGTATCGGGTGTCGATGGACGTGCACCGAGGGTGTTGGCTGCGAGAAGCCAATTATTTGCGGAGAAACTCCGCCGAAGTGGGACCCACTCGGTCAAGATTCTCGAATGTGAAGACGTGGCGGTTTATGTGGAGGTCGTAGTGCTCATGTACTGTGATTAAGAAAGATTAAGAAAATAATAATTAATAATATTTTTTTATGGAAACATTAAGACCTTTCAGTAGGACTACTAATACTTTTTATTGAAAACCTAATACTTGTCGAGGAAATTTCTAAAAATCTTTCATGGGAAAAACTAGTATTTTTCAGAAAATTTACTAATACATTTCACATGGGTTGCTAATACTTTTGACGGAAAAATTAATACTTTTTAGAGGGATTAATAAATATTTCAAGTGAACTAAATACTAATACTTTTTCCTATTAATACTTCTCAGATGAAAACTTAATACTTTACAGCGCTCTAGTTATATTATATCACTGCCCAATATTACAAAAACTAATACTTTTAAATGAACTACATACTAATACTTCTCAGAGAGACTGCTAATACTTTTCAGTGGGACGACTACTAATACTTTTTTATGTTTTAAATGAACTACATACCCACGTCATCAGGTCGGTCTACGCAGGGTCGTTCCTATGTTTTAAAGGGTCCGGTGCGGGAAAAGAATGGGGCCCTTTTTACTCATATAAATAAAAAGTAAAATTATCTAATTAACCATTGTTACGAAAAATAATCTCATTAATCGAAATATAAAATAATGAAATAATATATTTCAATTTCAACGTTTCCAAAATTTCATAAAATTAGTGCTACAAAAGAGACATTTAATGTCCCTCTTTAAAACTCAACGAACTCTTAAACTTGTTTTCTTTTCTTACGCTTTTCATACCTAGATGGATATTTTCGAGTAGGATGCATTTGCAGTTTTCTATTGAAAAATAAAAAACAATTTAGTATAAAGTATTAAATGCAAGTCCTCCATTTTATATGTTCTACTTTACCAATAAAAGAATTTTAAGTAAAACAAAATTGACATTGAGAAAATAATGAAACTCTAAGAGAATAAAATAGACATTGAAAATATAATGAAACCCTTTATGCAAAATAGAATAGATATTGATACAATTAATGTTAATTTGGAAAATAGGACAACTTAAAATAAACAATTCATACCAAAAGAAAAAAACAATTATTTGCTTAAAATTTTGGACCCCAATTTGGGGCAAGCCCTTTTTTGGCCTAAAATTTGGCCTTGGCGTCTAAACAGGTAGGAGAAGAGCACCAACCACTAGGTAAAAAAAAACATGTAAACAACATCCATCCCATGATGATAAACATCATTGTGTCTTGTTTCGTTAGCTCCAAGTTGGATTGTTAGAAAATTACGGACCGGAACAAAACCATGACAATAGTGATATGAGAAAAATAAAGATAAAATGACACGAATATTTTACGTGGAAAACACCCAAATAAATTTGAAGTAAAAAACCACGGGCAAGTGTAGGAGCAATTCACTATAAAAATAGAGATTACAACATCTTCTCTCTAAATACAAGAAGAGAACAATATCACACTCTTTCTTGAAATAGGAGAAACTAACACTCTCTTAAATGAGGAAATAATTGGAGAATGAAAACTAACACCTATCACTTTGCTTCTAATAATATTTCTTGTTTTTGTGTGTTTTTCCTTCTCCCAAATCAACCCATTTTATAGGCAAGTAAATGCAAACCTTCAACACATCTCCATCAACTTTTGGTGCTAACTTGCAATTGTTGAAAAACTCCTCCACAAATTATGGCATCAATTATGTAAATGGGATTTTACTATTTACCCTACCTATGAAAAGTGGTTTTATCTTTAACATTCTCCCACTTAAAGTCACTTTTGTAATCCTTTTCATCCTTCTTTACACTTGTCAATCATGTTGCTTACATTTCTGCTAGGCCACACGATGATCTACACCATTCAAACTTTTCAGTGTTGATTGGTTTGATCATGCAATCTGTCTAGTTCTCATCAGTGTGAATCTTTTGCATATCCACACTCCCATTTTCCACTACTTCTCGAACAAAGTGATACTAAACTCCTATGTGCTTTGTCCTTGAATGTAAGGCTGAATTCTTTGCAATATGCAAAGCACTCTGACTGTCACAAAACAGAATAATATTTTCTTGTTTGTGCCCAAGTTCCTCCAATAATCTTTGAATCCAAACTGCTTCCTTGCAAGCTTGTGTAGCTGACATATATTCTGCTTCAATTGTAGATAGAGCTACAACAGTCTGCAGTTTTGAAACCCAGCTTACAACTCCTCCTGCAAGTGTAAACACATAGCCCATAGTGGATTTTCTTTTATCAAGATCACCTGCAAAATCCGAATCAACATAACCCCTGACAGTAAAATCCGATCCTCCATAACATAATGCAACATCCGAGGTTCCTCTTATGTATCTCAGAACCCTCTTCAATGTATCCCAATACTCTCTACTAGGATTCTCCATGTAACGATTGACTGCTCCCACTGCATGTGCAATGTCTGGTCTTGTACATATCATAGCAAACATTAGACTCCCCACTGCTGATGCATACGGTACTCGAGACATATCTCTCCTCTCTGCTTCATTGCTAGGACACATACTTGAGGATAACTTGAAATTAATAGGAAGAGGGGTAGAAACTGACTTACAATCTTGCATGTTGAAGCGTCGCAAAATTTTTCTGAAGTAATTCTTCTGAGAAAGCCAGATCTTCCTATTATTTATGTCTCGGTGAATTTGCATCCCCAGAATCTTGTTTGCTGGTCCCAAATCCTTCATTTCAAACTCCCTAGCCAACTGTGCCTTCATTTCTTGGATTCGGTCTTTATTGGGGCCTGCCACCAACATATCATCCACATACAACAACAAAATAATAAAATCATTATCATCAAACCTTTTGTAGTACGCACAATGGTCTGAACTAAGTATGTTGTATTCAAGGCTCATTATGAAGGAATCAAATCTCTTGTAGCAACACCTCGGCGCCTGTTTGAGACCGTATAAAGATTTGTTCAACCTCCAAACCAAGTTCTCTTTGCCTGTTTCAGCAAAACCTTCTGGTTGAAGCATATGAATTTCTTCTTCAAGCTCTCCATCAAGAAATGCAGTTTTTACATCTAATTGCTCCAGATGTAAATAAAAAATAGCACACATTGTCAGGACTACCCTCATCGTCGTGAGTCTATCCTTTTACCACCAATCTTGCACGATACCGCTCTACTTGATCGTTGCTATCCCGCTTGATCTTGTAGACCCATTTATTACCAATGGCTTTTCTACCATGTGGTAACGGTACTAGTTTCCAAGTTTGATTCTTATGAAGAGCTTCAATTTCTTCATGCATTGTTGTCATCAACTGAGACGCATCTGAGCTTTTTGTAGCTTCATGGAAAGTTGATGGCTCTCTATCCTCCGTTAAAAGACAGTATGCAGCATTGCTCTCCATAACATACTCCGATTGCCAAGCTGGCGCCTTTCTCTCACGAGTTGATCGACGTACTTTTTGAACATCAGACTCGACTTGTTCTTGTACCTCGTGCTCTGGAACTGCTTCAAAAGATTTTGGATCTTCATTTTGTAGATTATTTTCCACTAGCACTGTAGTAGTCTCCTGGTCTCTTTTAATGTGTTACTATCTCCCTCGCCTTGCGCTTTATCTTCTCGCAAATATCACATCTCTGTTGATGACAATCTTGTGGGTAGTGGGATCCCACAAGCGATACCCTCGACTCCATCAAAGATACCCCAAAAAGATACATTTTTTGGACTTTGGGTCCAACTTCGTTCTTTCTTGGTCATTGTACATGACATACATAGGACTTCCAAATGTATGTAGGCGAGAATAATCAGCAGACTTACCAGTCCACATCTCCATGGGCGTTTTCAGATCAATCGCAGTTGATGGGGACCGATTGATCACATAACAAAGTTTTTGATATTCCTCGCCCCGAAATGTCTTAGGTAGACTTGTAGTTCTCAACATTGCTCTTGTCCTTTCTAATAAGTTATGTTCATTCGCTCTGCCACTCCATTTTGTTGAAGTGTGTACGCCACCGTGAAATGTCTTTTGATGCCTTCTTGTTAACAGAAAGACTCAAATTCATCACTTGTATATTCTCTTCCATTATCAGTCCTTAGACACTTGATCTTTTTCCCAGATTCAAGTACTATTTGAGCTTTGTAAACTTTTAAGACTGAAAATACATTGGCCTTCCTTTTGATAGGATACACCCAACATCTCCTGGAGTAATCATCAATAAAAGATACAAAGTATCTCGCCCCTCCTAGGGATGATAGTGGTGCTTGCCAAACATCAGAGTGAATCAACTTTAAGATGCCCTTACTCTTAGATGTTGATCTGCCGAACTTTAATTTGTGTTGCTTACTTGTAACACAATGCTCACAAAATGGTAAAGATACCTTTGTAAGACCACTGTAGTAAGAAATTCATTCGGAGAGAACTTTCAACCCTTGTTCCGACATGTGGCCAAGTTTGTGGTGCCACATTATCGTTGATTCTTCTACTGAACCTGCAGCTGCAACATAAGCTTCTCCTTATTGCATCGTCTCTCCTTTAACCATAAACAAATTTGCAGCGAGTTTCTCCGCCTTCATTACTACAATCGATCCTTTCACGATCTTCATGATTCCTCCATCGATGCGGGTCTTACATCCAACATCATCCAATTGTCCTAAGGACAAAGGATTATTCCGTAGGCCCTTCACATGTCGTACCTCCTGAATGGTGCGAACTGTACAATCAAATATTTTTATTTTGATTGTACCAATACCAGCAATATCCAAGGCATGATCATCCCCCATAAATACAGATCCTCCAGAGATTGGTTCGTATTTGTGAAACCATTCTCGTCGGGAGGTCATGTGCCAGGTTGCTCCTGAGCCTAATAGCCAGACATCATAAAATAGTTTTCTGCCTTCAGCGTTGGTTGTTGCTTCGCCGTATAAAACTTCTCCATTTTCAGAGGTACTTGCAACATTCCCTTGAGCATTTGATGACTCAGGGTCGTTATTCTTCTTACTCCAACAATCCTTCTTGAAGTGCCCTCTTTTGCCACAGTTGTAGCATTTGATAATCTTTTTACTCCTGGATTTTGATCTACCATGATTTTGACTCCCACTGGAGCCACGTTCCGTGGATCTTCCTCTCATCACCGCCAAAACTTCCGCTTGCTGCAAACTTGCTTGTCTGTCCTCTTTGTTTCTGCGCCTGCTCTTCTCTTCTAGTATAGCGGTTGTGATTTCATCGAAGACTAGATAGTCCGAAAGGACGTTGTTCGTCAGGTTGATGATGAGTTGATCGTACGAATCTGGTAAACTTTGGAGCAAAAGTTCCGCACGTTCAACAACTTCTATTTTGTAACCCATTGAGGTGAGTTGCGAAAATAGAGTATTCAAGGTGTTGATATGGTCAGTCACCAAAGTGGTTTCCGCCATACGAAGAGTATATAATTTTCTTTTTAAAATAATCTTGTTGTGAAGTGACTTGGCCTCGTACAATTTTGTCAGAGTATCCCATATCTCTGTTGCCGTCTTATTCTCCGCCACACTGGATAACACTCCATCAGCTAATGTTAAGTGCAGATCAGCAATTGCATTGCCGTCCATCTCGTTCCACTTGGCATCATCGGTGATATATGCGGGTTTGTCTCCAATTGTTGCCAAGCAATTGTCTTTATTCAAAATAGCCTTAATCTTCTTTTTTCACAATGAGAAATTTTTCCCATTAAACTTCTTTACATCGAACTTTGTTGTCATTTTGTTCACATCCGATTAATTTTTCAATTGAACCGGATTTCACTATTTACGTGAATAGTGCATGAACAGTAACTCGTGAACAGTAACACCTAAACTAATGGCTCTGATACATTCATTTTCTCATTTTGCTTTTACATTAGTTTTTTTTTTTCTTCCAGAGTTTAATGCAATCCCCAATTTTTGTTGGTCCTTTTTGTTGCAATTTACCCCTCGATTTGCTGATTTCATCGTAGGGTTTTCCGTTCAATGCAGTTCACCTGAATCAGTGCTCTCGGAGTTTTTCTTTTCTATTTCTGCACAAATCGTGAGATCGTCTCCATTAACCTTCTTAAGTAATGGCTGTCGTTTGCCCCTTTGATTTCATACTACCCGTCATAATCCCTCATCGAACCCTTTGATTTTACTCAGATTCAGCTCAAATTCGAGTGGATTTATAAGAAGTTATCCGAATTTAAAAAACCCTTATGGCCTCGATCCGAATGGAGGCGTCTAAGCAATACTACGCAACCAGCAGTCTGGTTATTGGATATGCTCTGTGTTCCAGTTTACTTGCAGTAATCAACAAATTTGCCATTACCAACTTTAATTACCCTGGGCTACTAACTGCTCTTCAATACTTAACCTCAGCTCTTGGTGTTTGGGTTCTTGGGAAATTTGGGTTCTTGCACCACGATCCTTTCACTGTTGAAACATCGAAGAAGTTCCTGCCTGCAGCATTAGTCTTTTACTTGGCGATTTTCACAAACACGAATCTCCTTCGCCACGCCAATGTGGATACATTTATAGTCTTCAGATCGTTGACTCCGCTTCTAGTGGCAATTGCCGATACAGCGTTTAGAAAACAGCCGTGCCCTTCGAAACTGACGTTTGTCTCGTTGGTGGTCATTTTGGCGGGTGCGGTTGGATATGTAGCTACGGATAATGGGTTTACATTGACTGCATATTCGTGGGCTTTTGCGTATTTGGTGACTATTACAACGGAGATGGTTTACATAAAGCACATGGTGACTAATTTGGGGTTGAACACTTGGGGATTTGTGTTTTACAATAATCTGTTGTCGTTGATGATGGCGCCCCTGTTTTGGGTTATAACTGGGGAGTATGTGGATGTGTTTGCCGCAACGGCATCCTCAAGCGGAAGAGATTTATTTGAACCTGTTGCATTTTTTGCCGTGTCTTTGTCTTGTGTGTTTGGGTTGCTCATCAGTTTCTTTGGTTTTGCAGCCAGAAAGGCTATCTCCGCAACTGCATTTACTGTTACAGGTGTGGTGAACAAGTTTTTGACTGTTGTCATCAATGTGTTGATTTGGGATAAGCATGCTACTCCTTTTGGTTTGATGTGTTTGCTCCTGACTATTGCTGGAGGGGTTCTCTATCAGCAGTCGGTCACTGGAGGAGTTGGTAATGCTTCAAACCAGGCGTTGTCCAAGCAAGTGGACAGTAAAAATGATGATGAAGCTGATAGGGATGAAGAAAAAGGCATTTCTGGTAAAATTTCTGGTGTATGAGCATTTTTTCTTACATCAGTTGCCACAGATATGCTCCTTATTTGAATATGGTGATTTCGGCCTGTGACCCAATTATTTTCCACTATTCATCCCAGTATTATATATGTATGGAATGCTTTATTTCCTGGCCATTTATTTACTACGTGACATCAAAAAAAAAAAAAAAAAAAAACCAATGGCTCTGATACCACTGTTAGGAAATTACGGACCGGAACAAAGCCATGACAATAGTGATATAAGAAAAATAAAGGTAAAATGACACGAATATTTTACGTGAAAAACCCCAAATAAATTTGAGGTAAAAAATCACGGGCAAGTGTAAGAATTCACTATAAAAATAGGGATTACAACACCTTCTCTCTAAATACAAGAAGAAACAATATCACATTCTTTCTTGATATAGGAGAAACTAGCACTCTCTTAAATGAGGAAATAATTGGAAAATGAAAACTAACACCTATCACTTTGCTTCTAATAATATTTCTTTTTTTTTTTTGTGTTTTTCCTTCTCCCAAATCAACCCATTTTATAGGCAAGTAAATGCAAACCTTCAACACATCTCCATCAACTTTTGGTGTCAACTTGCAATTGTTGAAAAAATCCTCCACAAATTATGGCATCAATTATGTAAATGGGATTTTACTATTTACCCCACCTATGAAAAGTGGCTTTATCTTTAACATGGATAACAAAGAACAGCTTTAATTTTATCAGTAACTTTTTGCAGGTCAAAAAGATGCAAAAGAAGAACCAATGTAGATAGGTAAACTTTCCCGATTTTATGTCCATGGAAGAAGTCACCTCTTAAAAGCCTCCAAGTATATTTGATTATCTATTGTTAGAAGTATGGATATAAAAAATACAATAAAGCCTACAATTCTAAAAAAACATTATCAACAATGGAAAAATCAAAATATTTCATGACAAGAAAAGATTTCTTTTGCAGAGTTTGATGGGTGTAAATAGATCATACGGTCGATCAAATAGATTATTCAGGCAGATTTGGATCAAGGCTGCACGAAAATTTTAGTCCAGTAGTCAACAGAAACAATATCATGTATTTTCGGCTAGAGGTATCAAAACGAGGCCGCCGGGGCAGAGCGGCCCCCAAAACTCGCCATTTGGCGAGGTGGGGCATGGCGCCATCTTAGCGGTACAAAAAAACATTAGCTCAAACCCAACATACCTTAGGCCGCGGGTTGGGCGGGCCAGCCCGGCGATATTTTTTTGAATTGAATTGAGTAATTGAATTGCCATTTGTTGTATGTTGTGATGTTGGTTGCTAATTAAAATAGCCTATTAAATCAACTTCAGTGAAGAACTAATATATTAATATCTTATAATGTCTGACTATATATTAAATATATAATCTTATATAAAATTGTGAAACATTTTTATCTCTCAAGTCTCAATACCATAAAGAAAAGAACTAATCTTATATAAAATTGTGAAACATTTTTATCTCTCAACTTTCAATACCATAAAGAAAAGAACTAGTTGAAACGTGAAACTGAACTAAAATTCTCAGACTCATTACATGGGAATTGAAAACTTCCAGTCTATAACTTGTAGTTATACCATTGAAGTGACGTTTCATAAAAAAATAATATAGTCCATAGCACCATAATTGAAATAATATCATCTAGTCTAGAAAATAAAATAACAATTTCCAAGTTCATAGAAATTCAACAAAGTATAAAAATATTAAACACACTTAATTTCATTAATGACCAAGATCAACTACTATATCATTTAAATCATCATTTTCCTCTCCTCCTCCTTCATTATAATCTTCATCGATATTTGGAAATCTACTTTTTTGCGCAATATTTGACATAACCCACGAAACTATTTTTTTCTACTTAACTCTCTAAATTTAATGAAAATCTCGACTGTCCCATCTCCTCATCCAACCGGCGGATCTGATGGAATTATTACACCAACAGGGAGGACGAGATGGACACTAGAATTTTCATGTAGTGCATGAGTTAAGTAGAAAAAATATTTAAGTAGATGACGTAAAAAATAGCACCTATGTTTGGGGTATATTAAAATTTTCTCTATAGTCAATTTGAAAAGAATCAAAGATCCTTCCCCTAAAATAAAAAAAAAAAAAAAATGAGAAGATCCTTAGAAAAAATCTTGTAAGAAAATCAGTTGAATTTTTGAGTTGATGGCACTAAACAAATTCCCACGATAGAAGTGAGCAAACCTCAAGCAACACTATTACAATGAAAAGTCGCCAGATTCTCATTTTGACAAGCTACCAGTTATTGCTCTTACTTCAAATTTCATCTTTCGCTGAATAGTGAATACGTGTCGATCTCCTCTCTCTCTCTCTCTAGATATACTTACAGTTTTCTGCAGCAATGGCGGCTAACTCGTCTTTTTCATCTCAAATGGGCCCCCCGGCTTGCCAGAAAGACGCAAAGGCACTTCAGCTGATCGAAGAGATGACCCGAAATGCGGACGCTGTACAACAAGATGTGTTGGCCCAAATCCTAACCCAAAATGCGCAAACCGAATATCTCAAGGATTTCAATCTCGACGGAGCCACGGATCGGGAGACGTTCAAATCTAAGATCCCGATCGTCACCTACGAAGATCTACAGCCGTTGATCCAAAGGATAGTTGATCATGGCGATCGCTCTCCCATTTTAACAGCTCAACCAATCACTGAATTCATTCTCAGGTGTCTATCATCTTATAAACTATTACAGGCTCCCTCAAAAAAAAAAAAAAGGATAATTACAAAAACACCTCTCAGGTTTTGCCCAATTACAAAAACTCCAATTATCTTCAAAATTACAAATACCCTTATAGAGCTTCACACAAATGTCAATGGGGTATTTGTAATTTTGGAAGATAACCAAGTTTCTTTGTAATCAGGTTAAACCTCAGGGGTGTTTTTTCAATTATCCCAAAAAAAAAAAGCCATTACAGGCACACAACTAAAGTTCATGATAAAATGATTTCTGTTTTGTTTCTCCATTTGAACAGCTCTGGAACTTCAGCTGGTGAACCGAAGCTTGTCCCATGTACCAAAGAAGATAGGGATCGACGTATGCTTCTACGCATTCTCCTCATGTCTGTTACAAACCTGTAAGTATACATCGAATGAAGCAAATATCATTATTTTTTGTTATTGGGATGAATGCATATTTTTGTATGGAACAGGTATGTGAAAGGACTAGACAAAGGCAAAGGGCTTTACTTCATGTTTACAAGGGCCGACACAAAGACTCGGGGTGGGTTTCTAGCACGATCCGCACTCACAAGCTTGTACAAGAGTGACAGCTTCAAGAACCGACCCTATAACCCGTATAATGTTTACACAAGCCCATATGAAACCATTTGTTGTGTGGACACATTCCAAAGTATGTACACACAAATGTTGTGTGGACTTTACGAGCGTGAACAGGTTCTTGCGGTTGGGACAACGTCGCCTCTTGCTTCCTTCGAGTTATCACATTTTTCCAGCTGAATTGGCAACAACTGACACATGATATCCGAACCGGGTCACTCAATCCAAAAGTAACCGATATGGCAATACGTAAGTGCATGACCCATATTGTGCGACCCGACCCAAACTTGGCCGACTTTATTGCTCGAGAGTGTGCAAAGGACAAGTGGGAAGGGATTATCACTAGAATTTGGCCCAACACTAAATATCTTGATGTGATTGTTACTGGCGCTATGGCTCAATATATCCCGACTCTTGATTACTATAGTGGAGGATTACAAATAGCAAGCACATTATATGCATCTTCGGAGTGCCTTTTTGGGATCAATCTCAATCCCATGTGCAATCCATTCGAAGTTTGCTACACCATCATGCCGAACATGGCCTATTTCGAGTTCTTGCCACATGAACCCAACTCAATGAGGCTCACTCACTCGAAACTCGTTGACCTTGTGGACGTCAAGATTGGCGAGGAATATGAACTAGTGATCACCACATATACCGGTTTATATCGATACCAAGTAGGTGACATCCTTCGAGTCACCGGGTTCCATAACACCGCACCGCAATTTCAATTCATTAGGCGAAAAAACATGGTACTCGGTATTGATACGGACAAGACCGATGAAACCGAGCTACAAGCGGCAGTTGAGAATGCTTCTGAATTGCTCCGTGAATTCAACACAAATGTGGTCGAGTACACGAGCTATGCAGACACGACAACTATTCCCGGTCACTACGTGATATATTGGGAGCTACTAGAAAAGGACTCAGCCAACTCGCCTAGTGACAAGGTGTTAAAGCAATGTTGTCTCGCAATGGAGGAATCACTCAACTCAGTGTATCGTCGATGCCGAGCGGCAGACAAGTCAATTGGGCCATTGGAAATCCGAATTGTGAAAAATGAAACATTTGAACAACTAATGGACTATGCTATCTCAAGGGGTAGTGCTTCCATGAATCAGTACAAGATGCCCAGGTGTGTTAGCTCTAAGCCAATGGTAGATCTTCTTGACTCGCGAGTCATATCAACACATTTTAGTCCATCATTGCCACATTGGACCTCGGAACGACGTATCTGAAAAGAAAGAATAATTTAAGAATGACCAACCAAGCGAAGTCAATATAAGATGCATGCCTCATTTTTTGGTATCATGTTTTACTGTTGTGTAATATGAATAAGCCTTGAACATATATGATAAATAACAGAAGGCCTGTTAAAAAGTTCTCTTCATTGGTATAGCTTTGCTATTCAGTGTCTGCCATTCATGCAATTTTTCTGGCATTTACAACTTCAACCATCAAATTTAGAAGTAATTGCATCAAATTTCCAACAAAACAAACCAAAATTTAGGACCACCAGTGCATATAAAGAGGAAACTAACTTTTCGATACCACGACATGGTTTCAAGGCAAATAGGTGACCACATTCGTACAAATTGCATCCATGAGATGGTGAAAAGCAGCGGTGAGCAGATTGCCATCTTTTCCTATTCAGAGTCAGATGAATATGAAGTTGAGCCTTGCCGAACGCTCCTGGATGGAGCTTTGGATTTGGATGGCTTCAAAGACGATTCACCATCATAAACAATAACCTGGGCTTTAAGCTAACCTTTCTTCTAACTTCTCTGTGCTGAACTCATCCGTCCCTCCAAGCTCATCAAATCCAACTTATAATGTTCATGCAGCAATATACACAACATTTTTAAAAGTCAAAAGTCTAAACTCCAAGACGATTGACACTAGCATGTAACTTACCACATAATCCTCCGCTTTAGCATTTTTTACAAGGGCAAGAGTCGGAAGAACAAGAATTCTGAGCTTCTCGGACAAATATAGACTTTTCTCAGCATTGATTTTCACAAAACACGTCTCAATATGTTGCTTAGCCGATATGCTCAAATGCTTGTCCATGAACTGCAATAAGCTACATTAAAACATTATTCTAATCCACTCCCTACCTAAAGATTATATATTTCAGTCTACAGGTTACTCCTCATATTTCAGACATATCCACATGATGTGGAAAACATACATTTTAATTAAATAGAATATCCAATATTATTGCATTAGCTAAGACTACTGCACATTGTCCCCAAACATGATCTGTGTCTTCGGTTTTAGATGCATTCTTAATTAGAAAACTTATTCGACAATTGCAAAAGGTCTAGGAACCAAAGAAGAAGCTACAATTGGAAATTTTCAAGCACGTGAATCTTAACAAAACATCCGTGAAAATGCCCAAATAGAATGAAGTATACCACAAAAATCCATAAACTATTGAAATTAATTTACCAGCTAAAACCTACTTTAGTGCAATAAATTATACAGATATTGAAACAGAAATTTACGTACACCTTTTTTAGGAGAATGTACCTTTCAAGGCCAATCCTCACAACAAAAATGGCAGACGACGCGGTCACTGGCCTTAACAATAGAGAAGAATTCCTTCTCATTAGGAATCTCGGAATACTCGCCGTGGCCGAGGGCGATCCGACGGCTCCTTTTCTCCGCCATTTTCTTCATCTGCTGCAATCTCCGTTCTCTCAGCGCTTCCAAATCGTCCGAATCGAGCCGATCCAACGCCGAGATCTCCTCATCGATCTTGTCCTCCCACCGTCAGCACTTGCTTCTCCAATATCTGCAAAAACAAACAAATAAATAAATGAAATGATAACATACTATTCATTTTCGTATATGTAAAACGAGATTTTTTAGTGTACACCTCTTGAACATTTGGTGAGGCAGAATGAATTCAATCTTCAGAAAACAAACAGATTGAACAGGAAAAAAATTCAAAATTCAAATGAGAAATTAAAAAGAAAATGGTCTGTTTGTAAATTGTAATGCTATGCTCGTTTATTTAGAATACACTGGTATTCAGTAATAGGCTTCAAATTAGGGGTGATATTTACGATCTGACACGATAAAGACGACACAAAAACGATACGAAAAAAGCGGGTTAGTGTTTAGCCTTATCGTTTCGTGTCGTGTCGTGTCGTGTCGACACGATTTTCGTGTCGTGTTCGTGTTTTATCGTGTTTACACGATAGTGACATGAACACGCCGACACGATAATGATAATGACACGACCTAACACGATAAAACACGTTGACGCAAGCGACACAATAATAACACGACAAGCACGATAAGGACACGATAATGACACATTTACTCGTTAGTGACACGATAATGACACGATAACCGATATTTTGTATATTTATGTCGTGTATTTTCGTGTAAAATCATGTCATATCGTGTAATTTGCTATCGTGTATTAACGTGTAAATCATTTTCTTTTTATTTTTGACTTATCGTGTCACTATCGTGTCGTGTCGTGTCGACACGAAAAATTTCGTGTTCGTGTCGTGTTGGAGCAGATCTTTATCGTGTCGTGTTCGTGTTTGCCCTTATCGTGTCGTGTCGTTATCGTGTCGACACGAAACACGACACGATAACACGATTTGACACCCCTACTTCAAATTGAGAAAGCAGCCCAATAATACGGCCTCATTTTTCTTATTGGGCCCATCGCATTAATCTAGGGGGACAATGACAGAAATATTCACCTATTTTAGACCGATTCCTGCAAAATACTATAATTATAACAAAATTATCTAACAATACGCTGCCGCATTCTACTTACCAACAAATACGCTCAAACCCAGCAGATTACCAAACTATACGCTGACAACCACAAAAAAAAGACTTGCGGATCCACAACGTAGCGGCCCGCAACCAAGTCGCAGACACTTTCCCGAAGAAGAAAAAAACAAACAATCGACAAGCAAAGGAAAAAGAATCAAAGTCCAAATTAGTAAAATAAAGAAGAAAGCAGAACAAAAAACAAGGTACAAAACATCAATCTCGAAAAAACATTAATTAATTACTCTAAAAACCTATTGTTCACATCACTGCGCATCTATTTCCACATGCAAAATTATAATTGAACAGATATATATGCATCAGATCAAATTCAGATTGTACATCGAATTTGCGAATACAAAATTTGATCAAAATGACTGATTCGATATTATAAAATGCTTATTTTGTTCGAAATTGATACAAAATCCTAAAAAGTTTGATTGTCATGAAAATCTACACCATCAAAATGTATGGATCTCAAAAAACTACATGCAATTAGTTAGATAATTGTTTCAAAGTTGTTTCGTTATTGTTTCATTATTGTTTCAAAAGAGTATATATTCTGCATGGGAAGCACATTGCTTTCCCTGTGCATGGGGATTGTTTCATCTTTGTTTCAACTATGTTTCATTCATGTTTCAAATAGTATAAAATTATACAGTACCATGGATAAAGTGCCAGCAGTAGTATACTACAAGAGGGAATGGACAGACAACGGCAATTATATCAACTTCGAGATAACGGGGATTTTGATTCCAATGGATTGCACTTTCAGCACGCTGCATGAAATTTTAGAACAACAATTACAGGTCAGCAGAGATGAGGAAAGAATACAGATTAAGTACAAATTGAGAGAATCTCTGCCACCATTAAAGATTGAAACTGACTTCAACCTGGAGTTCTCTTTGGAAGTAAAAAGCAAAGAAGAAGATTGGATGAAGTTTCCTCTGTGCATAGACCTACTAGTTAATTCAGAAAACCAACTACTCTTGAAATCAAAAGATACAAGCTTGCAAGAAACAGCGCATCAAAATGCAATGGAGGGGACCAGCAGCATATCAGAAGAGAGCTCAACAATGGAAAATATGGGACAAAACCTCATCGACTACATCGACTATGCAAACGTAATCAACAAGAATGTGGTTCAAGAAACAATGCAAGTCCAAGAATGTATTAACTGTGAAGAACAAATCCAAATAGGAAATGTTTACAACAACAAGGACGAATTGATCAAACACATCAGCTCTTTTGCACTGAAAAATCACTTCCAGTATAAGGTCAATAAATCCTGCAACAAGCAATACCATATAAAGTGCCTGGATCAAAATTGCAATTGGCACTTGAAAGCATCATCAAGAACAAGGACAACCAAGTTCATCGTAAGAAAATACGACAGCAACCATACTTGTCCACCCGATAAGAGAATGAATGACAGTAGACAAGCTACAGATAAAATGGTTGGACACATTATCAAACCAAAGTATCTAAACAACATCAAAACAGTGTACACAACAACAGATATAATAAGACACATGAAGGATGAGCATGGAATAAGTCTCGACTATAGAAAAGCTTGGAGATCAAAAGAGAAAGCACTCGAAATAATAAGGGGGTGGCCGGATAAATCTTATCAGAAACTATTAGCTTATCTTTACATGTTGGAGAAAACAAATCCGGGATCGATTACTGAATTAGTAAGAAAGGACGATAACACATTCCTATTCTTGTTCATGGCTATAAATGCATCAATAAATGGATGGAAACACTCAGAGGCCGAGTGGTTGTTGTGGATGGTACATTTATGAAAGCAAGTTACGGGGGACGTTGTTGTCTGCATGCACGCAGGACGGGAATGGGAGCATTTTCCCGTTGGCATTTGCAATAGTAGACTCTGAAAATGATAGATCTTGGGTATGGTTTTTAACAATGTTTAGAAAAACTTTTGGTCTCAGGGAAAGCATGTGCATAGTATCAAATAGGCATATCAGCATAGAAACAACAATAAATGAGGTACAAATTATAAATATATTTGCTGAAGTTATGTTTCATATATGTTTCTCTAATGTTTCACATAGAGATTTCAAAAATATTTTCAGTCAAAAACATTCTGATAAAGAAAAAAAACATTATTTTAATGATTAGGTGTATCCTGAAGTATCCCATGGACTCTGCATGTATCATCTCCTAAATAATTTGAAGGCAAACTTCAAAAAGAAAAGCAACGAAATAAGAGAATCATTCATAGCGGCAAAAAAAAAGCCTACACGAAGGGCGAATTTGAAAAACAAATGTCCGCGACCGGGAGTGAGTGAAAGAAAATCATACCTTACTTGTCCGCCATTGGATACGAAAATGGACGCGATTGCACTGTCGTAACAAAAGGTACTTTCTCATGACATCCAACATTGCAGAGTCGTTGAATGCAACAACTGTAGCAGGGAGACACCTACCTATAACAACATTGCTCGAGTACATTAGATCATTAGTTCAAGATTGGACATGCAGGCATCGAAACGAAGCAAGATCAACATTTACAAGAATGACAAAAATAGCTGAAGAGTACATGAGGAAAAACTACACCATTTTTCTAAATTTAAGGGTAATTTACTACAAATCTGAAACAGAACATTGTTTCAAAATTGTTTCATTGATGTTTCATTTTTGTTTCCAGGTGAAAAGATCAAATGATTTTCTCTTTAAAGTCACAGAATCAGAGAAAATATTTGTTGTGGACCTTGAGAAAAGGACTTGCACATGCAACAGGTTCCAAATGGATGAAATTCCTTGTCCACATGATATAGTAGTATTAAAAGAATTGAATGAAGATCCGTACCAAGATCTTTGCTCGTCTTACATGAAGGAAACAATGGAAGCCACTTATTCGGAAATAGTGTATCCAATCCCGCATGAAGATAACTGGATACTGACACCTGAAATTGAAACAATGTGGACCCTTCCACCAGAAGGCAAGGCCAAATCTGGAAGGCCAAAGAAAAGAAGACACAAGGCAGCTTGGGAGAAAATCTTCAAAAATAAATGTGGAAGGTGTGGGCAGCATGGACACAATAGACAGACATGCAGGAATCAACCAAAAACAAGATGCATTTAATAAGAACACATTCCATTGTTTACGTACATGTCAAGCAAGACAGATTAATACAATGGAACAGAACAAAATTGTTTCAATAAAAACTCATTCGTGTTGTTTTCTTGTTTCTTATATGTTTCCGATATCTTTGCATTCCTGCACATCCTGTAAAACACAAAAAACAAGCATACAAAAACTAGAAAACTAAAACCTTGCAAACACCCATGAATGCCAAAAACAAAATCATACAAAATGTTCCACAAAACATCATAGTCATTCAGATTCTGTCACATAGATACTTCAAAAATACTAAAGAAACTAACTACAAATATAGACAGGTAACAAAATAACTGTACTATCAAAGCATTAAAATAAAAATAAAAAGCATATTGTTCGATGTGGCCATAACACAAATATCATTAAGAATTCTTCTTCAACAACAATGTCCTCGCTTCATTAGGTCGTGGGGGGATGATTTCAATGTCACTGTCGTCTTCATCTCCGTTCTGCTGCTTAAGCCTTGCGTGATTGTATAGCAAATGACTATACCTCATCCGTTCTCTTTCAATGTCGAAGTCTTCCACCGGCATTTCCTTCGTAGAGATGAAATACTCTGCATAGCAAGCTACGAATACTCCGCAATCACTAACAAAAAAAAGGTGTGGGGGGGGGACAGGTTAAAAACATAATATAAAACAAATAAAAAAATAAAATAGAAATAAAATAGGACATAGACAAGAATATTACTTTTTCAGTTGAACAGGAATTTCCCTAACAACCAAACCCTTGAATGGGCCGTTAATGTCACCAGGGTAAGGGCCAGAACCAAGAGCAATGTCCTGGCGCTCTTCGTAGAATGCAACCATTGAAAGAAAATGGGGCAACAGTACGTTGTAGGCTTCAATAGCTTTCCTAGCTATTTTAACAGAGTCCGAGTCCACAGGGAATTGTACAGATAAATAACCCTCTCTTGAAAGCTCAGCCTCCCCAGGATCCAGTGTTCCATGTCGACGCAGTGAATCGGAAACAAGACATGATCAACCTCAGACCACGGTCTTCCACAGCCAATATCAAAACCCATAATATAGTCAACCACAGAAGTATTCAAGTGAATCATGGAAGTGTCGAAATTTTTCTTCTTCCTCTTGTTGACATGGGTGAACCGGCTGTGGATACTCTGGATGCATCTATCAAAGATCAGGTCCGTGGTAGTAAATTTCACAGCACAATGCCCGTACAAATACTTCTTCCGTATGTAATAGAACAACACGTCCATATGCTGAAAATCAACCAAAACAAAGAGTAAGAACACAGAAACAAAAATACAAAAACAGAAACTTAAAAAATAATAACTTACTGAAGAAGACAGGTACTCATCCACATAGTACAGGCTATGAAACCATGATTTTTGCTTGACCTCGCATACGCCAAACTTCAATGAGGGAGTAATCTTGTCATCCTCTTCTGAGTAACGTTTCGGCCTAAAATAAAAATAATTTAAAAAATTACAATAATATTTCATAATCATTGCAAAAACATAATAGAAAAATCTTACCCTTGAGAGATAAAACCTTCGAAAAGCCAGTCACTCAGACCGCCAATTAAATCTTCCAAACCATCATAGCCTTCACCAAGGTTATCATCCAATGGACACCTTCCCTTAACCAACACTACAGGCTGTTTCTTGCATTCATCGAGGGGCGCATCTTTCTCCCGAAGGGTCGATTCTAAATCAATGTCCCCCAACTGAAAACCCACAACTAGTTTCCCACTCAAATCACCAGACGATTCAAAGACAGTGGTGAATGGACTTCTAACAACAACAGAGGGCTTTGAAACCCTCTTAGCAACAAGGGATTCAGGGGTTTTGACAGGTGATTCATCCGACCCCTTGACACCAGCCTGCAATAAAAAAAGATACAAAACTATAATAAACAAAATATAAATGACAAATTCAATGTCAAGAAACAAACTAGAGGCAAAAATATTAGGAACCAACCATTCCAAAGAATGACTGAGTTTCG
This sequence comes from Rehmannia glutinosa, assembly GCA_016081115.2. Classification (NCBI taxonomy): domain Eukaryota; kingdom Viridiplantae; phylum Streptophyta; class Magnoliopsida; order Lamiales; family Orobanchaceae; genus Rehmannia; species Rehmannia glutinosa. Next base: position 83,862,187 of record CM071937.1, read on the forward strand.
CATTAACAATGGAATCAAACTGAGATTGGGTGAGATCATCAAATTCTTGAGAGCCATTAAATCCATGCTCAGCATGAACATTCACGCCCTGATATTCAACCCCAACCTCTTCTGGAACATTACTTGTATCAAACGGAATATTCTCGGTATTTTCTGCAAACTCCATCAAATCGCTCACAGCAAGCCCCTCACCATCGTTACCACCACCTTTATCCATCAACAAATCACCTTCCCCACCAACACCAATTCCCTCACCCTCATTTACCTTTCCTTCAGCAACAGACTCAACCCCGACAACACCACCAATGTTTCCACCTTCAAAAGCATCTGATTTTTTTTCAACCTGTCCGCCAGACATGGGAATACTGGTTACCTCAGTCCTTTCCAAAATAGGGTCAACAACATCATTGGAAAATGGTACAACAGGACTTTTAACACGTTGCACCTCCACTTCCATAGACTCCTTCTCGGACTCTGAAGCCAACGCTGACGACATTTTATCATCTTCCGCCCCAACAACCTTGTCAGCTTGATCCAACCCATCACCAGCCTAAAAAGAAAAATTGAAAAGCATTATAAATCGAAATAAATAACCAACAAACACAAAGAAAAACAATGAAACACAAGGTAGACAAACACAAGTAAGGTTACCTGAAGTTTCCCCTTGATCGCAGACAACTCAGACAGAACAGTTTTAAACTACTCTTCCAAGATTTTATTAACGGAGTTCTTGAAAACCTTCAACTCATTGGCCAACTTATCCTGCCTCCAAACAACATCCTCCAACGTGTACTTCGATCCCAACTCGACATCTGGCTCCTTCCTCTTCCGATTACCAATAACATAATCTCATTCAACAGAATCAAATGGGTACTTGGACACATCAAAAAAGGTTCCAATATCCAGTTGCAACCTCTCTTCATCTGATGGCCAAATATTCATCAAATTCAACTAAAACAAAAGAGGAAACAAACAAAAAAAAGGTCAGAAACAACACATAAACATATATGAAACAGTTATGAAACAAAAGAGAATAAAAAAAACTAAAATGTATTACATGTTCTGCAGAACAGTTGAAAATCATCATATCGAGATCATCTGATCTCAAATTCTTATCTATATCCGACAACGGACAACCCCAATTCAGAATGCGAGGGATATTGCGCCCAATACGGTTGCAAATTTTATTGTTCACTTCTGAACAACATTCGTAGAACCATATCTGGAAAGTGAGAGGAAAGCCTTTAATTCTGTAAAATTTGGTGCGTTTAACAGCCTGCTTCAAGTCCTCATCCTGAGACTGCTTCCTCTGGAGCACTTGTTCCCTCAGTTCTCTGATTGTAAGTTCAAACAAATCCCTTCCCCAGGGATAGGAGTTACAATCTTCACTATCAACTAAATCAAAAAATTCCATGTTAACAGAAGTTCCACTAGAAGAAAACAGAAAAATATGCAAAAAATACAACAAAGCCATCTTCAAGGCATCATCATCATTTCCCCCCAAACATGTAACCTAAAACACTCCTCAATAGACTTCCTAGAGAATCTCATTGAGCCAGAAAAATACTTCTGATAGAACTTAGAAGTAATACCATCCCCACGAACAACGGACCTTTTCCCAGCACACTTTAGCCCCGTCACCAGGGCAAACTCTCCAATACCAAACCTCAGAATTTTACCACAAACCGACCCCAGAATCTCATCCTTCCGCGAATGGACAACCTACCTCTTCAACAACAAATGCACTAGTTGATTTTGGAAATCAACTTCATGCATGTCTAGAAAATAACCGAAACAGGTGCGCCTAAACGCATCCAATTGGGACTGGGATAACTTCTCCTTCAAATTTTTAATAACTTCAAAAGAAAATCCAGTGCTTATCCTAGCGGTGTACCAGTCCTCCGGATCAATCAAATACTCATAACCCTAGAAACAAGAAATAAACAACACATCTTGTACATAAAATTTTGAAAAGTGAAAAAAAAACAACAACAGATCAATAGCATAGAAACATACAAGAAACAACACAGAAACAAAAAAGAAACAAAACTTGTACAACAAGAAATAAAAAAATATAACCAAAAAATAAAAAATGAAAACAACATACCTCAAAGAACGCCAGTCCTCTAAACCCAACAACGCCTTTTTTTGGGAGATTTAACCTGACAACTTGTTTTCCAACATCATCGCCTTGTTTTATTTTCCTTTTTTTAGAAGATACAGGAACTAGGGCTTCAGATTTCGACCCGCTCCTCAAAACTCTTGAACCACCCTGAGCCTTTTTATCCACTCTCAGACGAACAAGAAGGGGTTTCTTCGAAGACATTATGTAAATTCGACACCAAAAACTACAAGAAAAAAAGAGAGCAGTTTACAGGGGACGGTTTTGCGATAAGATCACGGAGAAGTTACGAAACAGTTGCAGAAATCACAAAACAAGCTCACCAAAAATGGCGGACATGCAGCGCGGGAAGGAACTCGAGAGTCAAGGTGAAGAGACAGAGAGAGAAAAAAATGATGTTCTGGGAGACGAAAAGACTGGACAACGTATTTTAGGGGAAAAATTTAAAAAAAACCGTAAAAGAGTAATAAAAAAGGTATAAATGGGATGTGTTGGTAATTTGGGGATTCGGTAAAAAATAAGGGTATTTTGTGTAAATTCCCTTAATCTAGGTTTGCCGACCCATGAAATCTCGCTATAGATTGAGACTGACGTTCCAATTCCCCAGGCTGACACTAGAGGCGGCCACGGTTCAGTTCGGTTTTAACCAGAACCATTTATTTATTTTTCCATAATTTTTAATTTTTTTAAAAATATTTTATTATTTTCAATTACCAAAAAAAATAATGATTGTAGTTAATATTTAATTAAGTTTTGTACTTAATATTAATAATAATTTAAACTATTATATATATACTATTAGAGTATATAGGAATCAAAGTTCTAGTTCGCTTAGAATATTTAGTTTAAAATGTGTCTCATTTAGTTACGAATATAAAATACCATAATAAATATTTAACATTTCTTCTAGCATATTTTTTACCAAAAAAATAAAAAGTGTTGGTTTTAACCTTGAAATATGTGGTTTTAACTGCCGGTTCTATTGTCGGTTCCACGGTTTTTGAGACCAAGGAACCAGAACCGGCCTACATGGTTCCGGTTCCAATTTTGAAACTGTTAATTGGTCAACGATTCCAGTTCTGATTTAGAACTCAATTTCGGTTCTATTTGGCCACACCCAGCTGACACTCACTTAGGAGGGGAGCAATGGTGCACGCAGGATTCTAATTTTTGGTGGGGAGAAAACGACTGAGTTTAAAAATTTAAACACGAAAAGAAAATCTTCATAAACTAAACATAAATTTACATATAAAGTTTAATATACTTTTTTTTTTTTTCATCTCAATATTCATACATATTGATGCTGCTTTTTAAGGCATATCACTATAAGTCAATGGGCTTGACCAAAATCATCTTCCTGATATGGAAGTCTTCACATCAGCCCTCTTCCCGAGGGGAAGTCTTCTTGTCTTCCTCTGCCCAAGGGGGAAGTCTTCTCGTCTTTCTCTGCCCGAGGGAGAAGTCTTCATGTCCTCTTTTCCAAGAGCTGGAATATCCTTCGACTGGGAACTTGCCTGCACAGGTACGCAAACGTGAGGGGGATTCCCAGGGAGGCCCCTCTGACCCTCAAGTCAGCTTGGTGAACGATAGAACAAATATTAAACTAATAATGTATAATGAATGCATAGGAGAATAATGAATTAATTAAGCTACAGATAATAGTATGGACCTTTTTATACTTGGGAGATGGGTCCAATGGGTCGTGTAGGAGAAATTGGTTGATCGGCCATACCCGGACTCCTTTGGGACAGTTTATTTACTAAGAGCCCATTGGGCCATTAATATTAAATAAACATATATAAAATGAATTATATTTTAATTAATAAAATATTATTTTTGTCCCAACATAAGTCACCCAAACTCACGTCTTTGCGAGAGGATGAAGCGGTCATGGAGCTAATCCATTGTAGAAACATCTGGCTTGTCTTTGGAGAATCTTTGACTACTTTGCTTGTGACCATGTCTTCCAAAGGTAAATTCTCTTTCTCTACCTCTCAACTTTGAAATTTGTTGCTTTGTAGAAGACGTAGGAAATTTCTTGAAAGTGAGAGGTGAGGTGAGACTTGGAGTGCATCAAGCGAAGAGAGAGATGAGAGAACCTTGAGCCGTAGAGGGTGCCCCGGGGTGCCTCTCCGAATTGGGCAAGGGCGTCCCCTTGGCGCTCTCCCCAGGAGGCCACAAGAGAGCGCCCAACGCCCTCCTCTGTCCCGTAGGGGGCGTCCCAAGCCCCCCAGTCCGTTTTCTTTCCCCCTTTTCTTCGTTTTCCCCCGAGTTCAAGTCATATCCCGGATTCTGGTATTTTTTCCATTCCACTTGGAGGTCGAGGTATTACTGTCCATTCAGTTATTCCATGTCCACCTTTCTCCACAAAGTTTGATATTTCTCCCCTTGCTCCAGAGTTGTGCTTTGATGGTGATGGGGAAGTAGAGCTTGAGCCAAATTCGAGCTCAAGTAATGAGTCCTCTAAGGCAGAGTCCGAAAAAGATAGTCCTAACGAGGTCCACCCCCACCAAGTACCAGCATAGGGGTAATACCCGGTTTTTACCAAAAATTGGGGATAAAATTAGGGTAAAATTAGTGTTCGACTAGAACCAATTTTATGGGTGATTTAGAAATTTGAAACCCTAAAATTCCTAGTTTGGGGGTAATATTTTGCTGATTTTATTCCATAATAAAAAAAAAGAAAAATCATGTCATAAATGGTAATAAATCAAACATATGAAAAGGAAGGATAATGATTCACATATGGCAATGCATTTCAACAAATATACTCTTACCTTAAATCAATTGAACCCTAGGCCTATAAATTAAAAGCCTCATTAGGATATTCTTCATTTTTGACCAAGCCAAATTTTGACCCAACAAGCCATTTACCAAGCCAATTTTTCTAAAGCCTTATTCTCTTTTTTCAAAACTCGAATTTCTTTTCTTTTACCCATCTTCAACACTTTATTAATTAGAAATTTATTTCATTGTAGGAGACGAGGAATCCAAATTCTAGGCTCGCACACCCGCATTTAATTTTTCACGACGTTTCTACTTTTAAGGTGGGGTTTTACTGCTTATGTCTATTTTAAATGCCTGTATGATTATTTATGTATGTGCACGTTAAACATGACATGATACGAAAATACTTAATTGTACGAGCATGATTGTGCTTAATTGTACAAACACGAAGATACGTAATTGTACAAGCATGGACGTACTTAATTGTACACCCACAGTTGGCCTACGGGCATTGCATAATTAAAGCATGAAAAGCATAGGTTTGTATGCATTAATGATTGTGTTGTGTATTTAACTTAGACATTGCGTCCCCACTGGGCTGTTGAATGCTCACCCCATGTTTTTCCCACAGATGAATGAAGGAGTTGGAGCGTAGCAAATGGGACGGTGAAAGTCGAATCAAGAATTTAAAGGTCTGATTTATTTTGATTTATTTAATGATGTTAGAAACTAAATAGTTTTTATGGATTTTTGTTTTAAAATTTTTGGACACGGTTTCCATGAGTATTTCGCATTTATGACAAGTTGTAGTATTTATTTCCCTTTAAGAAATGCGTTTTCAAGCTTCGGCTTATTTTTTAGTACTTTAATAAATCGCAAATTATATATTTTTATTTTTATGAAATTGGGATGTTACATAAGTGGTATCAGAGCGGGTCTGTCTTTCCTGTAGACTTGCTAAATTGTATATAAAAAAAATGGGTCTTGAATTTTTACAAAGATGACAATTTTCAAGTAAAATGATAATAGTAAAGAAGTCGACTTATCCACCACCTCATGCCACGCCGACTCCGAAGAGAAAAGGTTTTGTCATGTACATTGTTAAATTTCATGTTCGTTATACTCACACATGCTATGATCACAGTTATATTAATATATGATACGAGAATATTTTCTTTGAAATGAACAAAACACTAAATATCCCATAATCAACAGATGAAGAGAACCAGGTTAGCTATTAGGAAGAACACCAAATAGCTGGAAGGGATATCCGCTAGAAATTGATATGGAGAGGTATTTAAACTATGAATGGGAAGAAGGCGAGGGTATAGGGATTTACGTTGTAAGGATGCGTCAGGAATGGTACAAGGTTAGAGATGTTATTGGGGAACCTAATGAGTTCCAAACTACTAGGAGGGTGATTGACTCGTTGACTCGTGAATGGAGATAGGAAGCAGAAAAGTTGTATATTAATTTGTTGAGGTATGATGAGGCTAAGAACAAGCTTAAGATCAACAATGGGGCATTTATTGCCATACTATATGATAAGCGGATAGATTCACTGCTATAAGAAGATAAGGAGGAAGAAGACTCTGAAGAGGAAGAGGATCCTGAAGAGCACGATAAGTACATGGATGATTAAAGTTATTTTGACTTAGAATATATAGATATGCAAGAATAAGATGGACTTTGTCCAATTCTAGTAGATTGTTTATTCATTTTTCTTTTGGTTATTTCAAAGTTGGTTGTTAAATTATGAAGTTTATGAATAAAAGTAATATTTTCTTTAAAAGTCTATTTTCTGCGCAATATAGTATTTATAATCTTGCTGAAAAATAAATTCAAAAAAAATCGAAAATTGTATATATACCAGTGTGCAGGTTTTCCCAAAAAAAAAATTCGAAAAAAAATCGAAAAAAAAACAAATTCAAACAAAATAAAATATTGAAAATTGTATATATTCAAGTATGCAGTTTTTTTTAAAGGGAATGTTAGGGACCTTATATTGGACATAGCATGAAATCGTTGATTCGAGGATACTTGCTCCTTTATTTCCTAAGTTAAAGACTTTTATGGAATTTAAGCGATGTTTTATTGCATTGATTATAGGATGGCACCACCTAGAAGAGATCTCCCAACACAAGGCAACTTGGAGAACCTTGTGGCCGACTTAACCACAATCGTGCAAGGGCTAGTTCAACAAAACATGTCAAACACCTAGAATGACCAGAATCACCCAACAGTAATCGACAATACTTCGCAGCAGTGGCGGAACTAAGAGGGGCCAAGTGGGGGCCACTGCCCCCCCCCCAAAAAAAAACATTTTCAGAATTTAATTTTTATACTTGTAATTTGTTTTAAAATTATATCGATACTAATGAAAAATTACATTTGTCCCCCAAAATTTTGAAGAAACATTTATTCTTTAGGTCTTCAAAATAGGTTTCACCCCCCAAGTCCCGAATCCTGCGTCCGCCACTGCTTCGCAGGTCATGGAATAATTTCGACATTATAGGTCACCCACCCTCACTGGGCGGGAGGACCCCTTTATGGTGGAAGAATGGATTGGGGAACTGGAAGGCATATTTGAACTAATTGCGTGCACGGATGCGCACCGAGTCTCCTGCGCCATTTTTCAACTCAAACAAGATACTAGGCATTAGTGGGATTCACATCGTCGCACCATAACTAGTGAGCACAGAGAGGCAATGACATGTGTGAATTTAAGAATCTCGTGATCCAACAGTTCTTCCCACAGACATATAAGGACAAGAAAGATAGGGAATTTTTGGATTTGACGCAAGGAAGTATGTCGGTACTCGACTATGAGCGTAAGTTCAATCAATTATCCCACTATGCCACCTATTTGGTTGACACGGTGGCGTAATAAGTGTTAAGTGTTCCGGGGAGGTGACGTATGCTCAAGCAGTAGACCGGGCTCGAACAGTGTTTATGAATATGAATTTGGATGGGAACCTCCGTAAAGCAACTGAGGCACCTAAGAGGAAATGGGAAGTACCTAGTCGGACTAGCAGTGGGAGTCAGAATAAATAGGCTAAGACTGGAGGGAACCCTGCGCCCCAACCACCGAAGGAGAAACCACATTGCTATGTTTGTGGCAGAAATCACGCTGGGGAGTATTTATTCGGAAAGAATGCTTGTTTTTGGTACACGAAAGAAGGGCACAGAGCTTGGGAATGCCCTAAGAATGAAGGAGCTCAGACAGGCACGGGTTAGAAGACAACAGGAGGGAAAGCTAGGATGTATGCCATGACACAACAAGAGGCAGAGGATAAACCAGGTACAATGTCCGGTATGCTAATTGTTTCTAATATACTTGTTTTTGCGCTTTTTGATACTGGTGCCATGCATTCTTTTATATTTGCAAAATTATATGCCTTAACCGGACGCAAAGAAGAAAAAATAGACGAATCACTTGAGGTTAGCCTGCCATTAGGAAAATCAATACTTACTGACTCAAGGGTTAAGGGCATAGATGGCAACATAGGTGGAATCACGTTCTTCGTATTAGCATATGAAAAGTTCATAAATGAAGTGAGCATTTCCTTTATAGATAAATTTACCTCTGCATTGGTAACTCCATTCGCCACACTAAAATTTGGAGGTGGTTGAAGCACGTTCTTCGTATTAGTATATGAAAAGTTCTCATGATTCCTCAAATTTAGATGATAATTGGTAGGCACTGAATTATTTCGGAAAATGTTGAAATTCCGATTTTCTTCATAACGAGTCTCTTCAAAAGGATCTGGTTGAACTAACCTATTGTTTGTAACCATGCTTGCATTTGCCCGTGAGTCAAAACATTTAACTGATTTGTCAAAGCAGTCATCTAAGTTATTAATGCTTTGATAAGATCCGAGGCACAAACTTCAGCTACCCTACTGATGTTTGTCCTCTAGGATGACCACTGATAACTGTTCATCGTTATCTCATCAAACAAATTAAATGCATCTTGTGGGATTTTTGCTAATATACCCCTTGCTGCAGCAGTGTCCACAAATGATCTGTTTGTCCCAACAACCCATTGTAAAAGAAACAAAGTTGTTGGTCGTCTGGAAATCCATGTTGAGGACACCTCCTCAACAAGTCTTTGAATCTCTCCCAGGCCTCATATAATGGTTCAGAATCGAGTTGTCTGAACTGTGTGATTTCGGTCTTGAGCAACAGTATTTTGCTTGGTGGAAAAAACTTGAGCAAGAACTTCTAGCTCAGATCATCCAAAGTATTAACATTCCCTTATGTCAATGTGCCTAACTAATTTCTCTCCTTATCGCTTAAAGAGATAGGGGAGAGGCGAAGACATATAGTATCATCCAACACTCCGTTAATCTTGATGGTGTTATATATTTGCATGAAGTGTGCAAGATTAGAATTGGGATACTCGGTTCGAAATCCTCCAAACTGGTTTTGCTGAATCATCGAAATCAATGCCGATTTTAGCTCGAAATTATTAGCATTAATCGGTACATGGGCAATTCCACCATAATTGCAATATGTTTGAGGGCGAAAATGATCGTGAATCACTTGCTGCTGAGAGGAATGTACTGCTGGCTAAGGTACCTGATTGTTCTCATTGTTCTGATTGTTATACCCACTGTTCTCGTTCACATCTGCCATAGTTTGGTCTAGATACCTTATTGCTCGTCTAGTAGTTACACTTATTCTTCTTCTGAATGCTTCAACCTCTGAAATAAATGGTTGTAATTCTCTTCTCTTAGAGCGAGTGTTCATGCAATACTTGGACTAACTAAAACAAAACAAATCTAACACTATATAAAAATAAAACTAACAAATCTAAACTGATTTTTTTTCATTTTTTTCAGTAAAGTAGTAAAAGTGTCTAAATTAAAAATAACACTATTTATCGTAATATTAGTACTACAAATTAAACTAGTCCCCCGGCAACGGCACCAAAATTTGTTTGTCTATTTCTTTAGCTTCACGGCATGTGAACAGCTTAGTTAATAGATTTAGTAAGCAAGGTCGATCCACAAGGACTAATAAACTAATGTACTTAGTATTATAATTTTAATAGTACTAGTTTTATTTAGACGATCGAAATCTTGATTGATGATTAATAAAAACTAATTAAGAAATATTATAGCATGCAAACTAAACAAAACAAAGAATCGCAAGGGAAAAGATCAAGTAAATATATGGATTTCAAGGTTATGGTTTCAGTTAACCACTCTCTTATTATCAAATCAATCAAAGCAAAGTTATGATTTATCTTTCCTGTAAGATGATCACACAAGTTATTTATTCTCTTTCTCTCGAGACAGAATAAACGTGTAAATTGGATTACCTAGGCTAGCATCTCTGCTCAACATAGAATAGCCAACTCCCAATAACATAAAAAATCAATAAATCCTCATAAATAATCGCAAACTTTTCAATCATGCAATATATTTATGTCAAGTACTCAATATCTAATATTGAAACTCGTCTCTCAATTTACGAATCAACACATCAAACATGCTAAATCATTGGTCATATGATAAAACAAACAATAAATCAAAGTACTCGAATAGGGTTCAAAACATAACTTCAATTAAAATTAATCATCCTACAATAAGTAAATTAACCTACTCTCAAGCCTCGTAATCACAAAATGTTTATGCAGACATGGGATCCAAAGAATTCATAGGAAAATTATTCATATCCATATCAAACAAGATGAAAAGAAAATATAATGGAGAAAGAAAACTCAGAGATATCGATGAATCTCTCGATCAATCTTTAATCCTCAAGCGTGGATCTTGACTTTTCCTTTTGGTTCCTCTTGAAGACGGATCCTTTTTTTTTCTCTTTTCTAAGGTAAAAATATGTTCACCCTTTGTTTTTGTCCGTCTCCTATAGATTTATACCCTAATAGGATAAAATCCGATTGAGTAAGGAAAGATTCTATCAAATCCTGCACAGACACATGGTCTATGCGCACATGCACGGGCTGACCTTGCGTCATGCCAGAACATACACCAAGTCTCCGTCTCACACACGAGTCGTGCGCGTAGGCACTAGTTGCCTATACGTGGTCATTTTCTGCTCCAATCCAGCCAATTTTTCTCGTATCAACTCCTTACTTCATGTACTCATTGTTCCACATAAATTCCCATAATTCTCAAGGGTTCTACTATCTACAATGCTCCAAATTAACACAGAAGTGCTACAAAAATAGTCATTTTTCTGCAAAACAAGTAAACTGTAATATCTTTTCCAAATATTAAGACACGCCCCTTATGACTAATTCAATGCATGTATATCACTTTATTTCAGTTAAAATTATGCCCAAAATATATGCAAAAACCATAATTAACAAGCATGCCAACCCACCAATTATAGGATATTTCTTGAAACAGAGAAACCAAAAGAAAAAAAAAGTAAAAATATTAAAAAGAAGAGTGAAAGAAACTGAAACAAACTTTTTAGATTCTTGGACAAAACAAAATTACGAGTTTAAAGGATGTTAGTAATGTCAAAGATATAAGAGTTTTCTAAGATCTCATAAATAAGTCTTAGATTTTGCTTTTTTATTAAATTCGTATGATCTCAATATTATATGTTGGAAACTTATTAGCTAATTTTCTTAAATTAAAAAATAAATAAATGAATGTATAAATTCTCTACGTATTAATTAATAATAAAAACATGAATACAAAGTTCATGTTTTGAAACCCTGACCGACGACAGGCGTGTTCGACCCGCTTAACCGAACCTGGTCACATGGCTGATCCAGTTCTATATTAAAATCGGGTGGCTAAAAAATTGTTTTCATCCGGTCAAACCCGGTAAAAAAACCCAAAAATCGATGATCCGGTTAACCCGATTCAATTTTTAAAGCAAAATTTTCTTTGTGTTATTACAAAATTGAACGGAAAAGTATTTGGTAAATTTATATATAATTGTTCCTTATATTCAATTTATACATATATCTGGATATTATAATCTATTAAATTTATTTTTATTTTTATTTGTATTTATTTATTTTTCTATATAGATTTCTATTTGTATTTATCTTTTACATTTATACATATATATGTGTATGCATATGGGTCACCCGGTTTTTTCAGAACGGTTTAACCGGTTGAACCAATGACCCAATGACCCAATTATTTATTCGGTCCGATCCGGATTTAAAAATATTGGTTGCCGCAAGCGGTGGCCAAATGGATTAATGGAAACGATATTGGGTTCTAAATTGGAACCGGAACTATGTATATCGGATTCGGTCACAATTCCTCAGTCTCAACCACATCGAATCATCGATTTTAACCGTCAAAACCATTTGTGAAACTAGGGTAGAATTGACAGTTAAAATCGTTGATTTTCAGGTTAAAACCGATTTTTTCCCGGTAAAAATATGCTAGAAGAAATGTTAAATATTATTATAATATTTTATATCCGCAACTGCTTGAAATACGTTTTAAACCAAATATTGTAAGCGAGCTACACGAGCTTTGATTACTCTATACCCTAACAGAATATGTAGACGACTTAATATTATTATTATTAATATTAAGTTCAAAACTTGATATTATTATGAATATTAAGTCCAATTTTTTTCTATTTTTCCTTTTCCTTTTTTTTTGACAATCGTTGATAAAATATTTTCAAAAAAATTATCAAAAGAGAAAAAAAAATTCATTAAATTTGAACGGGAACCGTGGAAGAACCGAGTTCTGATTTGAAACCAGAACATTGAAGCTCAAGTTTTGATTCTGGTTCCTCATTTTGGAAGAACCAGGACCAATGGTTTTAGAATCGGAACCATCGATTTTATGGCCACCCCTAGTTGCCGATAAGCAAATTTCTTTTGTCCATTTAAATATAATAATAATAATACTCATCAATTATTTTAATATTTTTATCATCCAAACTCTTTATTATTTTATACTTTTTATATACGATAAAAAATCAATTTTCCATGACTTGGAATGAGATAAAATATAAGAAAACGATGTTTTTTTTCCCTGGAGAAAATGAATGTGTTTGTATAAGCTTGTGATTGTCTTCCATTTTTATTTTCTGAGAGAATAATGGTGAAATTATTCTTAAAAGTGGAAGTTGGATGTGTAGATAAAAAGTAATGATTGTGTTGATGGTGATGGATAATCTTTTAGAGATATTGATTACTTAAGAAAAACTTTATGGAAAAAATAGTGTAAAATATAATGCAATAAAATTGAATAAAGGGGAGGTTGTTGATTAATCTTTGATTACAAAGTGATTACAACGGGAGCCTTCAACAATGGCCTTACAAACAGAAAATGGAAATCTGACTATTACAACTAGAAAAAGCCGAGTTGAGTAGAACTCTATCCGCAAGACAAATACGTCCCGGCTAGTGCTCACGGTTTGACGTAATGTCCCCAAAGATAAAACGGCTTAACGCCCTTCTCGCGTGTGCAGGCGTGAGCACCCCCTGGACACAAAGGCACTTTTAGAACTCGAAGGAGCGAGAACTGGCTACTGGACTCGAATGCAGAGTGAAATGTTGTTGAAAATGTGATACGAGATGTTACGACACTTTCGACGACACCTTTGAAATATGTAGAATGTATGCGATTTTCTGTATCAGAAATCTGCAATGGAACCATCTATATATAGACAGCAAAACCTCCACCTGCAGGGAATTAATCATGGTAAGGTAATGGGCATTAACTGTTTGATAAATGGTTTTATCATGATTTTGATGATTTTGTTTTTATACCAAAACAATGGTTTTAAAGGTTGTCCAAATACTCCTAAATGATTTAAAATGGTTTTAATATTTTCCGGAGTATTTCTTCAAGTTTTGTTTTCGACAAAAATTGGACAACACATTTAATGATTTTGTATCAATGGGTTTTTACATCCAAACTATGTTTCTAAATGTTGTCCTAATACTCTCGATTGGTCTAAAATATTTTGACTATTTTTCGGAGTATTTCTTGAAGTTTATTTTCAACCCAAATTGGACAACTCCTCTGTTTTGAGGTCAACCTCGCCCTATAGGCAACCCGACTTTAAAGTTGTGCAAAAACAAAAACTTCATGTTTGCGAAAAATGGTGAGGGTGACCGGTCACCCTATAGGGCGACTGTGGCGTCGACGCCGACCGGTCGACCTATAGGCGACCGGTATTGAAGGTTGGTTCAATTTTGCAAACTTCTCTCAGTATTGGTTTTTTTTTGAAGAGGGCAACCTATTGGACCCTAGGGTGACCTGTCGGACCCACACCGTGTTAGGAATTTTATTGTTTAGATTTTGATGAATGCCATGTAAAACTTAGAATAGAAAGTTGGCACCCCAATTCTTGTTGTAAAATGCATTGTAATGAATAGAGTGGCCAAGCCGAGTTGTTAAATCGCCTACGCCCTAACATGCAAGAAGACAATCAAGATCCGGAAGGAAGACTCGCTACGAGACAATTTGAGTATGGCAAAGAAGAGTAGATGGGAACTCTCAAAAAGCAAATTGAGATGCACGGTGGTGGAGCATCGCAATCGGTCAACTCAAGAAAAGCCAAGTCTCAAGTTGAAGTGATGTAAAGAGTCATCCAATGATTGGAAATCGACTCTAAGTCACCTGGGAAAGCAAGGAAATGCAAATCAAGTCGAGATAATCAGAAAAGAACCGTTGCGCAAAATCAAGAGATATACTTAAACAAGTAATATCTCCATACCACCTTTCTTGGAGTGCTCGATCCCGGGAAGCGTGCAAAAGGAATGAACGAATGGGAAGCATTACACCGTGTCGAACTCCTCGAAAAGGTGAAAGAACAATTCATACGAGGAAACGGCAATTCCAAGAACTCGCAAGCCAACGACCGCAAAGTGACTTTCAAAAACAAGCCTATCTCTTCAACGGGCAATTTTTTTGAAAGTTCACTATAAAAGGCCGAGGAGTTTGTTTGAGAAAAAGAGAGATAGATGACACACACGTGAGATATACAAGCATATTAGAAAATCTGAAACATTCTCAATCCTCAAGCCTACATTACGAAGTACTTCAATCCAACACTCACCCGTGAAGGAAAGAAAACTTCAATCGTTGAAGAGGAAAATATCGAAAACAAGGGGTCTACATTCCAGGGAAGGATTGTAGAAAGGTTCAAGGTTGAACCAAGTCTTAAGCTTTTGGAGGGCTTCGTGATCAAATCCAAAGAGCTTGAGCAAGTGAGTCAGTAGTAACAAGGCATCCGCCTGTGAAGAAGCCGAGTCGTACGAGAAGCCAAAGAGTGATCAAGGCGTCTCGGATCGAGTCCCTAAGGATCAAGTCGGCCATTTGTGATCAAGACTTGTATCCGGATCATTACCACTTTGTAAACGATCATTACTTAGTGGATTCCTCCAGAGTTGGAGAAGAGAGGAGTAGAAGAATTACCCCATCTTCGAACCTCTATAAAAACTTCACCGTGTCATTTACATTTCAAAGATTTAAATTCACGCACTTTTAATCGCTTATATCTCACGATAAATTTGCTATCCATTTGATAATTTACAAGTACTAAATCAAGTTCTAAAATCTTGCTTAATCAAACTTAAGGGTGTTAAGTCTTCCGATGAAAATAAAACCACAATTGAGTTAGATTATAGCCAAATGAGTTACTCCATCAATGCAAAGTCTAAGAGATTAACTCTAAAGTGACTAATTCGATCGTCCATCAAGGACACAAAATTGTGTAAATCAACTTTGTAGATTTAAAAGGACTAAATCGAAAATTTGGTAAGGTTTATTCAACCCCCCTTCTAAACCTTACACTTACACCCCCTTGGGACCTACAAGTGGTATCGGAGCGGTTGGTTCATTGAACCCTCCGCACCGGTTTCGAACTAGATCTCCAAACTTTTCAAAGTCTCGCTTTAGTACTTAAACCTTCAAAACTCTTTTTATTAAAAGTCATTGTCATGGAAGCAAATTTGACACGCATCCCTATGTTCACTATTGAAGAATTTGATGATTGGAAAATTCGTTGCGGCTCATCTATCAAAGATTACATGATGAGATGTGGATAGTGATAGAAGATGGGCCTCTACAAATATTAAAGGTGAACACAAACTATTTAAGAGTTGCTCTGGAAGGAAGAAGATCTTCTCCTCGGACCATGGTTGAAAACCAAGAACTGAGTGGACAAATGATGACAGAAAAAAGATACAACCTGGACAATGTAGCCAAGGACATCCTCTACAAAACCTTGGACAAAGCCATGTTCAACAAAGTCAAATCATGCAAAACGGCTAAAGAAATCGGGACAAGTGACATTGATTTGTGAAGGCTCGAGCAAATCAAAGAAAACAAATTATCAAACTCAGACAGAATTTGAGAACTTCAAAATGATCTCGAGGAGAGAACCTGGATCAACTAGACGCCGGTTCATCAAATCACAAATGAGTCTTTTGGAAAGGAATATACACACGAAGAAATGTGTATGAAAATCCTAAAAAGTCTTCCATTGAATGGGAGATGAAGGTCATATGACATTCCATGGACCTATCAAAGACATCCAACCATGAGTTATTCTCAAATCTCAAAGCCTACGAATTTGAGCCGAGAAGGAAAGACCAGAAGAGACAAACCCCAAAACAAATTGCTCTAATTGTTAAAGATGGGAAGAGAGCCGAGGTCAAAGAAGTCGTTGACCTAGAAGAAATAGCCGATGGTTAAAAGATTTAACAAGTTCTTTAACAAGAACTACAAGAGAGGAAAAGGTGAATCTTCCGTAAGACACTCGGCTCCTCCAAATCAAGGGAAGACAGCCAACCAAGAGAACAGATCATCAAAAAGTTGAGTATCAAAGGTCGACAACTCAAGAATAGAAAGAGTCGATCAAAAAGTTGAATATCTATGTTGAACTCAGACAACCAGGTCACTATGCCATTGATTTGCTCATATCCTCGTAGTCAACAAGTACAGAGATGAAGAAGAAAGAAAGATCTTGAGAGAAAGAAGACAAGAAAGGAAAAAGGCAATGATGGTCATGCAGAGATCAAAAACAAAGTCAAGGGAGACACCGATTGAGAGAGCAATGAAGCCGACTACTCAAGTGACTCTCGAAGAAGAAGCCCGATCCGCTTGATGGCCAAAGAACAAGATCAAGAAGATGAGGTACAATCTAACTCAACAAACTCGGACACTAGTGATAGTGATCGTGACACACTCACTTCATCACCTACTGATCTTTATGATTCATTAAGCAAAATGATGAAAGATTTTGAACACATTAAATCCTCACACACACTATTGAATGAGGAAAACAGCCTACTCAAAAGTCAAAACTCAAAGCCGACTAAGGAGCCGAGTACTCTAAGTCAAATAGTCATGTTGAGAATGAAAGTTTAAAAGTGAAAATGCTAAATTAATAGCGAAAATTGCTGCTATAGAAAAGAGGGAGAATGACCTCAAGAATGTTATTGCCTCATTCACTAAGGCATCTAAATCATTGGATGATCTTATTATAAGTCAAAAAGAATGTGGAGACAAGACAGCTTAGGATTTAATTCCTCTCGTGCCATGTCAAACCTCAAGAGTAATTTTGGAAAAATGATCTTCAAGTCATGAAGAGTCCGAAAAATCCAAAACTCTAAATGTTGCACACACATTCACTCCAAAGCACAATACTAAGCAAACTGCCTTGGTTACAAAGGAAAAGGAAAACAACTCTGATTGAGTGTCTTTGAAAGGATACCGAGAAGAGATTCAAATTGAGTCCTCAAAGAAACTCCAAACAGAAAATACTCAGTAAAGAAGAAACAGAGCTACCAAAAACCCCAAAAAATCCATAAAAGAAAAACATATGATGGGGATGGTAGAAAATATCCAAGCCAAGCTGATTGGAATAATGTGAACTATCGATAGACTTATGGAATATAAGCCCAAATGGCAAAGGCCAGAACTCAAAGAAAGGCCATTCCAAAAGCATAAGAGCTTTCATCAAAGACACATATGCACCTAGGCACTACACTCAAAGACACCACACTTACCCAAAGAAGGCAATTGCTAAAACACATATGCAGGCATACGACAAAAAGAGACAAATTTGTATGAACCTAAAATCCCCAAGCAATTTGCCGAATTAATTATGATTATGGCACGATAGATGGCAACCCCTTAGAGTCAAATCATTTGGCTATAGGTTGGTTGGATCATCTTACAATTCTAACCCCTCGGGACCCGGACAAGTATGGGTACCTAAAACTTAATTTCCTTGATTGCGGGTTCAAGGAACAACGAAAGTGCCAAGGAACCTGGTACATGGATAGTGGTCGTTTCCGCATATATGACAGAAATAAGAGAAATCAAAAATTCAAGGAAGTCAATGGAGCAAAAGTCATATTTGGGGGAAATGAAGCTCCCGGTGAAATAAGAGGCATTGGATCCATCAAGAGGAATGGATTAGAAATCACGGATGTTGCATATGTTGAAGGACTCAACTTCAACTTACTAAGTATCGATCGGCCTGCGTGACAAGGGCTACAATGTTGGATTCAACATGGGTATATGCCAAATCAAAGAAATTGAATCAAATGAAGTGGTCTTTGCAAGGATGTAGAAAGAAAAATATGTATGTAGTGGATTGGTCAATCGCAACACCCAAAGACATGTCTACTAGCAAAGAGTACAAATTTGAATCAAGTTGGTGTGGCACAAAAAGCCGAGTCACCCGAATTTCAAAACAATTAACAAGTTCGGCAAGAAGTCATCTTGTAGAAGGACTTCCAGGACTCGGATACAAGAAGGAGAGTATATGTGATGCATGTCGGAAGGGAAAGCAAATCAAGTCGTCATTCAAAGAAAAGACATGCCCATCCTCAACAAGAATATTGCATCTGCCTCATATGGATCTATTTGGCCTGGAACCCGGATAAGTGGAAAGAAATACACCTTGGTGGTAGTAGATGACTACTCAAGATATACATGGACAATATTCATGTGCAAGAAGAAAGAAACTCTACAAAAACTACCACAAATTGATGAAGAGGATTCAAAATGAGCAGAGTCAAACCATTATCAAAATAAGATCGGATAGAGGAACCGAGTTTGTCAATGGAATAATAACTCGATATTGTATTGAGAATGGTATTGGTCATGAACTATCGGCAGCAAGGACTCCACAAATGAGAATGGAGTTGCGAAAAGAAGGAAGAACCCTCAAAGAAGCAAAGAAGAACCATGTTAGTCAAGGGATTACCAAAAGATTTTGGGTCAAGCAATCAACACAAACTTGCTACACCCAAAACAGAGATGTATGATAAATAGACAAATGACAAAGACTCCCTATGAGATCCGGAAAGAAAACCAAATGTTGCATATTTCGGAATATTTGGATGTAAATGCTTCATCCACAACAATGGCAAAGACAACCTAAAGGCTTTTGATGCTAAAGTGATGAGGGTATCTTCTTAGATACTCAAATTACAGGATACTCAACAAAAGAACTATGGTTACAGAGGAATCCATTCATGTAGTATTCGATGAACCAAATGTAAATGGAGAAGACATTGAAGAGTCACCGATAAGTGAATCATCCAACCATACGAGAAGAGTCCCTCTTGCGCTTTGAAGCCGAATCATCAATTCGAAGAAGATGAGATAGTTTGAATCTCAAAAACAATGGAAAATTTGCAAAGTGATAACGAGAGTGACCACACCAACACAAATTTTCAAGTCGATCAATCCAGCTAACTTACTCCAACCTCGACGTAAGATGGCCGAGAGACCATCCACGAACTTGTCATTGGAGATATAAGAGAAGGTGTCAAGACAAGATCCGAACTCAACAAGAAGCAATGTTCACATGCTTCATTTCGCAAATAGAGCCCAAAGATGTGTCACAAGCATTGGGCGACACACATTGGATTCAAGCTATGCAAGAAGAGCTGAATCGATTTGAGAGAAATAAAGTATGGGAATTAGTGCAAAGACCCATACATCAAAATGTTATTGGAACCAAATGGGTATTTAGAAATAAGATGAACGAGGAAGGTTCTGTGGTAAGAAACAAAGCAAGATTAGTAGCCAAAGGATATTGCCAAGAAGAAGGGATAGATTTTGATGAAACATTTGCACCGTAGCAAGATTGGAAGCTATAAGGATGTTTCTTGCCTATGCAACAAGAATTTCATTGTATATCGATGGATGTAAAAAGTGCATTCCTAAATGGTTTATTGGAAGAAGAAGTGTATGTTGAACAACCTCCAGGATTTGAGCAAAGCAGACTCTTGGAGACAAGGTATACAAACTCAAGAAAGCCCTCGTATGGATTGAAACAGGCACCCGCAGCATGGTATGATACCCCGTCACAATTCCTAATCGAAAATGGATTCACAAAAGGAAAAGTAGATAGAACACTTTTTCGAATTCAAGACAAGAAGAGTATACTTTTTGTTCAAATATATGTGGATGACATCATTTTTGGATCCACTAACAATGAACTCGTGTGAAAAATTCTCAAACCTCATGCAAAGCAAATTTGAAATGAGCATGATGGGAGAGTCGACATTCTTCCTTGGACTCCAAGTGAAACAAATGAAGGATGGAACCTTCATAAGTCAAACAAAATACACCGAGACTTAATGAAGAAGTTTGGTATGGAGGAGAAGTCTTCATCAAAATACCAATGAACACATCACAAAATGGACATGGATGCGATGGCAAGCCTCAGTAGATCAAACAAGATACTGAGCACTTATTGGATCATTGCTCTATCTCACAAATAGCGGCCGGACATCACCTTTGCAGTAGGTGTATGTGCAAGATTTCAATCGCTCCGAAAGAGAGCCATATGACAAAGACTAAGAGAATATTGAGATACTTGAAAGGAAGCCAAGAAGTAGGCCTATGGTATCCAAAGGAATGTGGATTCAAGCTAATTGGCTATTCGGACTTTATCTTTGGATGCAGAGTGGACAGAAGAGCACTTCAGGCACATGTCAAATGCTAGGAAACGGACTAATGTCCTGGTTTAGCAAGAAGCAAAACTCAATAGCCACCTCTACAAAGGCGAGAATACATAGTTGCGGGCAAACAAAGTCCTATGGATGAGACAAAGAAATGAGAGACTATGAAGTTGAGGAAAAGAAATTCCAATCATGTGTGATAACACAAGTGCCATTGCAATCACTCAAAATCCGTGTGTTGCACTCAAGAACAAAACATATTGATGTCGATATCACTTCATAAGAGATCATGTTGAAAAGAAGGACATTATCTTGGAATATATCTCAACCGATAAACAACTAGCCGACATCTTCACAAAACCATTATGTGAGTCAAGATTTGAAGAACTCAAACATGAGTTGGGGTTAATTGAGTGGTGGTGACACTGCACAAATTAAAGAAGAGAAATGGAACAAAAAAGGGGAAAAAGAGTCGAAAACAAATCACCAAGAATCACCAGACGGAAAGACAACTACACCGAGTCGGTGATAAATGAGTCGCTAAGAGAATCTGTGAGGAGTAGAGTTAAATCGCCTAAGAGATAAGTCAATAACTTATGAGCAAAGTGACAAAACGCAATGTTTTGACTTAGCGGGAATATTTTAAGGAACACGTCAAAGATAATGATGATGTGTACAGACATAAAGCTACACACCAAGCTTATGATTGGATATAAATGCTTTGCCGCATTAAATACGAGACGCGTGAAATGCTCAATAGGCATGTGAAATCCAAGCCGTTGATTTCGATCACAATTCAAAACCGCCGCACGCCCTTTCATAAACCATATTTAAACCATTTTCGTCCCATTTTCTCTCACACTTCTAAAACTGTTCATCTCTTTCTCTCAAAAGCAAAGGCAAAATACTCTCAAACCCTATCAACCTTCAAATCAATTTCTCGAGTTTTTCTTGATATAATCCTGAGAAATGGCACCAACTTATGACTTTACCAAGTTAGGAAAGCAAATCCACACCGGTTCGACGGTGGATTTCGACGGAATGGTGAAGTAGGGGTCCGACGACACCCTGGTGAAGAAAATCGAGAAGTTGGAAACGTCCCAGGGCTAAAACCGTTTCTAACATTAGAATATCCGATAACATATGTGGAGGAGGTTGCACAATTCTACGTGAATGCCGAGATTCACGATGAAGGAATCAAGTCATCCTGCTCACGGAAAGCAAATGACTATCTCTCGCGAGGATTTGGTGAATATTGCTCACTACCGTGGGAAGGAGCATCCGAGATTAAAGAAGTTTTGATGTAAACTTGGGCCGACGACGGAAAGAAATAGCCAAGTCCGACTTTGCCGATAAAATAATATACACAAGAAAACAAGAGCTCAAGGAGGATTATCACAAGTTGTTGGATATAGTTGCCAAATGTATCGACATCAAATTTGGCGGCTTTGACCAATTTCAAAGGCAAAGCCGATTGTAATGGCTGCAATCATAGAAGAAAAGAAGATAAATCGGGATGAGTTTGTCTCCACAAGCAGACTCTGCCCGACGTGGGAACAAGTCCTTCAAAGAAGATGGCTCATTTGGAGGATCCCTAGGATATGGCCTGTGATTGGCCGGCTATTGGAGGTGAAAGGAGTCCCTCTTAGACATGGGAAGGCTTTCCATGTTAACAAGAGGATGTTCGAGCAAATCTCTCCGGCGCAAAAGAGAGCTTACGCCAAGAGAGCGACACTTCATGAGGGGGGGAATCAATTTGACCCCGAAGATACTGTACTTCCTCTCCAAAGAAGAAAGTCGCCCCTGCAGCCGCTAAAAGATCACGCTCCCGCAAAAAAGAAAACCAAACATGCTCATGCCCTGCAGCGAGTCACCCGCCCCGCCACTGTGTCACCCGCCCTCGCAGCTAGCCGGTCGAGAAGGACTCACAAATACCTTCTCCGATCGTCAAAAGGAGGAGAATCGACAAGCCAAGACGGCCACTCCTCGAAACAAACACCAAGACCGACCCCGCCGCCCAAGACTCGGAGGGACACCGCCTCGAACTAAATTCCCAGTACAAACCAGAGACGAAGAAGACTCGTCAAGCGGTCAACAGAGAAACCAAATTTTACTCAGCACAAATACCGGAGACTACCGGAGAAGTAGAGTCTCCGGATGTAGTTGATGAAACATCCAAGTCTCGTCAAGGCGATCAAGAGGCAACCAAGACACAACGTAGCTCACACATGAAGCACAAGAAGAACCAAAGGCGGATAGTGATGTAATGATCCTATCTCCACCTTACCCGGACATTCAAAATCGTCTCAATGCGCGTGAGTGGAAAAATGGAAGTTGAGCAAGTCAAGGAACAGTTCCAACGGCCCGAGTTCATAGAAGAGGAAGAGGAATCGCTAAATTTCCTTGGATTAACTCTGTGCTCCCGGCTGGATGAGGACAATTACGGACATCCTGCAGATCTACAAGGACAGGGGGAGAGAGAAAAGCAAGCTCTTTAAGACGTGAGAAGGCAAGCATCCGCCCTATCTCCCGCACCACGAAACACACATATCCTCTCCTTGATGTCTTCTCCGATGGTGATAACCGCAGAAATGTTCAAAGAGTTGCAAATGCAAAGGCAAGCATTGCACGAGTCAAGAATCCTTCACGAGCAAAGACTAATGGAGGGACCAGGAGAGTCCTCGAAAATCGATCCAATGGGAGTGGTTCAGCAAATAGCCACCGATGTTCTTTGCTACCACTTCCCACTCACTCGGAAGAAGGCAATAAGGAGTGGCGATGAAAATCGGGCTAGTGGGGACCCCGTGAGCCAACCCCTATTGAAGGTGTGCTACCACCGCCCCCAACGGCCGAACAATCTATCGAAACAGCCGGGAGTTTGGAGACGAGTGACCCCATTCCAAGTCACTCACATTTTAGGGGAAACTCCCCACCGCAGCTGCGAAGGTCGGAGGATGCCGCAGATGACTCCACAACGAATCAAGGAGGCGAAGAAAAGAAATTACAATCACAAGAAGAACAATGAAGTTGCCATCAACGAAGCTCGAGGCGATTGAGATCGTCTCACCGAGGTGCCAACTCGCTCGAAGGCTAATGACGCGTTCTTTGATGCGGTCGAGGCACGAGGAAGGAATGTGTTAACACTGGCGATGAAAGTGCAATCCATGGGGTTGAGACTCCTATGGATGCCATAAAGACCCTAAGACAGCCGACACTGCCGCAAGGGAGGACCAAGCCTCGCGCAGCAGAGAGAGAGATATTGGAGGTAATGAAGGCCCACGGGAGGTTGAGACTTCTCGGGGTAAAGAAAGGCTAAGTAGAGAACATCCCTCCTGCTATCATCGACCCATCCGAGAAGGAGATCGCGCACTTCATGATTCCCAGGATAACCCCGATGTCACTTTTCCGGGATCGGATAAGAAGAAGCCGAGTCATCCCCATGACAAATCCAAAAGACTCATGCGGGTGTTCCAAGCACGAGTAAGTCGATCCCAAGACTACTCGTCAAACCTTTAACTTTGATGATGAGCCACCAATGGAAATCTCATCATCGTCCGATGACGCTACCGATAAGGCCGAGGACCGCCTCGAAATGGAAAACCAAATGAGACCAACGAAGGCATTAAGATTGAGGCTCGGCAAGCGGGTCTACACTCACAATGAACCCACCAACAAGAGACCACCTGCGCAGCTCCTCAAGCCGCATCGGGATCGATTCCCAAAAGAACCGCCCGCGCACCACTCATCATCGAATGCATTCCAGGTTGGCGGTGATGAATCCTTCGTAGAGTCTTTTCCTTTTTCACTGAAATACCGGAACTCCACGAAGAGTCGAAAAACGAACAAGCACGCTATCACGACCACCTCCTCGTTTTTCACTCAGCACCATTGTTCCGGCCGATTTTGATTTTGACGTTGTATGGCCATCACCGCAATGGAAGAGTCACCGGTTCGAGAAGTGTTCAAAGCACTCTTTCTTGAGGTTGAACGGATGGAGAGGCATCGAGCCTCTTTG
Source organism: Rehmannia glutinosa (assembly GCA_016081115.2). Classification (NCBI taxonomy): domain Eukaryota; kingdom Viridiplantae; phylum Streptophyta; class Magnoliopsida; order Lamiales; family Orobanchaceae; genus Rehmannia; species Rehmannia glutinosa. The sequence goes on from CM071937.1 coordinate 83,886,949, forward strand.
GACATGCGATCGGACAACAGAGATGCCAACCTTACAAAATTGACTTGAGAGGCATCACAATCGGGGATAAGGGAATGGTGGCAACAAAGAAGAATCAATGCGTGTGGAACAGAGATACTTGAACTTTGTTCAACAAGTCTTTGGTGTGGAGAGTCGAAAATGTTGATGCAAAAACGAAGGTGAGAGAACACATTGAGCATATGCATGAAGCTCACACGCCGAAATCAAGGCTGCTGCGTGAGCAAAATACAAATGATATACAACGTTTGGAAGAACACATGACTAGAAAATTCACCTTCTCATGGTTGAGAGATGAAGCCGATTTCAAAGAGTCCAACGCTACTTTCGATCCAAATTCGTCCGCTTACAACGCAGCGACTTGAAGCGAACTCGACTATCCGCAGCTCGATTTCATGCTTGCCAAAGATGTTCCCTGGGGTTCGTCTATCCTTTGATGATGCCAAAAAGGGGGAAGAGGAATACCTTAAAGCAAAGAAAAATCAAGTCAAAAGAAAGGAGCAAACAGAGAAGGAAAATCACCAGGAAATTTTGAAACAAAAGAAAGGAAAATCTCTTTGAGGGGGAAGGATCAAAAGATGTGACCTTGATGATTGCACAAACCCCTCAACAGGTCCTGTCATCACGGTGACATTATAAGCAAAGAAACTCCCGTGACTCGCCACTCCAACACTCTCCGTATCTATGGTGAGAAGAGAAAAGCAATTGAAGCGGGGATGAAGGAAGTGGAAGGAAGAATGGATGCCAGGGTGATGAACATCTTGAAAGAACATGGAGGCATTCCGGTTGACAGAGACACCTATGCCATTTCGGATGTCGGGACGAGCCACGATCGATTGTGAATTTAAAACGCTCGAATCAAGGATACTTTGCAAATATGTCTATGGCTCAAGCTTGGGACTTGTCTTGGGAAAAGGGTCTCACGTTATGTGAAGAGGCGACAAGCGTGCAGACTTCCAGTGATCACTCTGCTGGTCACTCCGCCGGTCACTCACCGGAAAGAAGAAGACCCCGATTTACGCCCGAGGTAGAGGAAGAAGCGATGAGTGGAGGAAGAAGCTTCACCTTCCGCCCAAGAATATTGAATACGTAGATCCAGGAAAGAAAGGAGGGATCTATTTGGGGCTGGGCTTGACCAAGTGGCAAATTTAAAAGTGGCTAAAACTAACGCTAAGTATGCAAAGAGATTAGAAGAAGAAAACAAGAGACAAACTCGGCTATGGCGGGGAGAGACAGAAAGATTAAGAAAAGATGAAGGCTGCCAGGAAGGCATATGAAAAGAAAAAGAAGGCAAATTGACGGCGAGAAGAAGAGAGAAGAGAAGAAGATCAACACGATGAAAGAAGAAGACATCGAAGGAGATGAAGTGTTCTTTCAACCAACCCTTGTATTTTATTATGTAAATACATACAATGTAAGTCTTCTCCGTAATAAAGCTATAAATTCTTTATTTTTTTGTGAAGACAATTATATACTCACGATACACCTTGTAAACAGTTGTGTTAAGTACAAGAATGATATGATCAATAAAAAGATTGATTCTCATGCATACATTCTATGTCAATACACTATCTGTATGTATCTTTGTTATTTGCATCTTTGTATGATTTAAGTTTTGGCATCATCAAAAAGGGGGAAATTGTTAGGAATTTTATTGTTTAGATTTTGATGAATGCCATGTAAAACTTAGAATAGAAAGTTGGCACCCCATTCTTGTTGTAAAATGCATTGTAATGAATAGAGTCCCAAGTTTGAGTTAAGTCGGCCTACGCCCTAACATGCAAGAAGACAACTCAAGAAGGAAGGAAGACTGCGCTACGAGACAAACTATGGCAAAGAAGAGTGACGGAACTCTCTCGAAAAAAGCAAACAGATGCAAATGAGTGGAGCATCAAAGTCAACTCAAGAAAAGCCAAGTCTCAAGTTGAAGTGATGAAGAGTCATCCATGATTGGAAGGCGACTCTAAGTCACCTGGGGAAAGCAAAGAAATGCGATCAAGTCGAGATAATCGTAAAAGAACCGTTGCGTAAAATCAAGAGATTTACTTAAATAAGTAATATCTCCATACCACCTTTCTTGGAGTGCTCGGTCCCGAAGCGTGCAAAAGGAATGAACCAATGGGAAGCATTACACCGTGTCGAACTCAAAAGGTGAAAGAACAATTCATACTAGGAAACGACAATTCCAAGAACGCAAGCCAACGATTTGCAAAGTGACTTTCAAAAAACAAGCCTATCTCTTCAACGGGCAAATTTTTTGAAAGTTCACTATAAAAGGCCGAGGAGTTTGTTTGAGAAAAAGAGAGATAGATGACACACACGTGAGATATACAAGCATATTAGAAAATCAAACATTCTCAATCCTCAAGCCTACATTACGAAGTACTTCAATCCAACACTCACCCGTGAAGGAAAGAAAACTTCAATCGGTTGAAGAGGAAAATATCGAAAACAAGGCGTCTACATTCCGGGAAGGATTGTAGAAAGGTTCAAGGTTGAACCAAGTCTTAAGCTTTTGGAGGGCTTCGTGATCAAATCCAAAGAGCTTGAGCAAGTGAGTCATAGTAACAAAGCGCACCGCCTGTGAAGAAGCCGAGTCGTCGAGAAGCCACCGAGTGATCAAGGCGTCTCCCGATCGAGTCCCTAAGGATCAAGTCGGCTATTGTGATCAAGACTTGTATCCGGACTGCTACCACTTTGTAAACCGATCATTACTTAGTGGATTCCTCCGGGGAGTTGGAGAAGAGAGGAGTAGAAGAATTACCCCATCTTCGAACCTCTATAAAAACTTCATTGTGTCATTTACATTTCAAAGATTTAAATTCACGCACTTTTAATCGCTTATATCTGTGATAAATTTGCTATCCATTTGATAATTTACAAGTACTAAATCAAGTTCTAAAATCTTGCTTAATCAAACTTAAGGGTGTTAAGTCTTCCAAAATAAAACCACAATTGAGTTAAATTATAGCCAACAATGAGTTACTCCATCAACGGCTCACCAGTCTCTTGAGAGATTAACTCTCTTGAGTGACTAATTCGATTGTCCATCAAGGACACACTGTGTGTAGAATCAACTCAGTAGATTTAAAAGGACTAAATCGAAAATTTGGTAAGGTTTATTCAACCCCCTTCTAAACCTTACACTTACACCCCTTGGGACCTACGACCTCACGCCGCCTGTGTAAAATTGTGTTCTTATTTTCAAACGTCTATTTCTAACGACGGTGTCGCCTAATGTTTGACAAAAATTCTAACCGTTAGCTGCATGACTTTTCCCTAAATTGTGGGATTGATTTATAACAACTATAATCTTGATTTTAATTGCAATTTTTTTGTAGATATCAGATTCCAAGAGGAGCCTATCAATGATCAATCATCTCCTATAAATAGAGGAAGATTTGAAGCACAATAATAAGATAGAACAATACAAACAACAAGAAATACTCAAGCAAACACTTGGTCTTATATTGTCATTATTCTTGTTGTAATTTGTCTAGCTTATCACTTTCACATTCTTGAGGTCTAGGTTATTCTTGATTACACTTGCACTCAATTGTATAATTCATTATCGAGTTATAATCTTGAATTTTTGGGTTATCATTCAACACAAGATATCCTTGTGAGTGTTCTTGTGGTAAGAACACACTTGGGTGATCTAGGTGTTAGGTGTAAGAAGATTGTGGTAATCTTCTTGTTGAGGTGTTGAAGAATTTGGTATTCTTTAAGGTTGAAGATTGTGGTAATCTTCACAAGGTACCGTTGGAGATTGTGGTAATCTTCAAGAGAGATTGTGGTAATCTCAAAGGTGGTGTTGAAGAAGAGTGTGGTGCTCTTCAAGGTGTTGTTGTAAGTTGAATTTGTATTAATTTTGGTAATTAATAAAATTCTTTTTCTTTTTCGAAACTCATCCCGGATATACTGAGGTGGTAGAGCACGTAGTCCCTAGGTGGGGTGAAGCTCTATAAATCGACGCGTGTTGTTTACATTCGGCACCTTTTATATTGTCTTGGCTTGTTTTGTTCGAAAAAGAGGGCGAAATTGAAAAGATGGAGATAATCTATTCACCCACTCTAGATTATCGTAGCCGCTTGGACTTACAAGTGGTATCAAAGCCAAACTCTTTGGCAAGCTCGTTTCACATCACGAGTGAAGAGGAACGATCGTCGGCTATGAATGAAGCTCACCTTTCCGGCACCTCCACCACCAAGCCACCTCGATTTGATTCCAAAAATTTTACATTTTGGAAAGAAAGAATGGAATGCTATTTACAAGGTTGCGGGTTCGATATTTGGAACATCGTCATTAATGGAGAATCCATTCCAATGAAAGATACACCATACACCTCCAAAGCTCTCAAGGAGCTCAATGATGAAGAAAAGAAAATTATCTCTATAAATGGTAAAGCTCTCAATATTTTATATTGTTCACTTACCAATTTGGAATATGATCTTATTGTAGGAATTCGATCGGCTCATGAAGTATGGCAATAATTAGAAGCCATTCATGAAGTACATGCAAATGATAGGAGCAACTCAAAAGCATCCACTTCTCAAAGGAATACAAGGTCAAATCTAAGTAACAAGCCTTTTACAACTTCCAACTATGAAGTAGTCGAACAATGTTTTATGGGCATCGAAGAAGAAAATGATTATAGTGATTTGCAAAATAATTTTGATGACCTTCAAAATGAATTCCAAATCTTACTTGTTAAATACAAAAATTTGAAAAAGGAACTCAATGGTTTGAAAAATGAAAAGGATAGTCTATTTACTTCCTATGAATCACTATCATGTGCTCACACCACCACACTTGACAAGGTTAGAAACCTTGAAAAAGAAAATAGTACTCTTGTTGAGAATATTTGCATGAAAAAGTATTTATCTAAATCCAACTTGAGTACCGATAAAAATGGCCGATATTGTTGATATTCATAGTTGTGATAAATTGAAACAAGGACTTGACCATAAGCCTAATGTTGTTAATCATATGAACAATAGTCATGTCTCTAAGCATGTTGGTCATTACACTTCTAGAATTATTACATGCTTCTATTGTGGTAAAAAGGGTCATACGGTAAATAATTGTCGGGCTAGAAATAGCTCTAATTATTGTTGGAGACCCAAAAGTCTCAAGACTAATCTCAAAGGACCCAAGAACTTGAGGGTACCACAAAACAATGTTATATTAGGTACCCGGCGAAATAATAATCGAAGAAAATTCATACCGCCAAGAAGACATCAAATGCCCATTTCATTTGATCAAAGGAGAAAACATCACCGAAATGAATTTCCAAGAAGGAAACACTTTCAAAAATGGGAAGGCCACAATGCTTGGAGATGGAGAAATTGGAGAAGCTATCATCAACAAGATGATTTTCAAAGGGGAAGATATCATCAACAATGGGAAAGGCACAACCCATGGAAATGGCGAAATTGGTAAACCGTATCTCCCTATTTAAATATGCATTTTATTTTTTATGCATGTTTTTATTTGTGTCTAAATTGCAAAATGAGTTTTCATAATTTTAAAATTAAGGTCTTCAATATATATTTGTGGTTTTAAATTTTTTTTGAAAAAGGAGACCTTGTATGATGCTTATATTAAACTCTTGTGTATTTGCTTAGACTTAATTGTTTTATCATCTCTTATGGATTTGTATGGCATGAGCTTACTTATGATATCTTTTATTGTTTTAGCCTACACTTGTATCATATTCGTTTTGTGCTATACTTGTTTAAGATATGTGTAGGATATATATTTCCTCATCCTCTTCAAGAGATGCTTAAACTATCGAGGTACGCTCATCATTGGTATTCATCCTATAGACTCGATATGTTTTTGTCATATGCTTATGTGCTTGTTTTTCAAGTTATTTCAAAGTATTTCATATAAGTGCCATTAAGAGGATTTTTCGATTTTTGAAAGGCACTATTCTATAAAGCTTGTTTTATCCGAGACTTTTAAATGATCATATTTATTTTGATAAAACATTTGATTTTTTTTTCTTCTCAAAATTATGCATTTGATTACTCATATTCATTCTTGTTAAAACTCTTGTTCATATGATTCTTGTAAACAAGGTCTCAACTATATGCTCTTGAATTTTTAAAATTTCAAAAGAGACCTTATATAGCTTTCTATAAGCTTATTTGAACTTACATGTTGTATTATATTCTTGATGATTTTCTTTAAGCATAGTATTTGTTACTTGCTATAATGCCTCTATTATTCGATATTACTATGCTCTTGTGCAAGATGTCTTGACAAGATTTTGTATTTTGGAACAAGATAAATGACCAAGACAAGATTAGTAGCTCAATGGTATTGTCAAGAAGAAGGTATTGATTTTAATGATACATTTGCACCGGTAGCACATTTAGAAGCTTTTCGCATTCTACTTGCCCATTCTTGTTTTAAGAAAATTTCAAACTTTACCAAATGGATGTTAAATCCAATTTTATAAACGGTTTTTATTCTAGAAGAAGTCTATGTAAAACAACCGGGGTTTGAAAGATTTTTATAGGCCAAAATGATTTTTATAAAAGGCCTTATTTTGTTTAAAACAAGCACCCCATGTATGGTTTGATAGACTTAGCTATTTTTGCAAAATGATTTCACAAGAGGTAAAGTTAATATACTTTCTTTGTTTTTTTTTAAAAAAAAGGGGCAAGATTGTTCTCTTGTGCAAATTTATGTTTGGTGCTACTTATGAATATTTGTGCAAGATATTTTTCTAAGTCAATGCAAGCTCATAAAAGCTAAAATAAGCTCGAGAAAGAAGCTATAAGCTATGGCTTCTACAAGCCATAAGTTGTGGATTATATTTAGTCCATTTGTTGTATTATGGACTTATATACTTGTCTAATGATGTTTTGTTGACAGGGGGAGCTTATAAGCTCCTGTACTTAAGACCAATATGTAAAAGCTAAGCTTTTAGCTTGTGGATGATTGCTTTTACATTACTCTTGTTGTGCATATTGATAGGGGGCTTTTGATATATATATGTTTAATATCTCTACTCCCATCCTTGTGATTATATTGCGTGGAATGTTGTCGCTCACAACGGATAGTTCCTTTTAACCGGTAAAATTGTTTTGTTTTCAAAATCGACCTCGTTAAAATTATTTTGGTTTGTAATCATCAAAAAGGGGGAGATTGTTTGATAAATGGTTTTATCATGATTTTGATGATTTTTTTTATACCAAAACAATGGTTTTAAATGTTGTCCAAATACTCCTAAATGATTTAAAATGGTTTTAATATTTTATGGAGTATTTCTTCAAGTTTTATTTTCGACAAAAATTGGACAACACATTTAATGATTTTGTATCAATGGGTTTTTATATCCAAACTATGTTTCTAAATGTTTTCCTAATACTCTCTATTGGTCTAAAATATTTTTACTATTTTTTCGGAGTATTTCTTGAAGTTTATTTTCAACACAAATTGGACAACTCCTCTGTTTTGAGGTCAACCGGTCGCCCTATAGGGCAACCCGTACCTGAAAGTTGTGCAAAACAGAAAACTTCATGTTTGCGAGAAAATGGTGAGGTGACCGGTCACCCTATAGGCGACTGTGACGTCGACCGATCGACTATAGGCGGCCACCGAGTACTGAAGGTTGGTTCAATTTTGCAAACTTCTCTGTATTGGTTTTTTTGAAGAGGGCAACCGGTTGGACCCTAGGGTGACCGGTTGGACCCCCCGTCGACCGGTCGCCCTGTGTAAAATTGTGTTCTTATTTTCAAACGTCTATTTCTGTGCGACCGGTAGCCATAATGTTTGACAGCAAAATTCTAACTGTTGTGCAGCAGATAGCTTTTCCCTAAATTGTGGGATTGATTTCTAACAGCTATAATCTTGATTTTAATTGTAATTTTTTTGTAGATATCAGATTCCAAGAGGAGCCTATCAATGATCAATCATCTCCTATAAATAGAGGAAGATTTGAAGCACAACAATAAGAGAGAACAATACAACACAACAAGAAATACTCAAGCAAACACTTGGTCTTATATTGTCATTATTCTTGTTGTAATTTGTCTAGCTTATCACTTTCACATTCTTGAGGTCTACGCTATTCTTGATTACACTTGCACTCAATTGTATAATTTATTATCGAGTTGTAATCTTAAATTTTTGGGTTATCATTCAACACAAGATATCCTTGTGAGTGTTCTTATGGTAAGAACACACTTGGGTGATCTAGGTGTTAGGTGTAAGAAGATTGTGGTAATCTTCTTGTTGAGGTGTTGAAGAATTTGGTATTCTTCAAGGTTGATGAAGATTGTGGTAATGTTCACAAGGTGCCGTTGGAGATTGTGGTAATCTTCAAGAGAGATTGTGGTAATCTCAAAGGTGGTGTTGAAGAAGAGTGTGGTGCTCTTCAAGGTGTTGTTGTAAGTTGAATTTGTATTAATTTTGGTAATTAATAATTTTTTTTTTCTTTTTCGAAACCCATCCCGGATATACTGGGGTGGTAGAGCACGTAGTCCCTAGGTGGGGTGAAGCTCTATAAATCGACGCGTGTTGTTTACATTCCGCACCTTTTATATTGTCTTGGCTTGTTTTGTTCAAAAAAGAGGGCGAAATCGAAAAGATGGAGATAATCTATTCACCCCCCCTCTAGATTATCGTAGCCGCTTGGACTTACAAGTGGTATCAAAGACAAACTCTTTGGCAAGCTCGTTTCACATCGCAAGTGAAGAGGAACGATCGCCGGCCGCCCCATCCCAGACCCAAGCCCAAGCCCACGCCCACGCCCACGCCCAGGCCAGGCGGGCGGGAGCGCGCGCGCGAGTGTGGCCCACTTGTGATCATCCACTTATGTTATAGTATATCCAACTAATAACATCTTCTAGTTTATAAACTAGGATAAACTTAGCTTTCTAAGCTATGTGGGATGAAGAAAAATCCTTTCAGCTCCCTTCACATAATGCCCATTTATGTGGCCAACTTCGTGTATTAATTTTCTCACTCACCGAAATTCGGTTTTGAGAAATAAAAAATACTTCGAACATCTACTCGGAAAGTAGATCAATATTATACAATTTAATTTCTCCTAAAATAAAATTCTTAGCCACCGAAAATTTGGTCAAAGTCGGGACGACGCCCACTTTCTCAAACCCAAATTTCCAACAATCCCCCACATGAGTGGAAATTAATGCATGCATGAATACAGACATGCAAGCAGTCCTCAAGAGATAATACTGCATCAGGATAGGTAGCTTGTGGCTTTGAACCTTCCATAGTCAATACTATCGGGTACACTGGTGTTCACTTGGTTTTATACCATTGATTTGGGCTTCCTATACTTGAGTTTTGTGTTGTTTTTGAGTATTTTGAGTCATTTTTGTTATATCTCATAGGTTAAGCATTTATTTCTATTGTTTCGAGTCATTTGAGTGGCCAAGACATATTGTGGGCCAAATATATTGAGTCTAGAGTCATAGCAATGAGTCTCATGTCAAAAGAAGCAAGGATGATCAAACAAGAAGGGGATTGATATCAAGAAATGTCCAAACGCGTCTAGAATTTCCAAAGACTGGCAGGTTTTTAGTATTTTGGCCATAACTATCTCCACAAAATTGATATTGAGCTGATTCAAGTGGCTACGGAAATCTAAGAGATAGGGCTACAACTCTGATGAAGACACAAAAATCAAATTCGGACGTTTGAATGGCGCTACAGCGCGAAGAAGAGGCAAGCAAGAATAATGGGGACGCAGCGCCAAAACGAGCGCCGCATCGCCCGGGAGTGTTCTACGAGCGCTGCAGCGCCCCCTCCTTGGCGTTGCAGCGCCCGGTACCGAAAATGGGCAGTCTGGGTTTGTGTTTTGGCGCTGTAGCGCCCATTTTTCGAATGCGCTGCGGCAGCCTGGGGCGGACAAAACAAGAAATGTCCGATTTTTGGATCTAAAAGGAGGGTACTATAAATAGATACATGGTAGGCTTGAACTAGGGCATGGAGGACACTTGGGGATGAAAACCAACACCACCAAGACACAAGAAAAGAGTTGGAGAAGAAGATTGAAGACATTTATCATCTAGAAATAGATAAGATTCTTCTTTAATATCTTCAATTCCTTCTTAATTTCTTCTTTGTTGTTTCTTGTATATCATTTGAGATGCATTCTCATTTGATTATGGGTATTTGTATTTTCATCATGAGCTAAACTTTATAATTCTAGAGGGATGATGTAATCTATGTTTGAACTTATGTTTTGATATTGTGGTTTGTCAATCTAGATTTCCCAATCTATTTGTGCTATTTGGATTTATTGCTTCTAAATTACTTGATCAATAATTTAGATTGTTTGGTGTATTTGATTTGACACTTGAGAGAGGTAATTGAATACATGGCCTTGAAATAGCATAACCTAGGATTTCATAGAATTGAGAGATTTGTGAATCCTTTGAAGTCATCAACCAAGATTCATAGTTTTTATTGAGATTTCAATTGGTGATCTTTATAGAGATATTGATTTCCCAATTGTGATCTAAAATCATTTGGCACTCGAGAGAGGAAATGATTATTGTAGAAATCTTGACTTATAAATTGGTAATTTGTGATTGATATACCATATTGATAATATAAGGGAAAACTAGATTCATCACACCTCTAGAATTCATTCTCCCATAGATTTAGATGTTTATATTTTGATTAGTTATATCTAGTTATTTTTATTTATAAATTGAGACATCCACCTATTATTGATCCTCAAAATATAGCATAGGTAATTTATACTTGGTACTTATACACGCATTCCCTGTGGATACGACAACCCTACTCATATCACTATATTAAAACTTGACACCGTAGACTTGCGGTTAGAAAAATCTCTAACAACTGGCGTCCTAGTGGACGCAATGCCTTGTACTATTCCTCCACGGTGTATACCGAGACAATAGCATTAACACAGTAAGGTCTCAACCCCTCCTGTTCTCATGTTTGTGTTCGTTTCTGACCATGGACACCACTTTGGATTCATAAGTGTTACTTTGAAGCGGCCCTCACTTCTCACTTATATAGGTGATCTCCTATCCGAGTACCTTGTCATACTCAACCTCAACGAGGTGTGGGAATCATTAAAAGTCAAATGAATTAGCCTCACTACAACTTACAGGTTTTCAACACTTGGCATTGCTCTCTAGGGATGGGTTGAAACATTGTTTCCAAGTGTTACAACTTAACCTTCATAGCTTAGTTTTCCCATTGAACCAAGTTCTTGGGATCTCCAGTCATCATGGTTGGGTTACCACTATGATGGTTATTTTTACTTTATGGACTTTAAACTCATTCCCTCTAGCAATTTACACAATTGATCTCGATTCAGTCCTTTCGTCAAAGGATCTGCCAAATTGTCTTTTGACTTTACGTAGTCAATTGACATCACACCACTTGAGATCAATTGTCTAACGGTGTTATGTCTCTGACGAATATGTCTAGACTTACCGTTATACATATTCCTCTGTGCCCTTCCTATAGCCGCTTGGCTATCACAGTGAATCGTCACCGAAGGCACAGGCTTCCTCCAACATGGAATATCTTCCAAAAAGTTTTGAAGCCACTTTGCTTCTTCACCAGCTTTATCCAAAGCTATAAATTCTGATTCCATGGTGGACCGAGTGTTCGCCTTATTTTTAGCTTCACCGCAAGTGTACGGTGTAGTTTATAGAATAGGGTGAGCAAGGTCGTATCCACGGAGACTAATAAATTAGTGCGCTAAGTATTGAACCAAAATAGTTTTATTTTTATTTAGACGATCTTAATTTGATGATTGTTGTGGAGGTAAAGACAAGAATAACCACAAGATCATACAAGATACTAAGAATAATGGAATTATCAAGAGAATGAAATGGATTCCCGGATTATGGTTTCAATTAATATTCCTCTTGTTGTCCGATTTAATCAAAGCCAAAGTTATTATCAATACGCCTATAAGACGATCACAACGGTATTTTATCCTCCCTCTCAAGATGTATATAAAGTGTAGATTGAAATATCTATGCTAGCATCTCTACTCAACATAAGATACACAACTCCCAAATGCACAAAAGATCAAATATCCTCACAAATATTCACAAACCTCTCGATTATGCAAATATTCATGTCAAGTACTCAAGATCTAATATTGAAGCTCATCTCTCGAATTATGAATCAATATATCAAACAAGTTAAATCATTGGCCAAGTGATAAAACAAGAATAAGAACAAAGTACTCAAATAGGCTTCAAGATAATAACTTCAACCAAGATTAAAACATTCAACAAGAGTTCAATTAATCTACTACCAAAACCCGAAAATCACAAGATGTTTAGTTACTCATTACAAATAAACAACTCATAGACAAATTGTTCATATTCATGACAAGCTAAAATGAAAGATTAAAGCACAAAGAATGAGAAAACTTAGGGAAATGGATAATCTCTCGATTTATCTTCAATCCTCAAGCTCCGATTCGACCCGATTCTTCTCTTGATTCTTCCTTGATGAAGTTGAGCTATTTCTTGTGTTCTTGGGTCTTTTCCAGACCTTTCCTCCCCTGGTGTGCGCCCCAAAAAGTGGTATTTATACCCTTTTAGAAGCCTAGGTCAATTTGTTGTCATTTTTGGAGTTTTCTGCAAGAACGCACGGGTTGTGCGCCCGCGCACGGGCTACCCGTGCACCATCCCATAGAAAACATCCAGTCTCTGTAGGGCGTACGGGTCGTGCGTCCACGCACGGGTTACCCGTGCGCCACCCAAACGTCGAAATTTATTTGTGGGGTCTTCGTAAGAGTTGTCCCCCTCTCCTTTAGCTTTCCATAGCCACTTGAATCAGCTCAATATCAATTTTGTAGAGAGAGTTATGACCAAAATACTAAACCCTGCCAGTGCTGGAAATTCCATACGCGTTTGGATGTTCCTTGAGATAAATCTCCTTGTTGTTTGATAATCCATGCTTCTTTTGCCACACGACTCATCACTATGACTCTAGACTCCATATAGTTGGCTTCCAATTGGGTGTAATCGCTCGATCCTTGATGATTCTAGGTAGCAATGCTCGTATTTGTCACAAAATCACTCCAAATATCGTTAAATTCCTACAAAACAAGCAAGCGTAATATCTTTTTCACAAAGAGCGAATATATACCATTTCATACACGTTATTGCATGTTTATAAACAATTATAGCCATAAATATGCCCTAAAATACATGCAAAACTCACACTCAACAAACCCCCAAACTTAAACTGTTGGTCGTCCCGGTCAACGCTTTTAAAAACTGGAGAAAACATGATTGGGAGTAATGAAAAGTAGAACGCACAATAACTCCATAAAATTCGCATTGTTTATCGTAGGTGTCAATCAATGAATCAACCAAGCCTCAAACATCTAACATAGAGCACATATCAAAGAAACCATGGTAAATGTTAAGAATTACGCCTCACAAAGCTCAAGTGTATACTCTCATCTCAAATGAATATAGGATGTGTTTACGCTCAATTCAATTCAATGTTGAAGAATTACCATAGGCTTGCAAATCGTCTCATATCTCCGCCACTAAAATGTATGCAATTTGTGAATCAAAAAGGACTTCTCTCTTTGGTTGTAATGAAGGCTCTTTGGTTAGGGTAGGAAAATATAGATATAGTGACTCAAACTCGAGCGTATAGACCGGTGAGCATATAAATCATCTACGTTAAAGCTTAATATGCTACCCAAATCATCTGTCATTTTCATCAACTCTTCTTATATCCATCCTTTTTCTTTTGTAAACATTATCACCTCACATACAATTCTTAGCCTCCAAGTTCATTCAATGAAAACTCACATCATAAAGTCAATTTTTTTTTTGACTCTTTTATGAATTTTCAACCTTTCTTTTCTCCTCCTTTTCTTCTTCTTCTTTTTTTTTTTTTTGTTCCCATCAACCAATTTTGCACAATTATCCAACTTTTCAATTCCAACCCATTCAACCTCATTCACTCCCTCTACTCAATGTTATACACTCAAGTGTAGGGTAACAAATATATCAAGTTAAGGCTTGAATTGTTGCTATCAAGAAATTAGGCAATAGGCTCAAGTTGGCTAACTAGGGATTTCAATATCATCTTAGGTAAGCAAAAGGCTTGAAGGGCTAACAAAAATGGCCTTTGATCATTTTCTGACACCGCATACAACATGTGACCTTGACAGAGATACCAGAGCAAGTTCTAGAATTCTAACAACATGAATGATACACTCAAATCAATCAACAAGACTGCATATGATGAAAGCAGTAAAGGCTCAAAAGCTCACAGGCTTACAAATACGTAATTCAAAGCATCAAACCATGTTCTCAATATCCACATGCTCAATATCATCTATTCATGGTTCAATCAACTCATGCTCAACACCCAATCCAAACAATACAAAATTTTCAAAATCAAGCACAAGTTACAATCAAGAGATCAACTCACTCCCTACAATCTATGAAAGCAATAAACGTGCTAAACCAATAAACGTGTTTCTAATGCAAATGCAACCTAAAATGCTCTACATGCAACTATATGAAAACACACAAAATTAATGCAATTTTTTTTATTTTTTTTATCCACACATTTCATATCAAAATAATTATTTCTCCCCCAAACTTAAATGAAATTATATCGCACGTAAGAGAAGATAGAATTTCAATATTAGACTGTGTGGATTTACCTGATTCAACGGGTGGTGGTGGATAATGGCCCTCCTTCGCATCTCCTCCTATCGCTATGACTACTTCTTTCAGCCATTACTTCAAGTTTTGTACCTAGGCGCGACCTATGTACGCCTCTGCTGATGGACGCATGGGCCGTGCGCCAAACGCACGGGTTGCCCGTGCGTCGTGCCATAGAAACATCTCCAATTTCAATCACGCACAAAGGCGTGTGCGTCATGCACGCCCCTGTCCGTGTGCGTGGTCGCAAGTAAAATCGGTAATTTTCTCCTTTTTTTTAAAGAAAAAAACAAACAAAAACAAAAATCACACCACAAACCGTTGGGTTGCCTCCCAACAAGCGCTAAATTTAAAGTCTTTAGCCGGACTTTTGTTTTACTCAACCGGGATCCAAAAACAAGTGTTGATCATGCCACGCCTTCGTATTTTCCAACAAATATAGGTGATCCTTCAGTGTATGTAAGATGTGGATGATTAAGGATCACAATGTTGATGGTCTTTTGGAAATCAAGAAATGTGCTCCTAATGATGAAAAATGGTTTATCAACCATAGTAAAGATATTTCTATCTTTACTCACATTAAATATCATGAAGTTTGTAGAACATGTGAATTGATCACCATTTTCAAACATTGTTCCTTCAAGTGTATGCTTCTTAAAATTTGATACATCTGTAGTGAAGCTTACATCTAGAGTGCACATATTTTTATCAATATGAGGATCTTCAATTGAGTGAGAGATAGAAATACTCCCTGATTTAATTTGACGTGGCTCCTCGTATTCAGTACCACTCATTTGATGAATGGCACTACATTGTTCCTTTGAGTTGATTTCAGTGGTGCTTGAAAATTGGCTCTTTTGTTGTTGTCCACCAATAATCGTAGCTAATAGGCCTACTTGAGTCTCAAGATTTTTTATCGAACTGGCCATCTGTGTCACTTGCAACTCTATCATGTCCATCCTAGCCTCTTGTGCATTGAATTGGTCCCTTGTCTCACTTATAAATGAAGTCGTTTGATTCATGAATGAAATGAGGCGTCTTCCAAAGATGGTTTTGCCTCATTTGGTAACCACATTCGTTACATTGAAGCTTGATGGTGGTGGAATCACATTATCCGTGTTAGCATATGAAAATTTTTCGTAATTCCCCAAATCTGGATAATAGCATGTAGGAGTAGGATTATTCCAATAACTGTAAGAATTCCAGTTATTGAAGTAATTGACTTTCTCCATTCGAGCGAGTGTTCGTGTACAACCTACACCAACTCAGAGAAACAAATCAAACATTGTAGAGAGAGAATATACAAAAGCAAAATGAAATAAAATAAAAAAAATCTAAATTAAAAATAATTCTATCTATCGCAATATTAGCACCAAAAATTGTATTAGTCCCCAGCAACGGCGCCAAAAACTTGTTCGCCTTATTTTTAGCTTCACCGCAAGTGTACGGTGTAGTTTATAGAATAGGGTAAGCAAGGTCGTATCCACGGAGACTAATAAATTAGTGCGCTAAGTATTGAACCAAAATAGTTTTATTTTTATTTAGACGATCTTAATTTGATGATTGTTGTGGAGGTAAAGACAAGAATAACCACAAGAATACAAGATACTAAGAATAATGGAATCATCAAGAGAATGAAATGGATTCCCGGATTATGGTTTCAATTAATATTCCTCTTGTTGTCCGATTTAATCAAAGCCAAAGTTATTATCAATACGCCTATAAGACGATCACAACGGTATTTTATCCTCCCTCTCGAGATGTATATAAAGTGTAGATTGAAATATCTATGCTAGCATCTCTACTCAACATAAGATACACAACTCCCAAATGCAAAAAAGATCAAATATCCTCACAAATATTCACAAACCTCTCGATTATGCAAATATTCATGTCAAGTACTCAAGATCTAATATTGAAGCTCATCTCTCGAATTATGAATCAATATATCAAACAAGTTAAATCATTGGCCAAGTGATAAAACAAGAATAAGAACAAAGTACTCAAATAGGCTTCAAGATAATAACTTCAACCAAGATTAAAACATTCAACAAGAGTTCAATTAATCTACTACCAAAACCCGAAAATCACAAGATGTTTAGTTACTCATTACAAATAAACAACTCATAGACAAATTGTTCATATTCATGACAAGCTAAAATGAAAGATTAAAGCACAAAGAATGAGAAAACTTAGGGAAATGGATAATCTCTCGATTTATCTTCAATCCTCAAGCTCGATTCGACCCGATTCTTCTCTTGATTCTTCCTTGATGAAGTTGAGCTATTTCTTGTGTTCTTGGGTCTTTTCCGGACCTTTCCTCGCTTCGGTGTGCGCCCAAAAGTGGTATTTATACCCTTTTAGAAGCTTAGGTCAATTTGCTGTCATTTTTGGAGTTTTCTGCAAGAACGCATGGGTCGTGCGTGTAAGTCCAAGCGGCTACGATAATCTAGAGGGGGGGTGAATAGATTATTTCCATCTTTTCAATTTTGCCCTCTTTTTCGAACCGAATGCTCAAAGACAATAATAAAGGTGCGGAATGTAAACAACACACGTCGATTTAAAGAGGTTCAACCCACCTAGGGCCTAATCCTCTACCACCCCAAGATATCCGGGATGGATTTCAAAAAGAAAAAGATTTTATTAATTTACCACAAATTAATACAACACCAACTTACAACAACACCTTGAAGAGCACCACACTCTTCTTCAACAACACCTTTGGAGATTACCACAATCTCCCCTTGAAGATCACCACAATCTTCCTTCAACGGCACCTTGTGAAGATTACCACAATCTTCAAC
The DNA here is from genome assembly GCA_016081115.2 of Rehmannia glutinosa. NCBI lineage: Eukaryota > Viridiplantae > Streptophyta > Magnoliopsida > Lamiales > Orobanchaceae > Rehmannia > Rehmannia glutinosa. Next base: position 83,904,455 of record CM071937.1, read on the forward strand.
CTCAAGAATGCCAAGTTCTTCAACACCACAATAAAAAGATCACCACAATCTTCTTGCACCTATCACCTAGATCATCCAAGTGTGTTCTTACCACAGAACACTCACAAGGATATCTTGTGTTGAATGATGACCAAAAATCAAGATTACAACTCAATAATGAATAATACAATTTGAGTGCAAAGTGTAATCAAGAATAGCCTAGACCTCAAGGATGTGAAAGTGATAAAAGCTAGCAAATTTACAACAAGAATAATAACAATGAAAGACCAAGTATTTGCTTGAAGTGTATCTTGTTGTGTTGTATCTCAATTATGTTTTTGGTTGCTCCAAAACTTCCTCTATTTATAGGAGATGATTGATCAAGATAGGCTCCTCTTGGGATTGAAAATCTACAAAAAATACAATTAAGATCAAGAATATAGCTGTTAGAAATCAATCCCACAATTTAAGGAAAAGTGTCATTGTCAAAATGGTCGAAATTTGTCATTTGTCAAAATATAGAGGCGACCGGTCGCACGAAATAGACGTTAGAAGAATACACAAGAAATAACACGCGTAACGGCCGACGATACCGACCGGCCGACCATCACCCCAACCGGTCCCCTCATGGATTTTGCAAAGATCAAGTGTTCTGCTTTGAAAACACACTTGCAGCACCGTCGCACTGGGCGACCGGCCGTCCCGACCGGCCGACGCCTTGACGACCGGCCGACCGCCCTTTTACACTCCAGGCTCAACTTTGGGTTCAACGTACTCTTCTTGTGCGGGTTGCCCAATAGGGCGACCGGTTGGCCTCAAAACCAAAGTGTTGTCCAATATTTAATCGAAGAAAAACAACAAGAAATACTCAAAAAATAGTAAAAACATTTTAGACCGATCGGGAGTATTAGGACAACATTTAGAAACATCGTTTGAGAGTGAAAACCCAATAACGTAAAATCATTAAAAGCGTTGTCCAATTTAGACGAAAACAAACTTGAAGAAATACTCCGGAAAATATTAAAACCATTTTAAATCGTTTAGGAGTATTTGGACAACAATAAAAAACATTGTTTTGGTGCAAAACAAAATCATCAAAATTAAGATAAAAACATGTATCAAACAATCTCCCTTTTTGATGATTACAAACCAAAACAATTTTAACACAAACTAAGAGAGCAATGATTTTCCTAAAAAATATTTGACCGTTTGGAAGCAACCAAAATTTCCAAAAATATTAAAGCAACCAAGTAGGGAGTAGATATTTTCAATAATAAGCACAAGCTCCCCCTATCAACAAGCATATCAAGAATAATGTAAAAGCAATTTTCCATAAGCTAAAAGCTTTTAGCTTTTACAATTTGTTCAAGAGCTTATAAGCTCCCCTGTCACAAACATCATTATATAAGTCCATCAAGCAACAATTGGACTAAAAATAAATCACAACTTATGGCTTTTATGAGCCATAGCTTATAGCTTTTATTTCGAGCTTTTTATTTGCTTCTTTGAGCTAACGAGCCATTTTCCTGTTTCTCCCCCTTTGGAATCATCAAAAAGAATGTTAGGATGATAAAAACATCATACAAGTATATCAAAGTGCGCCAAAGAGACAATTTATCAACCATTCGAGGAGATAAGCTTATAATCCGAAAAAATGGGAGAAATGTATCATTTGATATCCATAAGCTCGTTTAAGTGTCAAGACATGATCTCAATGAGTATATAAGGCATATGAAAGCATAAGAGTAAAAGTCGAACAATTCATTGCGACAATTCATCGAACACCTTGAGTGCATAAAAAATAAAAGAGGTTGTATATAGTCCTTGTAAAAGGTTCAAGCCAAAAATTATCATATCAACAATCAACCTCATTCCAAAGCTCAATAAGATCATATGCAACATACGCAACATTTGTTCATCAAATAAAAAGCTCAAAGTAGATTCTCAAGGGTTCAACCCAATTGAGATAAGCTAAGAAGGATCAAGGCATTACAAATGCCAAAAATTAGAGCAACCATCAAGTAATATAAGTCATGCCTTAAACAATACATGTAAGATATATCAAATGTCCCAATGCATATGCAACTAAGCATAATGATCAAAGCATTTAAAAGAAGCACTTTTACCATCAAGTACTTCATACCAATTATCAAACAATGCTTAAATTAGAGTATTTTTTACCATCAAATACTCTATCAATATCATGAACACCCACAAGTCATTATCAACTTGCAATATTAACCCTTTTAAGAAAAAACAAGCAAATATCATTAGTACAAATGAGTTTTACAAAAGTTCATAAAAGTACAAAGCAACTTAAATGAAAATGCTAGAAAGTAAAGGGGTGGGGTAACATCATTCCTCATCCGAGGAGAAGCAAGATCCGGGAATTAAGTCCTTGATGAATTTCTTTAACTTGCCGATAGACTTTTGCATTTTGGAGGTCTTTTGCTCCAAAGCCTCATACCTCGTCTCATGAAAAGCCCTCATCTCATCAAATTCGGCTTGAGTATACCTCCTAGGCGGTTGAGCACCGGTATTACCCTCCGGATTGCTCGGTTCGCCCTCTTCCGCCAATCTTGCGGCCTCGATGTCATCAAAGAAGTCATTAGGATCGGAGACTCTTGACCTCTTCCTCTCGCCATTTTGGTTGGTCGGATTTCCATGTTCTTGCGCATAGTGACCATTTGGGCGATGTTATCAATGTCAAAGTCGTTTTGAAATACCTCCGAGTTACACTCCAACGAAGGTAGTCCCGATTGAATAAGAAGTTTACAAATCCAATTTCCCATAACCAACTTCTTATTACCTCGAGTAATGGACTCGATTAGACATTGAATAAGTATGGCACCAAAGTTAAGTGGTTCCTCCTAGCAATCTTATAAGTCAAAAATAATCCATATTGCTAGGCATCTTTCCCGACTTACCACAAATGCAATATGCGACAATGACCGATAAAATACGATGCTCAAGTGTCATTGCCAACAAAGAATACTTTGGCCATACTCCCAAATACGTCTTAACTTCTTTCATCGACACCCCTAACATTTCATCATTCCAAGTCCCACAAGAGAAATAATCCCAACCACCTTCTCTAACATGTAAAAGCTTCAAATATCATTGGGAGTCCATCTAAAATGACGACCCTTTATAAGCGAATTAACGGCAATCGGCTTTCTTTCATTATCATATTCGACCCACATATTGGCATAAAAGAGTTGGATAATATCATCATCATACAACACATAAGCATGCTCCCATAAATACATCCAACCTTGCTCCTCAAAAATCCTCTTATAGTAGGATACTCATTTGTAAATGAACTAAAACGACACATTTTAGTCCGAGCAATAGATTTACCTCCCATCCCCGAATCCTCATAGTACCATTCCGCATACTTATTGATGAAATTAATAGCATTGCGGAATTAGAGCTTGAGTAACAAAAGATTTTTACCTTTCGCCCAACGGCAATTTTCGAGCGAAATTGTTCCGCGAGCTCGGTGATTTGGGCCCGAGAGAGAATGGGATTTTGAACATCATCACCTTCTTGGCCACGTTTCTTTGAGCGGCTCGAATATCCCTTTGTTCGCTTCGTCTCGCCGATTTCTCGAAGTACCCTCCGCCCTTTCTTCTCTTAGAAGTGGGATTTTGATCGGTGGAATTTCTTGGAGGAGCCATATATGTAAGATTCTTGTGAAAATAAGAAGATTAGCAACAAGAATCGTGAAAAATGATGAAGAATTGAAGATTCTAGAGAAAAGGGAATGATTTACGCGCAGCAGGGTTTGGGGGATTTTCTTCGTCTTTTGAAATGAAGAACGAACGTTTAAAACCCGAAAAATTGGCCTGGGGCGACGGCCGAGGTATGGGCGACCGGCCGATGTGCAGATGCGACCGGCCGCCCGCTTTGACCGTCCCAGGTGATTTTTCTTTCTCCCGAGTTTTCCAAAATTCGATTTTTCACCCCAAAAGTTTTTAAAACTTTGCAAAAAATATAAGTTTGGACTATATCCAACAAATATGGGTTTTGGGAAAACATATAAACGATAAAATCGAGACTAAACACGTAATGCCTTTTAAAAGAAAATATTTGCAAGATCAATTAGGGGCACTTAAGGGATCAAAATGAAATATCTTGAAAGATATGTGCATAAGCATAAAAACGAGTTTAAAGAAAAATACGAGTAGACATACCTCGATGGTTTAAGAAACTTGATGACGTAATAGCCAATGAGTATGAAATATGTATCCTACACAATTCTTAGACAACATTTGCATAGAAAATACAAGTGTAGGCAAGTAATATGAGATATCAAAAAGAGCTTATGCTATAAGATTTCATAAGAGATAATAAGCCACATAAGTCTAATAAAATGCTCAAGAGTTTTAGAAAATCATGCAAGTCTCTTTTAAAAGTTTTGAAACTCATAAATATATAAGAGACCTATATTAAAAATAAATACTTGAAGATTCATTTTGCAATTAAGACACAATTAAAAGTATGCATAGATTTAAAAATAAAATGCATATACAAATGGGGAGATACGGTTTACCAATTACGCCGTTTCCATGGGTTGTGTCTTTCCCATTGTTGATGATATCTTCCCATTGAGAAGTCACTTTGTTGATGATGACTTCTCCATTTCAAGATTGGTTACCTTCCCATGGTTGATGGTTTCTTCTTCTTTGAAAATCATCTTGTTGATGATGTCTTTGCCATTTCCAAGGATTGTGTTCTTCCCATTTTTGATTATACGCTCTTCTTGGAAATTGGCTTTGTTGAGAGTAGTTTCTTTTCTTTGATCAAATGAAACGTTCATTTGATGTTTTCTTGGTGGCATGAATTTTCTCCGATTTTTGCTTTTTGCGGGTACCTAATAGCACATTGTTTTGTGGTACCCTCATGTGTTTGGGTCCTTTAAGATTAGCTTTGAGACTTTTAGGTCTCCAACAATAATTAGAGCTATTTCTAGCCCGACAAGTGTTTACCGTATGACCCTTTTACCGCAATAAAAGCATGTAATAATTCTAGGAGCATAATGACCAACATGCTTATAGACTTGATTCCTTTTCATATGATTAACAACATTAGGCTTATGATCAAGTCCTTGTTTCATTTTATCACAATTATGAACATCAAAAATATTAGGCATTTTGTTGGTACTTAAGTTGGATTTTAATAAATCCTTTTTCATGCCTTCAATATTCTCAACAAGAATACTATTTTCTATTTCAAGGTTTCTAACCTTATCAAGAGTGGTGGTGTGAGCACATGATAGTGATTCATAGGAAGTAAATAAACTATCCTTATCATTTTTCAAAATATTGAATTCCTTTTTCAAATTTTTGTACTTAACAAGCAAGCTTTGGAATTCATCTTGAAGATCATCAAAATCATTTTGCAAATCACTATAATCATTTTGAATAACAATATCATAAGAAGTAGAGGGCTTAAGACATACCTCATTTTCTTCTTCAATGCCCATAAAGCAATGTTCAACTTCTTCATAGTTGGAAGTTGTAAGAGGCTTGTTCCTTAGATTTGACATTGTATCCCTTTGAGAAATAGATGCTTTTGTTTGACTCCTTTCATTTGCAAATACTCCATAGATGGCTTCTAATTTTTGCCATACTTCATGTGCCGATGGAATTCCTATAATATGTTCATATTCCAAATTAGTAAATGAACAATACAAAATATTAAGAGCTTTACCATTTAAGGAGATGAATTTCTTCTCTCGCATCATTGAGCTCTTTGGTGTGTGGTGTATCTTTCATCGGAATGGACTCTCCATTTATGACGGTGTTCCAAATGTCGAACCCGCAACCTTGTAAATAACATTCCATTCTTTCTTTCCAAAAATAAAATTTTTGGAATCAAATAGTGGTGGCTTGGTGGTGGAGGTGCCGATAGATGAGCTTCATTCGTAGAGCGACGATCGTTCCTCTTCACTCGCGATGTGAAACGAGCTTGCCAAAGAGTTTGGCTCTCGATACCACTTGTAAGTCCAAGCGGCTACGATAATCTAGAGGGGGTGAATAGATTATCTCCATCTTTTCGATTTTGCCTCTTTTTTCGAACCGAATGCTCAAAGACAATAATAAAGGTGCGGAATATAAACAACACACGTCGATTTAAAGAGGTTCAACCCACCTAGGGCCTAATCCTCTACCACCCCAAAGATATCCGGGATGGATTTCAAAAAGAAAAAGATTTTATTAATTTACCACAAATTAATACAACACCAACTTACAACAACACCTTGAAGAGCACCACACTCTTCTTCAACAACACCTTTGGAGATTACCACAATCTCCCTTTGAAGATCACCACAATCTTCCTTCAACGGCACCTTGTGAAGATTACCACAATCTTCAACCTTGAAGAATGCCAAGTTCTTCAACACCACAATAAAAAGATCACCACAATCTTCTTGCACCTATCACCTAGATCATCCAAGTGTGTTCTTACCACAGAACACTCACAAGGATATCTTGTGTTGAATGATGACCAAAAATCAAGATTACAACTCAATAATGAATAATACAATTTGAGTGCAAAGTGTAATCAAGAATAGCCTAGACCTCAAGGATGTGAAAGTGATAAGCTAGGCAAATTTACAACAAGAATAATAACAATGAAAGACCAAGTATTTGCTTGAAGTGTATCTTGTTGTGTTGTATCTCAATTATGTTTTTGGTTGCTCCAAAACTTCCTCTATTTATATGAGATGATTGATCAAGCATAGGCTCCTCTTGGGGATTGAAAATCTACAGAAAAATACAATTAAGATCAAGAATATAGCTGTTAGAAATCAATCCCACAATTTAAGGAAAAGTGTCTCATTGTCAAACGGTCGAAATTTGTCATTAAAATATAGAGGCGACCGGGCCGCATAAATAGACGTTAGAAGAATACACAAAAAAATAACACAGGCGGCCGACGATACCTCGACCGGCCGACCATCACCCCAACCGGTCCCCTCATGGATTTTGCAAAGATCAAGTGTTCTGCTTTCGAAACACACTTGCAGTGCACCGGTCGCACCCTGGCGACGGCCGTCCCCGATCGGCCGACGCCTGAGCGGCACGGCGACCGCCTTTTACACTCCAGGCTCAACTTTTGGGTTCAACGTACTCTTGGTGCGGTTGCCCAATAGGGCGACCGGTTGGCCTCAAAACCAAAGTGTTGTCCAATATTTAATCGAAGAAAAACAACAAGAAATACTCAAAAAATAGTAAAAACATTTTAGACCGATCGGGAGTATTAGGACAACATTTAGAAACATCGTTTGAGAGTGAAAACCCAATAACGTAAAATCATTAAAAGCGTTGTCCAATTTAGACGAAAATAAACTTGAAGAAATACTCCTAAAATATTAAAACCATTTTAAATCATTTAGGAGTATTTGGACAACAATAAAAACATTGTTTTGGTGCAAAACAAAATCATCAAAATTAAGATAAAAACATGTATCAAACAGTGCGCCCACGCAGGGGCTACCCGTGCGCCATCCCATAGAAAACATCCAGTCTTTGTAGGGCGCACGGGTCGTGCGTCCACGCACGGGTTACCCGTGCGCCACCCAAACGTCGAAATTTATTTGTGGGGTCTTCATAAGAGTTGTCGCCCTCTCTTTTAGCTTTCCATAGCCACTTGAATCAGCTCAATATCAATTTTGGTAGAGAGATTTATGACCAAAATACTAAACCCTGCCAGTGCTGGAAATTCCATACGCGTTTGGATGTTCCTTGAGATAAATCTCCTTGTTGTTTGATAATCCATGCTTCTTTTGCCACATGACTCATCACTATAACTCTAGACTCCATATAGTTGGCTTCCAATTGGGTGTAATCGCTCGATTCTTGATGATTCTAGGTAGCAATGCTCGTATTTGTCACAAAATCACTCCAAATATCGTTAAATTCCTACAAAACAAGCAAGCGTAATATCTTTTCCACAAAGAGCGAATATATACCATTTCATACACGTTATTGCATGTTTATAAACAATTATAGCCATAAATATGCCCTAAAATACATGCAAAACTCACACTCAACACCGAGCTATACACGTTTATTTCGTGGACTTTCATGATATTGTACCACCTCCAATGGTGAATATGTATCCACTAGTGGAATAATAATATTTCGAATCCGAAATCAAACTAGCATCGCTATACCCTTCAAGTACAGCCGAATATCTCGAGTAGTATAGCCCATACTCCAAGGTATACTTCAAGTATTTTAACACCTTGGTTAACGCTTTCTAATGCTCGTGGCTTGGATTGCTCGTGAACCTACTCAACATATTTAGAGAATAGACCAAGTCTGGACGTGTACAATTTGTAATGTACATCAGACTGTCATAATACGTGAGTATTCGATCGAGCCACTGGTTCTGCTTCATTAGCAACCAGATTTACACTTAAATCAATGGGCGTCTTTGATGGTGAATCGTCAAAAGCATTGAATTTCTTGAGCACTTTCTCCACATAGTGGGGCTGCGACAAGATAATTCCATCATGAGTTCTGCTGATTTTTATCCCTAGGATCACATCAACAGTTCCCATATCCTTCATGTCAAAGTTTCTCTTTAACATTCTTTTTGTGTCCATGATGACATCATGACTACTGTCAATGATTAACAAATCGTCTACGTATAGACAAACTATGACAAATGCTTCCGATGTCCCTTTGACATATACGCATTTATCACATTTGTTGATTTTATACCCGTTTGACAACATCGTGTTATCAAACTTAAGATGCCATTGTTTTGGAGCTTGTTTCAGTCCATACAAGGATCTTATCAACTTGCACACCTTTTTTTCTTGACCGGGTGTAACAAACCCTTCAGGTTGTTCCATATAGATTTCAGCATCTATCTCTCCATTCAGAAATGCCATTTTGACATCCATCTGATGAATCTCTAGATTGTGCAAAGCAGCAATCGCAAGAAGCACCCGAATAGACGCAATCCTCGTTGACGGAGAATAAGTGTCAAAGAAGTCATACCCTTCTTTCTGTTTAAAGCCTTTGGCTACAAGTCGTGCTTTATACTTATCAATTGTTCCATCTGTTTTATACTTATTCTTTAGGATCCACTTACATCCTAAAGACTTATGACCAGCAGGGAGATCAACCAACTCCCACGTATGGTTTTGCAGAATGAACTCGATTTCACTATTGATTGCTTCTTGCCACAGCGGAGCATCTGGACTACTCAAAGCCTCTTTAATCGAGTTCAGCTCACCATCTAACATCAATGTTAGAAAGTCAGGTCCAAAGGACTTAACCACCTTTGGCCTCTTACTCCGTCTTAGTTCTTCACCACTCGGTGTTGAACTACATGTTCTGTCAAATGTGACAGCAGATGTCGTACCAGATGTCGTTCTAGATGTTATAACATCCGGCAAAGACCTTCAAATACATCATGCAGAACATCTGCAATGTCCAAATGTGATAACACCAGAAGTCACATCTCCAGCAACATCTGAATACAGTCTTTTCTTTAGACTTCAATCTATCCTTTCTTTACAAGGATAAATATGCTCAAAGAATATAGCATTCCTTGACTCAATTATGGTACCAATTGTCACTTCCAGATTTTCTGACTTATGTACCATAAAACGATATGCACTACTGTTAAGTGCATAACCAATAAAAACACAATCGAGTTTTATGACCGATTTTCACTTGCTTTGGTTCAGGTATTGCAACCTTAGCCAAACACCCCCACACTTTAAAGTATTTATAAGAAGACTTATGATTTTTTCACAATTCGTAAGGAGTCTTATATTTTCCTTTAAGTGGGATTTTATTCAATATGTGGTTCGCTCGGTAACACAGCCTCCCCCCACATATTCTGTGATAATCCGAAACTAATCAACATGGCATTCATCATCTATTTAAGAGTCCGGTTTTTGCGTTCAACAACACCATTAGACTGTGGTGAATATGGAGCCGTTGTTTGATGAATTATTCCCGACTGGGTACATAAATCTTCAAACGGTGCAACATATTCGCCACCTCTATCACTCCGAATTATCTTAATACGGCTGCCAAGTTGATTCTCAACTTCATTTTTATAATTTTTGAATGTCTCCAAGGCTTCATCTTTGCTTCTTAACAAATATAAGTAGCAAAATCTTGTGCAATCATCAATAAACGTGATGAAATACTTTTTACCACCTTTAGTTTGCACAAACTTCAGGTCACACACATCAGTGTGTATCAATTCTAAAGGTGAAGTGCTCCTTTCCACCATATGAAATGGTAACTTAGCCATTTTGGCTTCAACACAAACTTCACATTTTCTTTGTGAGTTTACTTCTGGAAAATTTATTAATTTCAAATTTACCAATCTTTTTATAGCATTCAGATTTACATGTCCTAATGCCATAAATCAGAGCACTCAAGAATGTAAACAGAAGAAGATTCATTCTTATTCATTTCAACATCGCCTAAACGGCGTACAGTCATTACATTCATTTTGAACAATCCCTTGTCTAGATAACCCCTACCAAGGAACTGGCCAAACTTGCTCAATACAAACTTTTTAGATTCAAAAACTAGTCTAAACCCATGGTTAACCAGCAATGAACCCGAAACCAGATTTTTGTGGATGTCTGGGACATGCAGCACATCCTTCAGCTTCAACTTCTTTCCCGAAGTAAGCTTCAGCACCACCGTTCCAACGCCAGCAACATTAGAAGAGGTGTGATTCCCCATGTGGAGCTTCCTTCCAGTCGACGGGATGTAGTAAGAAAACGCATCCCTTTCAAAGCAGACATGGCAAGTGGCACCGGTATCTACAAACCATTCTTTCGGGTTATCAACCAAATTGGCTTCAAACACCATCGCCGACATATCAACGTCGGTTAGTTCCCTTTGCTCAACCACATTGGACTATTGTTTTGGTTTCTTATTCTTCGGCTGACGACAGTACTTTGCCATATGTCCCAGTTTGCCACAATTGAAACAAACCCCCTGGAACTTTCCACTTGCCGGTTTCTTGCCTTTATTCTTAGGTCTTTTCTTCGAATTGCTTGACGAGCCATGCTCCAACAAATTCGCTTTCGACTCCATTGGCTGAAGCCTGGACTTAGAGTCAATCCTCCTATTGTCTTCCTCAATCCTGAGTTTGACAATCAGATCCTCTAGTCCCATCTCATTTCGCTTATGCTTGAGATAATTTTTAAAGTCCCTCCAACTTGGAGGCAATTTCTCAATCAACGCGGCCACCTGGAATGCCTCCGGCAAGGCCATTCCCTCGGCAGAGATTTCATGTAGGATCAACTGGAACGTTTGCACTTGTTCCATCACGGTTTTAGAATCAACCATCACAAAATCCAAGAACTTACCGACAATAAATTTCTTTGTGTCAGTATCCTCGGTTCTGTACTTCTTCTCCAAAGATTCCCACAACTCTTTGGAGGATTTCACCGCATAATACACACTGTAAAGTGCATCACTAAGCCCGTTAAGGACATAGTTCCGCGACAGAAATCACCACTGTCCCATGCATCAAACGCAACGCGTTTTTCAGCATTAGTCTCGTTTTCAGCCACCACTGGAGCGTCCTCAGTCAGATATTTCGCCAAGCTCAGAGTGGTGAGGTAAAATAGCATTTTTTGTTGCCACCTCTTGAAGTCGAAACCCATGAACTTCTCAGGTTTCTCAGCCTGAGCGGGAGGGATGATCGGGGTCCTGCTTGTGCTCGCCATCATGAAAATCGATATTTGTCTTGCGATTGTTGATTAATCTTTGATTACAAAGTGATTACAACGGGAGCCTTCAGCAATGGCTTTACAAACAGAAAATGGAAAATTACAAGGAAATTGAAATCTGACAATTACAACTGGAAAAAGCCAAGTCGAGTAGAACTCTATCCGCAAGACAAATACGTCATGACTAGTGCTCACGGTTTGACTTAATGTCCCCAAAGATAAAATGGCTTAACGTCCTCTGTGTACAGTAGCACCCCAGACACAAAGACACCTTTCGAACTCGAAGGATCGAGAACTGGCTGCTGGACTCGAATGCAGAGTGAAATGTTGTTGAAAATGTGATACGAGATGTTACGACACTTTCGACGACACCTTTGAAATATGTAGAATGTATGTGATTTTCCGTATCAGAAATCTGCAATGGAACCAGCTATATATAGACAACAAAACCTCCACCTGCAGGGAATTAATCATGGTAAGGTAATGGGCATTAACCTCCTTTGTAACTTCCAGGTGTTACAAACACATTGATGACCACAACCTGGACCCGGGCCCAATAGGGTCGGGCCGCCCGCCCTGGCCCCGGCCCAGATCCAGACCCAAGCCCAAGCCCATGTCAGGCGAGCGGGCGGGCGCACGCGCGTGTGGCCCACTTGTGATCATCCACTTATGTTATAGTATATCCAACTAATAACATCTTATAGTTTATAAACTAGGATAAACTTAACTTTCTAAGCTATGTGGGATGAAGAAAAATCCTTTCAACTCCCTTCACATAATGCCCATTTATGTGGCCAACTTCGTGTATTAATTTCTCACTCACCGAAATTCCGATTTGAGAAATAAAAAATACTACGAACATCTACTCGAAAAGTAGATCAATAATATACAATTTAATTCCTCCAAAAATTAAATTCTTAGCCACCAAAAATTTAGTCAAAGTCGGGACGATGCCCACTTTCTCAAACCCAAATTTCCAACAGAGGTCTATTGTGAGACCATCTCACGGATCTGATTCCGTGAGACGGAGCCTCATTGCCTAAAATTCACATGCTCATTCTCTCTCTATATATATTTACGTGTCCCTCTATCCCTCCCCACATCTCACTCCTCCTATGGTCCCCCTCTTTCTCGCTCTCCTAACACACCTCACTCCTCTCATGGTCCCCCCTCTCTCTCTCTCCTCATCCAACTCTTCATGTGGTCCCTCTCTTTCATCATGTTTATCGTCCTTTGCCTCTACACAAAGGAAAAATATGGAGAAAATAAAGTATCACTTTTTTATGAAAAAAAGTATCGCATTAGACTCGAAAAGTATCACTTTTTATTAAAATAAAGTATCACTTATTATGGAAAAAGTATCATTTCTTATGAAAAAATATTACTTTTTATTAAAATTAATATCACTTCTTAAGGAAAAAGTATCACTTCGTACAAAAAAAAGTATCACTATTTATTAAAAAAGTATTACTACTTAGTAAAAAAGTATCACTTTTATTATTAAAATAAAGTATCACTTATTATGGAAAAAGTATCATTTCTTATGAAAAAATTATTACTTCTTATTAAAAATAATATCACTTCTTATGGAAAAAATATCACTTCTTACAAAAAAAAAGTATCACTATTTATTAAAAAAGTATTACTATTTATTAATAAAGTATCATTTTTTTAAAAAGTATAATTTTTTTTAAAACAAGGTATCAATTTTTATAGAAAAAATATCGCTTCTTATTAAAAAGTATCACTTTTTATTAAAGCAAAACTTAATTTTATTAAAAAAAAGTATCACCTTTTATTAAAAAAAAGTATCATTTTCTATTAAAAAAGTATCACCTTTTATTAAAAAAGTATCATTTCGTATCATTTCATATTAATAAAAGTATCACCTTTTATTTATTTATCATTAAAACAAATATTACTTCGTTATTAAAAAATATCACTTTTTTTTTAAAAAAAATATCAATTATACCATGAAAATTATACATTTTAAAATTATCATTTCTTTGGTATTTATTTTCTAGAGAATTTGAATTTAAATGTGTATAGAGAGAAATGAGGAACAAACCAGGGTGGCTTAAGCCCTTTGGCCACAAAGAATTGTGGGATGGAGGTCGAGGTTTAAATCCTGCTCCACCAAATTGTTTGTGGGGTGGAGGTCGAGGGTTCATATCCCTACTCCATCAAATTGCTCCCCGGGCATATGCGGTAGTGAAGATTTGGTGGGAACTCATCTTGAATAGATCCGTGTGGGTTCGATTCGGGAGAGATCGTTATTAGTAGATTGGGGGTCGAACATAATTGTTCTCTTTACAGGAGGATCGGTTGTACGTCGCCAGACCGCCGTCGAACATCGCCAATGCGTGCATCCATCCCGGTTTACCTTAGCGGCAAAGAATGAGGCGGAGTGTTGTCCTCGATATTAGTCGGCGTAAGCGCAGGAAGGCTGAGTTATCAAAAAAAAAAAAAAAATGAGGAACATTAGGAGAGAGAGAGAGAGTTAGGAGAGAGAGAGGGGGGGCCAAGTAAAGAGAGGAAGAGGAAATAAAATAAAATGAGAGAGAAAGAAGTAGATAAAGAGGAGAGCTAGAAAGACTGAGAGAGAGAGAGGAGGAGGGGGGACCAATAAGAGAAAGAAAGAAAAAATAGGAAAGCTAGAAAATAGGGAGGATGTTGACCACCCATGTGAGGCTCCGTCTCACGGATTTAGACCCGTGAGACGGTCTCACATAAGTTTTTGTGTTGAATAAAAATGAAAAATTGATTCAGAAATAGGCAATACGGATATCATTTTATACTTTTTGTTATCAAGATTGAGAAAAAAATAATAAAAAATAATGATTAATTAAAGACATTATTAGAATTCTTTATATGATTAGGTGGAAGAGAGAGAATTAAATAGTATAAGTGGGTATTTGGAAGTGTGAGAAAAAGAAATTTAATTAATTTTAGAAAAAAATAAGATTTTCTTTAAAAAAAATTTGATTTTTTCAACGAACAATTACACTCCCAACAATATTTTTACTCAAAATGAAAAATTTTGGAAAATTTTTCCTAACCAATCGCAACCTAAGTCTGCGATTGGATATGAGCGAGATTTTATTTTCGTTCCGCTGGAGAATTTTTTTTGACCAAACATGCGATTGTTAATGAAAATTTTCAGAAAATATACTATTATCTCACTTTCACTTTTTCTCATTCTTTTTTTTTTGAGAAAGTTCTCATTTTTTCTTTGACCAATCACATCTACACATTTTTTCACAAAAAACTAATCATTATTACACATTTTCCCACAAATTTCACTATTCACTCACTCACGCATTTCTAACTACCAATCACATCCAATCACTATTTTACTATTTTTAAATCAAATCA
Source organism: Rehmannia glutinosa (assembly GCA_016081115.2). NCBI lineage: Eukaryota > Viridiplantae > Streptophyta > Magnoliopsida > Lamiales > Orobanchaceae > Rehmannia > Rehmannia glutinosa. Next base: position 83,919,543 of record CM071937.1, read on the forward strand.
ATTTTCATCATTACATATCCATTTACACTCTCAAAATTTTCCAAAAACTTTCATCATAATTTTTTTTTCACTATTCTCTAGCGAAAAGAAAATTTTCAAAATGAAAGCATATCCAATCGCACCCTTAAGTGACCGACCCTCTTCAGCCGGTTAAGACTTGAACCAATTTGAATTTATTGACCCTTTCAAAGAAAAAAAAATGAATTTATTGACCCTTTAAAAAAAATTGAATTTATTGAAAGCAAAAAGCCAATAGATGCAATTTTGGTGGAGCCACTATCAAGTCGTCGGCTTTTACGCAATTGACGGCAGACAGACGAACGTGCACAAAAGTGTTTGGTGATTTGATTAGATGCCTCAAGTTGGACTTCGAATATATATACCCACTATTTTCAGAACTTGAGAAATGAGGCTAATTTAACAAACTAAGCCTATTTTATAATCAATTTAAATAATTAACGTAAAAAAAGAAATTATAAAACTAAGACAAAACAAAGCTCATGCCTCTGTTTTCAGACTTTATGCACAAAGTCTGCAGAAAATAGAGGCATAAAGCTCTGTTTTTTTACCCATTTTTTTTTTTTTTTTTTAATTTATATATATTGTTTGTTTATTGTTTTATATTATGTATGTGTATGTATTTTGTATTATTTTTTCAGGTAGAAGAGAGTAGTGAGCAGAAGTGCCGCCGGAAAATTTTAGGAGGTCGTCGGGAAAATTGGTCCGACCGCCGGAATTGGGCGTTCGAATATTTTTGTTTTTTGGGGGGTTGGGGCGCCAAAAGTGGGCTGCCGGAAAAATTGGTCCTGCGCCCGGAAAATTTTTCGGCAAATTATATATATTTTTTTATTTTTTAAGAAATTATGTAATTTGCCGGAAAAATTTTCCAACCACCGAACCAATTTTTCCGGCAGCCCACTTCCGGGATCGGACCAATTTTTCAGCGGCACTTCCGCTCACTACTCTCTTCTACCGGAAAAATAATATAAAATTAAAGAGAATATTTCCCATATATTCTTTACAGATTTTCTTCTAGTATTTAGTTTGACTATGAGATTGTATGTAACCCGTTTTCTTGATTTTAGGAATTAGATTGATTTACTTCCTTACAGAAATGTCATATAGTTTGTATATATACCAGTATTCTTGTAATCCAAAAATCAATGAAAAGATACATTCATCCTTTACCAATTTTCTTCTTGGTACCAGAGCAAGGTTTGTAAAACCTTTATTTTTTTTTCTGAGCATGGCTGAAGATAAAATCGACAAAAATTCTGGTGGATTGGTGCCAACAATGGAAACTACCCAAGGCAAAATGGTTGATACCTCTTCTCCATTTTACCTACATCCGTCGGATCATCCCGACCTGATTTTTGTAACACATCCTCTGAGTGAAAATGGTGATAACTATTTCACTTGGAAGCGTAACCTTCTAAATGCCCTTCATTCTAAAAACAAAGCCGGTTTTGTGAATGGAGCGATTGAAAAACCAGATGCAAATTCCCCCAGTTATCAAGCATGGATACAATGTAACTCATTGGTTATTTCTTGGCTTACAAATTCGTTGGCCAAAGAACTTCAAAATCATGTGGTCCATGCTGAAACGGCACGAGAAATTTGGCAAGATTTAGAGGAAAGATTCACTCAAGGAGTAGCGCCAAGAGTGTACGAGCTGAAACGTGCAATTGCCCTTTTACAGCAAGAGAAATTGTCGGTCTCATCATACTATGGTAAATTGAAAGCTATTTGGGGAGAGTTGCAAGGACTTAGTCCTGTACCTCTTTGCACTTGCGGATGTACTTGTGGGGCAACAAAGAAAATGCAGGACATGCGAGAGGAGGAGAAAGTTTTCGATTTTTTAATGGGGCTCGATGAAATTTATACTACAGTTCGATCACAAATTTTGAGTGTTGATCCATTACCCAATCTTGGACGGGCATATGCCATTGCTGCACAAGAAGAGAAACAACGAATAATTGTTGCGAATCGAACCCCGAACATCGCTGAAATGTTCACTAATAATTCTGAGCCATTATCTAGGAAAAGTGAGCCAAAATTCAAGAAAAATAATGATGGTGGTCGTTCTCAGTTTCCTCCATGCGTTCACTGTGGAAAAACAAACCATAGCAAGGAATTTTGCTATAAAGTGGTGGGATACCCAGCTGATTGGCGACAACCTGGAAGACGGAACAATAAACAAACCACACAAAATAATGATAATGGAGACAAGTTTCAACCTGGTGGATCTTCAGGTGTTGCACTTGCCACAACTACAAATGACACCAATAGTGGTATTCATGGTCTGACTTCAGAACAATACCAGCAATTGCTTAATTTACTCAATGGACAAAACACAGTCAGTGGTAACTCATCTGCTAATGTGACAGTGTCTAACTCCTCTGGTAAGAATGATTGGATTATTGATACTGGAGCAACACACCACATAACTCATAATATTAGATCTTTATCAGATGTCGTTTCTTCTCCTAATATATCACCTGTTCAGATATCTAACGGTGACACAGTGAGTGTTGATGCTCTTGGATGTATTGCCCTTAGCAAAAGATTGATTCTGAACCAAGTTCTTGGAATTTCAGATTTTTGCTTTAACTTGCTATCGGTCAGTAAATTGACACGTGACTTAAATTGTTCGCTAACTTTCTATTCGGGATTTTTTGTTATTCAGGACTTATGCTCGAGGAAGCTGATTGGAGTGGGTAAAGAGCGAAATGGCCTTTACTATTTGGAGCCGATGAAAGGGGGCAAAGCATTTCTGACGAAACATTCAGGAGTTGTCTGCTTATGGCATCGGCGATTGGGCCACCAACCTTTGAATCGCATTTCTCTTATTCCTAGTTTGTCATTTTCTGATTGTAATAAAACATTGGTTTGTGATGCCTGTTATAAGGCGAAACAGACTAGATCACTGTTTCCTATTAGTACAAACAAAACCATGCATCCTTTTGATTTAATTCATTGCGATATATGGGGCCGTACAAGACTGCATCACACTCGGGTTCTCGATATTTTCTCACTATAGTAGATGATTTTAGTCGCACAACTTGGATTTTTCTTATGAAATACAAGTCAGATACAAAGTTTTATCTTGTGCAATTTTTGAATTGGGCAAGTACACAATTTGACTCAAAAATCAAGATCATACGAACAGATAATGGCTCAGAATTCATTCATGGTGATTTGATGACCTACTATTCTGATCATGGAATGGAACACCAGACTAGTTGTGCATATACGCCACAACAAAATGGTGTCGTCGAGCGTAAACATAGACACCTATTGGAGGTTGCACGTGCTTTAATGTTTCAAGCGAATCTGCCTATTTCATTCTGGGGAGAAAGCATCCTTACCGCTGCATATTTGATCAATCGCATGCCACTTTCGGTTCTCCAAGACCGAACCCCATATGAAGTTTTGCTTGGAAAACCCCCAGTATATGATAACTTGAGAATATTTGGGTGCCTCTATTATGGACATGCCAACCCCCAGTATATGATAACTTGAGAATATTTGTTGGATATCCCTATAACAAAAAGGGGTACAAAGTGTATGATCTTGAGCCCAAGGAGATTTATGTTTCAAGAGATGTTGATTTCATGGAAGATATTTTTCCATTTGCACAAGTTCCAGATGGAGATAAAAATGTTGATCAGATTCAAAAGAAAAATTCAAGTGATATTTTTGAAAGCCCATTTACATATGAAGAAGCAGACTTTGATAAACGTGAGCATTATCAAACATTTACAAATGGTCCAAATTCAACCATTCCTAAAGATCTTGTTCCAAGCATGACAACAGACCATGAGGTTGTACCATATGGTGAAAATAATCCTCTCGATCAAAGTTCGCACGTCATTGAGGAGACACATTCTCGCACGGATTTGCCGATTAATAATGATTCGCCAGCTCCTGTTCTTCCTAGCAAAAGACAGCAGCAAGTTTCTCGCTTATTGTCCGGATATAATTATACATTGCCCCCTTCACTCGCTTCTATTGAAGACCACTCGCCCTCGACCACTCCTTCAGCTAACTCGACGGTATATCCTCTGTCTCATTTTTTATCTTATTCTAGATTTTCTCCTAGTCATACTGCTTTTCTATCGGCCATCTCATCCACGGATGAGCCGAAATCCTTTTCCCAAGCAGTCAAATATGCACACTAGAGGGAGGCTATGGCAAAAGAAATTAGTGCTTTGGAGGCCAATCACACTTGGACTTTACAACCTCTACCGCCCGGTAAACATGCTATTGATTCTAAATGGGTTTACAAGATAAAATATAGACCAGACGATAGCATTGAGCGCTACAAAGCGCGTTTGGTTGCTAAAGGATTTACGCAGATTGAGGGCGTAGACTTTCATGAAACGTTTGCTCCCGTTGCCAAAGTAGTAAATGTACGTTGCTTGTTAGCGGTTGCCTCCATAAAGCATTGGGAGATACATCAATTAGATATAAATAATGCCTTTTTGCACGGAGATTTGGTCGAAGAAGTTTATATGAAAATTCCACAAGGATTTGCTAAAAAGGGGGAGCAACGGGTCTGTCGCTTGCAAAAGTCGCTATATGGGCTTCGTCAGGCTTCTCGGAACTGGCATGATAAGTTTACCACTTCCCTTCTTGCTTTTGGATTGCAACAATCAGTAGCTGATCATTCTTTGTTTACTTTTTCGCAAGAAGGATGTTTTATTGCGGTCCTTATTTACGTTGACGATGTTATTATTACGGGGACGCATCCTGATCGCATTTCTAAACTAAAAAGCTACTTGGATGCCAAATTTCATATTAAGGACCTTGGTAAACTTAAATATTTTCTTGGAATTGAGGCAGCACGTTCCTCCGCCGGAATTGTGTTATGCCAACGCAAATACACCCTTGATATCTTAGCTGAGAGTGGACTTATGGGTTGTAGACCAGCATCTTCTCCTATGGAAGAAAAACACAAGCTTTCCATTGACTCAGGCGAGCCATGCACGGATCCAGGACAATATCGTCGTTTAGTAGGACGACTTCTTTATCTCACGATCACTCGCCCTGACATTAGTTATGCTGTGCACATCCTCAGTCAATTCATGCATGCACCGAGACAACCACACCTTGATCTTTGCTTATCGAGTATTAAGATACCTTAAAGGAACCCCAGGACAAGGCATTATGCTTCCATCCAATAGCTCTTTATCTCTTCAAGCGTATTGTGATGCTGATTGGGCAGGCTGCCCAATGACACGCAAGTCCACTATTGGGTATATTATTTTTCTTGGGACCTCACCTATCTGTTGGCGATCCAAGAAACAAACGGTTGTTGCTCGATCTTCTGCTGAGGCTGAATATCGAGCCATGGCGACTACCACCACTGAGCTAATTTTTCTGAAACAAATTCTGCGAGATCTACAAGTTGAATGTGCATCACCAATCCCGTTGTTTTGTGACAATCGTGCTGCTATACACATCGCCTCTAATTCGGTGTTCCACGAGCGCACAAAACATATTGAAATAGACTGCCATTTTATTCGACAACATGTCCAGTCACAGGTTATCGTTCCTCGGCCCATTTCTTCACTCCGTCAATTAGCTGATATATTTACTAAAGCACTTGGGCAAGGCATGTTTCTTCAATTGCTTGGCAAGTTGGGCATTTCCAACCTTCATGCACCAACTTGAGGGGGAGTAAAGAGAATATTTCCCATATATTCTTTACAGATTTTCTTCTAGTATTTAGTTTGACTATGAGATTGTATGTAACCCGTTTTCTTGATTTTAGGAATTAGATTGATTTACTTCCTTACAGGAATGTCATATAGTTTGTGTATATACCAGTATTCTTGTAATCCAAAAATCAATGAAAAGATGCATTCATCCTTTACCAATTTTCTTCTTATATACACATAAATAATACAAAACAATACAAAATATGTATAAATAAAAAAAAGAAAAAAAACTGGGTAAAAAAACAGGGCTTACGCCTCTGTCTTCTGCAGACTTTGTGCATAAGCTCTGTTTTAGCTTAATTTTATAATATTTTTTACGTTATTGTTTAAATTGATTTTGAAATAGGCTTCGTTTGTTAAATTAGCCGAGAAATGACTCTAAATAGCTGATGTGAAAATCTGAATTATCTTATTTATGTTTCATTTTTTTTATATTGAGATTTTAATTATATTGCTTTGAATACAAATCGTGGGAGAGAGGGAGCTAGATAGGAATCGCACGTACCTGAATTTTACAAACGTTTTATCACTAGATTATTAAACGATTCATATTGAGATTTTAAATTAATTTATAGAGAAAGATTTTATTTGACACACAGTTATGTAATCCTTGCAGCTTTTACTTGCCAAATATTTGATTATTTAAATAAAAGACCTCTGTTAACAAATAAATAATTATTAGAAAAACAAGTGCATAGATCATTTGGAATTTATGAGTCTATGCCGTGATCTTAGCATAACCATAGTAACACTTCTTTCTAATTGAATATATAACTGTTAAAGGCCTATTAAGCCTTAATTGAAATCATAATGTATCAAGTATCTATGCATAGATATGTTATAAAATGATGGGCTCAACATAATTTTTATTAGTATGAATATATATTAAAAAGGCCCAAATGTCCAAATATAATGAAGTCCAACAATAATTTTACTTATGGCCTCAATGGGCTCAATGGGCCCATATGGTCCATGCACCATATACCACCAGATAATAACTCAGGCTTTGAGATACTATAAGTATCACCTCCAATTCCATTTCCAAGGTATGAAATTCATTTTCGCAACATCTAGTCTTGTGAATTATAGTTATTCTTTAGCTCTCTAATCTGACTTGAGCGTCGGAGGGTTATCGCCGGAAAAAATCCCGGCGCCCTAACGACTTGTTGTGTTGCAGGCAGGAACCCAATTTACTTGTAGATTTCCAGCTCAGGATTTTGAAGAATATTGTGTTACTACCACATCATAAAATATAATCATAAAATTATGTTTGTATAATCTAAAATTCCACAATATCGTTTGGGCACGAACGGGATTCTTAAAAGAGAGTGAGGTGTTTTGGAGCTGAAAACTATAAAAAACAATTATTATTATTATTATTATCATTATTTATTTTGGCACCTATTTTTCTCATCATTATAAAAGTTTGGCGTCAATTTACAATTGTTATGATAATTGGCCCATTGTTGAGTTGGCCTATTTCATAATGATAAAGCCCAAGTCCAGCAGCCCAATTGAGCCACTCAAGCCCGAGCCCATTTCTAGATTGTTCCTCGGGTCTCCTACTCGGACTGCGGGATCCAAATTGAGAGTCTGCGAATCCTTCACATTTGATCTCAGACGTTCATTATGATTGGATTAATCTGAGTCGTTCGATTGCCCTATAAAAGGCCTAATACCCGAAACCCTAATTCATTCTGAAGGTTTTCTTTCTCTCTCATCTCTGATATCTCTCTTTGTGATTTGTGCTCTCGTTCCTTTCTCTCTCTAGAAATATCCAGATTCTCACTAGATCTTTGTGTTTCCGTGGGCTGGGATACAGATCTGTGTGATACGAGTGTGTGTCCACCATTCCCTCGGTGTACAATCCTACTTCTGAGTGAGTTTAGGGTTTGCTGGGTATCTGGGGTATTTTCTAGGGTTTTCTGAGTGAAACACTTTCGAGGGCTTATTCGGAGGTTCTTTGTGTGGCAAGGCTGTTCTTGGGTGATTTGCCTTGGTTCTCTGGGTGATTCGTGGTGACGTTTGTGTAGGGATTCCAGTCCCTGAGCCGAATCTATTCGATATTCGGGTTTAGGGTTTTATCCCTCATATTATCTTGTGTTAATTTTCTTTTGTAACTTTCAGTTTCATTTTGTTGTATTCTTTGATTCAGTTGTATTTTTCTTTGTACTTTGAGTCTAGAGTACAAATCTGTATAATAGGTTTATTGAGTCTGTATTTGATATTTGGTACTTCGTGTATCAATCTATTGAGGCAGATAGATACCCAACAGTGGTATCAGAGCACCTATCTGCCTCGTGGTGAGTTGGTGCTTCTGGTTCTTGAGCTTCTTGGTGATCTGTTGGCTCCCTGGTGAATTCGGTTGTGGTGAGAACCCAGGACAGGCTCCTGGTTGTAAGATTCTCTATACCCTTTCCCTCTCATTTACTTCCAGTCAGTACTTAGTTTAGGGAGACCCTAAGCATTAGCCTCTTGACCCTGTGCCTTGAGGGCAGTGGAATCCTGAGGTGCGAAGGGAATCCACCTTGTTTATTTCTCTTCTGCTGATTTTGGTTTCTTGGACTCTATGTGGTCCTGTGTGCCTTTCTTGCTTACTTTACTTTGTGTTGGACTCTGTGTGGTCCATTATTTGCCCCTTATTTTCTTGTTGTCATTGGACTCTGTGTGGTCCACCTACCTGTTGCTTCTGTTGTTTTATTTGATAGATGTGATACCTGGTTTGTGCTATATTCTTGTGATATCTTCTGTGGCTTTATCTGTGAATATGGCTGGTGCATCTGGTTATCATTTGGAACCCTTTAATGGAAAAAGTAATTTTTCTATTTGGCAACAAAAAATGAAGGGCATCTTGATTCAACAAAAATATTTTAAAGATGTTGAACAAAAGTATTTTGAAAAAGATACTGCTGAGATTAAAGCTGAACTTGATGAGTTTGCATATTCATCCATCATCTTAAACCTCTCTGACTCTGTTTTAAGAAAAGTTGGCAAATTGTCAAATGCCAAGGAACTGTGGAACAAATTGGAAGAACTCTTTACTGAAACTTCATTACCTTCCAAATTGTTCTTACTTGAAAAGTTTTTTAGATTCAAACTTGATTTGACAAAAGATATGGATGAAAACCTTGATGTTTTTACAAAACTGATACAAGATATCAAGTTGACTTGTGATAAAAACATTGATGATTATACCCCTATTGTGTTGCTGAATGCCATTCCTGATTCATAGGCTGATGTGAAATCTGCCATTAAGTATGGTAGAGACTCTATTACCCTTGATACTGTGATTAATGGTCTTAAGAGTAAGAAATTAGATCTGAAAATATCCAAGGGGAATGAACATGGGTCAGGGAAGGTTATGCATGTCAGGGGTAGACCTCAGAATATGAGAACTGGGAATAACTCTAACAATAAATCAGGCAGGAAGAGAAGTAAAAGCAGAGGTAGGTCTAATTCCAGACCTAGGAATAACAGGAAATGTTATAATTGTGGTGAGCATGTTCATTACATCAAAGAGTGTACAAAATCCAGGAATAACCAGAACAATAATCAAAACAACAACCAGAATAATAAAAACCAAACCAATGACTCTGTGAACTTGACCACTTCTAATGATCACATGGGTGATGTGTTTATGGTGCATGAAGTGCATGATTCTGTGAATGTTGTGCCTTCAAATTCTTTCAGTGAAAATGATTGGCTTATTTATTCTGCTTGCACATTTCACATGACACCATTCAAACACTTATTTGCCTCATATGATTCTGTGCAAAATGGATCTGTTTCCATGGCTAATGATAAGAAATGTCAAGTGATTGGTGTTGGTACTGTGTGCTTGAAACTTGACTCTGGTTTTGTTTTGACTTTGAATGATGTAAGGCATGTTCCTGATCTGTCAAATAATTTGATATCCTGTGCTATGCTTGAACATGATGGGTATGAGGGGAGATGGGGTAAGGGTTTGATGAAAATCATAAAAGGTTCCTTTATTATTGCTAAAGCTGAAAAGAAAAGGAACTTGTATGTTTGTAATGCTGAGTCTGTCTCTTGCATGCTCAATTCTGTGAACAATGTGAACTCTATGACCAATGTGAACTCTGTGAATGATAAAACTGAACTTTGGCGTAAAAGGTTTGGTCATATAAGTTCTAAAGGTCTTGAATTGTTGCAAAAAGAAGGATGTTTTGGAAATGATAAACTTACTTGTGTTCCCTTCTGTGACTCATGCATTTATGGTAAACAACAAAGAGTCAGCTTCCTTACTTCATCTTACCCTAAACAATCTTCCTGCACTGACATTCTTGAATACTTATATGCTGATGTTTGGGGCCCTGCTAGTGTTCCTACACATGGTGGGAGTAGGTATTTTCTATCTGTGATTGATGATTTTTCAAGAAAAGTGTTTGTATTTCTTATGAAAAACAAGTCTGATGTTTTTAAAAAACTTAAAAATTGGAAAATCTTGATAGAAAATCAGACTGGAAAGAAAATTAAGTATTTGAGAACTGATAATGGGTTGGAATTTTGCAACCAACTCATTGATCAACTTTGTGTTGATTCAGGCATTGTAAGGCACAAATTAGTGCCTTACACCCCTCAGCAAAATGGGGTTGCTGAGAGGATGAATAGAACTCTTTTGGAAAGGGTGAGAAGTATGTTAAGTACATCTGGACTTTCCAAAAAGTTCTGGGGTAAAGTTGTTCATACAGCTGCTTATGTGATTAATAGATCACCATCTGTACCTCTGAAAGGGAAATACCCTGAACAAGTTTGGTCCGCAAACCAAATGGACTTTTCAAATTTAAAATTTTTTGGCTGTTCAGCCTTTGTCCACCAAAAGGTTGACAAACTTGATCCAAGATCTTTAAAATGTGTTTTTTTGGGATACCCTGATGGGGTTAAAGGGTATAGATTGTGGTCTAAATTTGAAACTGGTTTTAAAGTGTTGATTAGCAGGGATGTGGTTTTTAATGAAAATGAGTTTCCCTGCCTTGATGTTTCTAAAAATGTTTCTGAAACTCAAAACCCCACTACTCCTAATAAGGTGGAGCTTTCTAATGTCCCTGCTATCTCTATGAATGATAATTCTGATATGATTGATGTTGAGCATGATCTTGTGAATGCTAATGATGTGCACAATGATATTGAGAATGATAATGCTGATTTGAATGATAATGAGCATGATGAATTTCCCCTTGTTGACACTGACTTGAATCATGAGCATGCTGAAAATGATAACTTGAATGATTATGTGTTAACAAGAGATAGAACCAGAAGGAACATTAGAATCCCAAATAAGTTTGTTGATTTTCACTTAACTTCTTATGTGTTCTCTGTGTTTGAATCAATTGAAAATTCTGAGCCTAAAACCTATCTTGATCTTTGTGAACTCTCGTGAATTACTGTGAAATGGCCGAGTCTTTATGCAAGATGAAATGACTTCTTTGTATGTTAATAACATTTAGCAACTTGTCCCAAAACCTGTTAATTGTTCCATTGTTGATTGTAAATGGTTGTTTAAAATCAAACAAGAAAATGAAGGTGTTAGATACAAAGCTAGATTAGTTGCAAAAGGTTTTACTCAGAAAGAAGGCATTGATTACACTGAGATTTTTGCTCCTGTTGTGAAGTTTGTAACTGTGAGAATTATGCTAGCTTTAGTGGCTCAGTTTGACTGGGAACTAAAGCAACTTGATGTTAAAACTACTTTTCTTCATGGTGATTTGGAAGAACAAATTTTTATGAAACAACCTGAAGGTTTTGAAGACAAATCCAAACCTAACCATGTATGTTTGCTGAAAAAGTCTTTGTATGGTTTAAAGCAATCACCTAGACAAAGGAATAAAAAATTTGACCGATGAATGCTTGATTTGAAATTCAGTAAGCCATTTGATCATTGTCTGTATTTCAAACTTGATGCTAAGTCCCCTGTATTCTTGCTGATCTATGTTGATGATATGCTTTTGACTGGCCCATGCATTCAGGCTATTGACTATGTTAAAAACTGCTTAAGTGCTAAATTTGACATGAAATTCTTAGGTGATGCTAAGAAAATACTTGGTATGAATATTGATAGGGATATAAATAACTCTGTGCTTTATCTTCATCAATCTTCATATGTTGAGAAAATTTTACAAAAAATCTCTATGACTAATGCAAAATCTGTGAATGTCCCACTAGTTTCTCACTTTGTGCTAAGTAGGGATCAGTCCCCTAAAACTGATCTTGAAATATCTTCTATGCAAAACATTCCCTATGCTAATGTCATTGGATCTGTTATGTACTTAATGGTCAGTACTAGATCAGACATTGCCTATGTTAGTTTCTTGCCTTAGTAGATTTATGTCTAATCCTGGTTTGGTGCATTAGAATGCTTTGAAGTGGTTATTGAGATATCTTAGACATTCAACTGATTATTGCCTTAAATTTTCTAAGTGTAAAAATGGTGTTGTTTTAAAAGGATATGTGGATTCCAACTATGCAAATGATAAAGATAACAGAAAATCAACAACTTCTTATGTTTTTACTTTGTGTGGTTCTTGTATAAGTTGGAAATCCCAACTGCAACACATTGTGGCACTGTCTACCACAGAATCAGAATATGTTGCAGTTACTGAGGCTTTAAAAGAAGGCTTATGGCTAAAAGGACTTGTTTCTGAAATTAGTTTTCTAAAACAAAATGTTGTTGTATTTTCTGACTCCCAATCTGGTATTCAGCTTTGTAAGAATCCAGTTTTTCATGACAGAACAAAACATATTAATGTTAGATTTCATTTTATAAGAGATATTGTTTCTAAAGGCCTTATCTGTCTTGAAAAGGTGGCATCTGAATACAATCCAGCTGATATGGGTACTAAGTGTCTACCCTTATCAAAATTCAAAACTTGTTTAAAAATCCTAAATTTTGACACTGGTGATTAGTTACTCGGTTAGTTACCCTTTATGTTGGGTTTAAACAGTTACTGTGTGTTTCTGTTAAAATCCAAAACTGTTGAATTGATATTTGCTCAGTGCTTATGTTAATTCAATGGGGGAACTTGACTTGATGTGTGCTTGTTGAGATCCTTACTAAGTTACAGTTAGCTTAAGTGCTTCTGTAACATAAGTCCTTCTTGGCTTAAGTGCTAGGAAGGCAATCGGCAATGATGATGACTGGAAATCCCTTTAAATTGTCTAATTGAATTACAATGAGCCAAATGTGGAGATTGTTATGATAATTGGCCCATTGTTGAGTTGGCCAATTTCTTAATGATGAAGCCCAAGTCCAGCAGCCCAATTGAGCCACCCAAGCCCGAGCCCACTTCTAGATTGTTCCTCGGGTCTCCTACTCGGACTGCGGGATCCGAATTGAGAGTCCGCGGATCCTCACATTTGATCTCGGACGTTCATTATGATTGGATTAATCTGAGTCATTCGATTGCCCTATAAAAGGCCTGATACCCGAAACCCTAATTCATTCTGAAGGTTTTCTTTCTCTCTCATCTCTGATATCTCTCTCTCTGTGATTTGTGCTCTCGTTCCTTTCTCTCTCTAGAAATATCCAGATTATCACTAGATCTTTGTGTTTCCGTGGGCTGGGATACAGATCTGTGTGATACGAGTGTGCATCCACCATTCCCTCGGTGTACAATCCTACTTCTGAGTGAGTTTAGGGTTTGCTGGGTATCTGGGGTATTTTCTAGGGTTTTCTGAGTGAAACACTTTCGAGGGCTTGTTCGGAGGTTCTTTGTGTGGCAAGGCTGTTCTTGGGTGATTTGCCTTGGTTCTCTGGGTGATTCGTGGTGACTTTTGTGTAGGGATTCCAGCCCCTGAGCCGAATCTATTCGATATTCGGGTTTAGGGTTTTATCCCTCATATTATCTTGTGTTAATTTTCTTTTGTAACTTTCAGTTTCATTTTGTTGTATTCTCTGATTCAGTTGTATTTTTCTTTGTACTTTGAGTCTAGAGTACAAATCTGTATAATAGGTTTATTGAGTCTGTATTTGATATTTGGTACTTCGTGTATCAATCTATTGAGGCAGATAGATACCCAACAACAATGTTATGATGTTTTTTATGTTCGTATTTTATCAAATATGTGAGTATTATTTTACTACTACAATAGTGGTCCCTTATTGTTAATTGTACATTTTTAAATTATTATTAATTCATTAAATTTTCATTTTCAACATGCTTATGCAGTTATGCAGTATGCTTTCACAAATTGCTACCAAAATTTTGAAGGAGAGTCCTTGTTTCCAAATTCACATTAATTAGTAATTGTCCCTTCTTGTCTCTCTTTTATTAGTCTAACTACAATTATAATTGGGGAAATTTTTAAAGTACCCACTATGGATAGTGGGTGCTCTTTTCTACCCACTAGGATAACAAACTTCTTTTCTACCCAAATTGGCCAAAATACCCCTCCTTTAAGTTGGTGTTTTTGAATTTTGAAATCTAAGACATAAATATACTGTATAGGGAACCGTATAAAAAACAAATGAGAAAGCAAAAAGTGAAAAAGAAGTACCCACCCATTTCGTGTCAAATACAGTCAAAAGGAAGAAACATAGAAACCCATTTCGTGCCCCATCCTCTTCAAGAAGAAGAAATACCCAAAAACCCCATTTCGTGCCCACATCGGTCAAGACTCAAGAAGAAGAAGAAGATACCATCCCCATTTCGTGCCCAATATCGTGCGAGAAGAGAAAAACATGGATTCCATCGTGCCGTCGACGTCGACCGCCTTCACCTCCGCCGCTGCCGCTTCCGCCTCCACCTCCGCCGCTGCCGCTTCCATCGCCGCCTCCGCACCATCCTCCGTCGCCCCTTCCCAACAGGTAAGCATATCAATCGTCATTTAGGATTCATTGATTTATGATTTTTAGTGTTCGATTTTAAGTTTTAAACTCTATTTATGTTAGGTTAATTGATTTAGGATTTTTAGTGTTCGATTTTGGTGTTTAGGGTTTATCAATTGGGTTATTGTTGGATAAATTTGTGAATAAGTTGGATAAATCTGTGTGTTGGGTTATTGTTGGATGTTGGTGACTTGGTGTAGCAGCCGCATGGCGGCGCGATTTGATGTAGAAGATGAAGCGGCACGATATCGTGCCCTGATATAATTGGGTACGATATCGTGCAACATATCGTACCTAGGTAACTAGGGCGCGATATCGTGCCCTGTTATAATTGGGTGCGATATCGTGCCACATATCGCATTTTATGTATAACGCGCGCGATATCGTGCCCTGTTATAATTGGGTACGATATTGTGCCCTAGTTATAAATTGAACTAGTTATAAATCTTGGTACGATATCGTGCCAGTGGGTTTTTTTTGTATTCTTTCCATGTATTCTTTGCCTAGATATCCATATCCATATTGTCCCACATCTTTGTTTTTTTCACTACGATTCGCAATTTTTCAACAATTCATCTTAATAAATTGAAATTTATTAATTGTTGTAGGTCGGTCCACAATGGAAGAGACCCTCATATCATCGAGAGAGGGCCCACATCGCGGGATACGTTCGATCGAATATTATTCAGACCATCAGAGATGAGTTGCTGGAGATCAGTGATGATTTATATAGTCAGTTTAGATAGTCGGCGTTCGGATATTTTATGGATTTTGGGTATGACGGAGCCGATTGTAATGCGGCATCTTGCATGCATTAGTTGCGATGGAGTGCATGTGTCGGACGCTCCGCAATCGGAGTGTTGGTTCCACGTCGGAGAGCGGTATCATCGATTCTCTCGGCGTGATTTTGCTATGATATCGGGATTGCGATTTTCAGGGTCCACATTTGACCCTAACGGTGATTTTGAGGTACCCGAGACTGGTATATATAGACGGTATTGGCCTAGGGGTGATCGGGTTACCGCCGCGCATTTACGCGATTTATTTGCTCTTGGCACCTTCCGTGACTCACCAGGCGATGCCCTGAAGGTGGCGAAGGTGTTATTTGCCTTTTACATGATATCTTTGTGTTTCGATGGCCGACACCGCAGATGGGCCGTTGGGCGTGGGTTTTTGATCGAGGACGATGCACGCGTGGGAGGCGTTCCTGGGGGAAATACTCCTTTCGAGATATTGATGCATTATATTCGGCACTTTTGCATGATGTTACGCCACTTGGCCGATATACTAAGGGCGTTCCACCTAGATATCGGCCACCTTCTTATCATTTTTATGGGGCCACTTATGTCTTTGTTTGAGTACGCATATGTTTTTATTTTATTTATATTTGTAATTAGTTTTTAAATATTTAAAAATCTTATTTTTTCATACTTATCAATGTTCTCACATTTGGGCATTCGAGGCGATACCTCGCCCGGGTAATGCCTGGGCGACTCAGTATCGACACCCGCTTGCTGGGTGCCTTCGTTGGAGGTTTTCGAAGACCGCTATTGACATGACATTTTTTCTTTGACACGGTATGTATTAACGGTGTTTACTTATTTATTTATTTAATAATTAATTTATTTTTTTATTAATTTATTTATTCATATTATTTAGAGGCTTTAGTGTGTCATGAGATATTGGATCCGACCGGGAGGAGCTCCAGATATATATATAGAGTCGATGATCCGATTATTTTGTTAGGTCCTCCTCGATTCATCCCGGGAGAACTTGGTTTTTAGCGAGAAACAGAGGCGGAGAGTGCAGTCAGATTCGACGACCCGGCCCCTATTAGCGGAGAGAGTGTCGATTCGACCCCAAAGCCCCTATTGGCGGGGACAGACGGTAGGTGCCGTCTTTATAGGGGCGAGAGAGCGGGGGCAAGAGGGGAGAGGTAGACCCGTTTGAGGGCCGACACTGCTACTCCTACGATTGAGGCGGAGAAGCGACCTGGGGCGGATGGTCCATCATCCCATCCCATCGGTGATGATCCTTTAGATGGCGGACGAGATGACGATCGATCCGTCGGGATACTCGTGTTGATCCATCTGTCCCACGGCGACTATACGCGCGCGATGATCCACCATCCGTCAGGATACTCGTGTTGATCCATCTCGTGAGTTGGCGACAGATATCCGACACCGATTCGGGTGTTATGCAGGTGATTGCTTGATTCGAGAGACTTACAGAGGAGCGGTTTGCTCGATTGGAGACACGAGTCGATGATGCCGTTTCTCGGTTAGAGACTGTCATCTCAGAGGAGGGTTCTCGCTTGGACAGACGCCTAGATCAGGAGATAGGTCGAGTTCCGGACCTTATTCAGGAGGAGATTAGGCGTCTATTCCCATACCTTGATCAGTACGATGACTTCGTGCATGGTAGTCGAGATATCCGAGCCGATCATCGCAGCGAGACACCTCCTCCTCCGGCCATGTCGACTCCTCCCCCTCCTCCGGTAGTGACATCTCTTCCTCCTCCTCCGGCCATGTCGACTCCTCCCCTCCTCCGGCCATGTCGACTCCTCCCCCTCCTCCGGTAGTGACGTCTCTTCCTCCTCCTCCGGCCATGTCGACTCCTCCCCCTCCTCCGGCCATGTCGACTCCTCCCCCTCCTCCGGTAGTGACGTCTCTTCCTCCTCCGGCCATGTCGACTCCTCCCCCTCCTCCGGCCATGTCGACTTCTCTTCCGCCGTTGTCGACTCCTATTATGCCCGTGTTATCACATTCTCCGCGACCACGAGTGTCAGTCCCGATTCCGAGGCCATTGCCGTCTCCTATTCGAGCTCCTCTCCGACACTCGTGGTATCCGGTCCACGAGCGCCCTCTCCCGGTTTGCCCTCACCGCCTACTTCCTTGATCCGAGGTTTGGGACGGGGCCGTCGCGGCATATTCGCAACCCATTCGGGGATCCTAGGTCTCGCAAGCCAGCCCCGTCCGAGAAGGAGTTTACCCGCTTCTTAAAGTCTAATGAAGAGTAAGTAAATATTTTTGCATTTGTCTTATCGTCTTAGTATTTACATCTTATATTCCATTGTCTTAATATTTGAGGGTCCAATTGCAGGAGGAACGTGGGGCTTATGTACCTTGTTGGGCCATCATTTTTTAAGGAAATGGCGGATCCAAAGATAGAGTTGGAAAATGATGTAAGTTTCTTTTGCATTATTTAGTTGATGAATATTTTATCGATTAATATCGATTTCTTTCATTTCTGACAAAGATATAAATGCATACATGTCCATACTACGATCCGATCCCGGTTTCTTGGGGTTGTGTCTCATGAGAAACAAGTGGGAAGTTATAGGATTGTATCTACGACATTTTCGGTTAGTTTATTTATTATGTGTCTCGCATTTCTTTGTAAAATTAATAAATCATACTTGTTAACCTATAAACATTTTTCAATGTGTAGGATTCCATACGGCACATATGGAGTCGTATGCATGGTACGGATCCTGGCGACACGATATATGACCCGC
The DNA here is from genome assembly GCA_016081115.2 of Rehmannia glutinosa. Taxonomy (NCBI): domain Eukaryota; kingdom Viridiplantae; phylum Streptophyta; class Magnoliopsida; order Lamiales; family Orobanchaceae; genus Rehmannia; species Rehmannia glutinosa. Next base: position 83,937,628 of record CM071937.1, read on the forward strand.
GACCATGGAGGAGAGATTCCTCCTGGACGGGAGCCGGATGAGTTGGTCGATGTTGTCGGCCACGGAACTCGGGATGGGGTAATCCTGGTCCATGGAGTGTTATCTTTGCGGTATACTTGAATAATTATTTTTTTGGCTAGTTTATTCATTTTTTTCATCCAAATTTTTTTGATTATTTACTGATTTTGTTTTCACCCAGGTGTTCATGATCGTGAATTTGTCGGGCCATTTTGTCGTGTGCAGACTGGATCTACGTAGAGCCACAGTACATATGTACGACTCAGTACGTGCCCGATACACAGATGATAGTTTTGCCAATCGGCGTGCCGACACACGTCCCCTCCGTCGCATGCTCCCATGTGTACTTATTCGCGCTGGCTTCTACGCCGCCTTAGGTAAGGAGCCTGTCCGCCGCGAGTGGGAACTTATCCATAGGCAGCCGAAAGATTGTTTTTTGCAGAACGACCCCACTAGTTGTGGTGTATTTGCCATACATTCTATCATTAGTTGTATCACACAGAAGATTAATAGGAAGTATGTGGAGCAGTCGATTCCAGAGATAAGGCAAAATATGGCACGACAAGTTTACCAGTACAGTACTGATAGTAGTACTTGGGAGTTGTAGTACATATTGTTGTATATCTTCTAAATATTTTGAGTTATTTAATTAAATATTCATTTTGCATGATTTTTCTTAATTTGGCACGATATATCGTGCCCTTATATAATTTGGCACGATATATCGTGCCCTTATATAATTGGGAACGATATCATGCCAACTATAATAGGGAACGATATCGTGCCCGAAATAGTTGGCACGAAAAATAGTGCCATATATCGTACGGTAAAGGGCACTACTGACATGATTAACACATTTAGACTACTGAGTTTCAGCTCTTAGTGTGTTTTTCTAGAAAATAGTGTTACATTTGAAATAAACTTTTGCCTAATTTTCATCATCCGGACGTCTCGGACATTTTCTACGGGTATGATCATCTGCTCGGCATATTCCACATTTCTTCTTATTACGCACTTGTCTCGAAGGACCCGACTGTGTCACTGAGGCACTTTCGTGCTCATCGAGCGGCAATGACATAGTGCATTTGACGCAATTGTGGCCAAGACTTCCCCACACCTTGAACAAATTTGACTCTTACGTGAATGATTACTTGATGATTCAACAAATGAATGAACTCTACTTTGTTTCAGGGCGACCTGCTTGTCTCGGGTTATTTGGAGGGTTGCATACTAAGTCTCGCACCTCTTGTGGTAGAACCCATTCACTCGGATCAGGAACTGGTAAAACTTCACCCGCCCACATTTTTTGAAGATTTTCATTTTTATAATAATGGGCAACAAATGAATAGATATTGAGGTTCGCCTTCCTGCACAAATAAACAAACAATTATTTGAAAATATTGAACGAATTATGTGAAAATATTGATACAAAAATTTTAAATTTCTTTATACCTAATTGCTGCAGATGCATGGGCGCAAGGCATCAATTCATATTCAAATTCTCGACAGCTGCACGTTCTTTGGGATAAGTCAACCAAATAAGTCTTTGTTCCATCTTTCACCTTGTACTTCACATTACTAAGACATTGTACATCCATTCTACGACCTATCTCAACTGCATCATTTAATCTTTTGGTTGCTTCAAGTGTTAGCTCTTGATCTTTATCATTAGCAGCAGTGCGTCGTTCATAAAACCACTTTTCAATAATAGTCCGAGCACACTCAAGCCACGAAAGACGCAGGTAACTTTCGGCCCATAATAACCGACTATTGAAGCTCTCAGCTGAGTTTGATGTCATGAACCCATAACGACGGACAGGACACTTAACTCGAGACCATCTGTCTTCCCCTGCACGTTCTAACTTTTTAAACGCACCCGTCTCACTAACAACTTTTATGTTTTCAAAATACTTATCATAATCTTCACGGTATGAATATCTTTGCATTCCTAAACATTGCTACTATATGTTGACCGTATTGAGCCAAATTACTGCAAATGATAAGTGCAAAGCCCATGTGATGCTTCCGGTATCTTTGCTTTTATGGCATTATCGATACTCTTGTCTTCGATCGAAAACAATCGAGAGATCACGAGGGCAATTATAAGCATCTCTCACTTGCCTCAAAAACCATGTCCAAGAATCGTCATTTTCAACATCCCCGATTCCAACAAAGAAGTGGGAAAATCTGTTCATTACCATCTTTTGTTCTTTGCCACAAACAATATTCCTCGGTATTTGCCTTTAAGGTGTGTTCCATCAATCACAATAATCGGTCGGGCATTGTTCTCGAATCCGATGATTGATGCATGCAAAGCAAAAAACACGTACTTGAATCTATTAAAATTATCCGACTTCCATCTAGTTCCGATCCGGGATTCGTTAAATTCAACATGTGTAAGTATGCCGGAATTAGATTGAATGACTTGTTGCTATCTCCATATATCAACCCAAAGGCATGATGTTTTGCACTCAATGCAACATTATAACTCATTTTAAGCCCATGTCGCGATTCCAACTCCGCTATCATATCTCTTGCACGAGCGCGAGAATGTTCCACTAGTAATCTAGATGCAAAATACGCACCTACTACTTTAGAATGCACCCGTCTAGATGCATTGTCATTCAAATTTAACCCACATCCATGGTGCTTGTCAAACTTCCCTACTCTCCAAATACCATCCTTTCCATATGCACGCATTCGAAAAGGGCATCGTTCATACTTGCATATTGCACGAAAATGAGTCTTATCCGAGCGTTCAACTCGATACTCGACTTGATTTTCAAGGTGATACATGCCTAGTGAGATATCCAATTCGTTTTGCTCATGTATGTTGCTCCTTGGCGCAATGTCCCACCGATGCTTCCAACCTTGCAGGTTCCCGGGGAAAGGCGAAAGGTGCGAGAGTGTACCAGGAATCACCCAACTTCGTCTGTGGGCACTATTGTTTCGTCCATATTGTCTCTATGGATATCGGATGTAAGTTAACACCTCGTCTTCTCCTGCGCATCTTGGTTTTGGTTTTAAAATACTTCTCTCCGTCTACATCTCTACTCACAAAATTCCTCAAATTCAAAGACGTTCTTTGTCATTTTCAAATTGATTATTAGCTTCAACGTCGGTACCAACATCACCATCGGTGTAGTTCTCACCAAAATCATTTGGTGTAGTTTGCACCATAATTAATGTCATTATTATCACAACCAACATCGATGATCGGTATTATCACAATTAACATCGGTATTATCACAACCCATATCGGGATAATAGCCATCTTCATTGCTTGGCGTTATACTTGGAGTCCCGGACAATTGATATTTGGAACATTAATCGTAGGTGCTAGTGGACGCGATGATCAATAATTGGAACATTGTTCATATGCATAAAAGGTGCTCCACTAGGCCTTACCGCATGACTATATGGATTGATTTGCGGTAAAACCGTATTGTTGAAAACCAAGAAGTTGCATGTAGTTGTAATTAGGCCCAATGATCATGGCGACAAATCATTCGACTAGCCATTAGTTGCATAAAACTTCCACCAACACCTTGTTGACCTTCAACGTTCTCAACTCAATTATGCTCGGACGGACCTCCCAATACATTATGCGAACTAGTCTCACCCATCGTTTTTCTTTTCGGTGTTACAAAAATAATCGGTAACTCGGTGTTCCCAAACGCAGTTTCAATGTCATCATCGTTCTTCAACTTTAACTTCCCAAGTTTGTTTCGAAAATATCTACAATAGAATGCATTATACAATCGTATACGCCCTATCAACATCAACAACACCATAAACCTCTTCCAATATTTCACTATAATTCATTTTGCCCGGTTTAATACGTAAACTTCTTCTTCACCACCTTTATATTCTAAACCTTCCCAATGACCACCAAATCGAACAACAAGATAGCGAGAGTTCATCTATATACAAAGAAAAATATTGATAAATGCAAGAACACATAAAAGGCGCCTGTTTTTTATATAGGGCACGATATATCGTGCCCTTTTTTTCGTTGAGGCACGATATATCGTGCCCTTTTTCGTAGAGCACGATATATCGCGCCCCGTATATTGGACACGATATATTGTGCCCTATATATTAGATACGATATCGTATCAATATACGGGGCACGATATCGCATACTAATATACAAAGACGATATATCGTGTCTAATAATAAAGGGCACGATATATCGTGTATAATATATATCTGAGTGCACGATATCGTACAACTCTATGACACGATATCGTGCATTGTTTTTCATAAATGCGAAAAAATTTTCCTTTCACAAAACACTTCACATATTTTGCAAATATATTGGTCTTAAACGATTTAAACAAGGTTAACTAATTAGGAGGAGAAGAACATTACATTGTTATTCGATTTTTTGGTGCGATTTTGTTGATGAAAGCCCACAAAAATAACTTCTTGATATTTTGTGAAGAAGAAGAAGAAGAGAGAGAGAGAGAAAAAATGAAGAAGCAAAAAAGAATGGTGTGTTCACAGTTCACGTATGTTATGTATTGGGAGTATTTAATTTCAAGAGAAAAATACATATTAAAAGCTTGCATTTAAAGCCTCCGAGGGTATTGTGGTAAAAGAACACCAAAAGTGGATAAAAAACTATGTTTTTTATCCTACATGTCAAAAAATTCAATCACCTATCCTAAGTGGGTAATTTGCCCCATTTGCTCATTATAATTCGTTCCTAACTACATAAAGAAGGAACATTATGTCCCACACTAAGCAAGTAAAAAAATCGTTAGAACAATAATTTATTGGCCCACTTCTTTTTGGTGATTGATAAATGACATGAAATGTATTATCACGTCATAGTTTTGTAATTCATCGATTGCGAGTTTGACTAAACAAATTGATTGAGATATATACATGGAGGATCGGATCTGTGGGCCAAATTCCAAATTATAACAAATTGTTAACGTGTAATTGATAAAACACATATATGAACTTTGTATTTTTTTTTGGCTTTGCAACCTTTTGACGGCGGTTTATGAACTTTTGTTGTAACTCTATGATTTTACGATATGTTTGGCCGCAAGTTTTTTTCCTCCCCCCGACCTATTACGTAAGGGCTCATGAATCCCCGACCTCCAGATTACGAAATTTTAAAAAAATTAGGGCTCATGTAGGTTTTTTTTTGTGAATTAAAAAATATTTGAGTCTTGATCATTTTCTCCTTCTCAAAATTTTATTTTCTTTTGCTCCACCATAATATTGAATATGAATTTTGGCATTATTCTCTTGAATTCATCTCTTTTGGGATTAGTTAAGGTTCCCCATACTCGTACCACGTAGCTCCAAGTTAAGCAGGGGTTCATTGCAAGCCCTAGTTGCGGCAAAAGTTCATAAACTATCGTGGACACAACATAAACATATGTTTTAAATGTAGCCTCAACTACATAGGTATTGATAATCCTAAGCTCTGGTGGCGATTTTGGCCATCGTCGGTCCACCGGAAGTTGAGATTAATACCCGTGTAGCTTATGTGCATTCCACCAAAAAAAGAAATACTTTAAAAATGGGGCATAGTACCCACATGATACTATTTCAGATGATTTCGACAATCCTGGCCACCGAAAGTTGGGATTAATAGATCCAGCAGAGCTAAAGCTGTATTATCAAAAGAAGAAAAAAATTAAGTTGCAAAACTAAAAAGCACTCAAACGTTCAAGATGTAAATAATTTTTTCACTATGTATATGGGAATATATATTATACATGAATATCTAAACCAATAATTTGGATTGAAGTTGTGTAAAAATAAAACCGTCAACATGTTTGTTGTCAAGGCCTAAGATTTGAAGTTGCAATGCACAAATCTATCAAAAAAATAAAATAAAAGAAAAGAAAGATGAGATGGTGGAAAATGTGGACAACAACAAAAGTACAAACGGCGGCACATTTTCAATTGTCAAATGATGTCCACCCCATATGTCCATTACCATCCAACTAAAGCCCCACACAGAAAGACAAGCTTGACTGCAAACTCCAGATTTTCCAAATTCAAGAAGTCATTTTTTTTTAACAAAATAGTATAAATAATTTATTAGAGAGGCTTAAACTATAAAATTTTCATAAAGTATTTGATAAATATATTAGGAAAATAGTTTATAAATCTTACAAAGTAGAATATCCGAAATTCAAAATAATGAGGGATGAAACTGTAATTTTACTTAAATAATTATGTCATTATTTAATTACCATGCAATCAATATTATTTATTCGAGCCAAATTATTGTGAATTGGCCAATAAGATCCAATCATTACACCAAGCCCATGAAACTCACTATTACATGTATAAATAGTTTCTCCATATTCACTTGTGAGTTAATTATTAAATTAATGCATAAAACTCATTTACTTGATCTGGATTATAACTTCAGACATCTGTTAGCTTAAGTATCGGAAGGAGCTTCCTGGGATAATCCTGAACTCTTTTAACATTGTTTATTCGTTCGTGTTGCAAGCTGGTTCTCCGCAAGTTGATTCACCTTTAATTTAGACTTTACTACCTTGATTGTGATCGAAATTGACTTGGAGTGAATTGCAATTTCATCCATAAACACAAACTTCTTGAATAAAGAAAATGAGATCACATTTTATTTTATTTTTCTTACTTTGATCACTTTACGTGATCAGCTGATACTGTCAAAAATAAGTGAGACAACCTTATTTTATTCAATAAATTTTAGAAAATCATATCAATGCATCTCGATATATTATTTTTCATGACCATGACCCCCTTTGAAGAAACACAGTATGTGAAGAATCTGAAGATCGATCGAGCTATCTTTGTTTTTACATTAAAAAAACAAGAAGTTGCAGAACAATTACTTGTCCTTTTCATTGCAATTTGAAAAGGATGTGTGGTTGAAAAAATGTTTGAATTTTTATTTTCCAAGTCTTTTCCCTTGGTAGAAATGTTGGTTAGCTGGATGCAATCCATATTTAATTAATTAAAGTTAAGCGCGTTATTTAGACCCCTAAACGCGGTAGCTTTTGGCCTTAACTCATACTATAAACACGGATTAATAAAGACATGTTTTAAGTTCACTTGCATCGTGGGTGGTGAACAAATCTCCGTACTTATAATAAATTACAACATTTAGAATATGTGCTAAACGTATTTTATTTTCTTGATATATGCAAAATCATAAATATATGTGATGTTGCTAAAATTACCAGCTTTCGTATGCCCTGGGAGCAATTTGATGGAGCAGATAACTCCAAATAAATATGGTCCAACTTCTTCTAACAAATCTCCCTACAATAAATTACAACATTTAGAATATGTGCTAAACGTATTTTATTTTCTTGATATATGCAAAATCATAAATATATGTGATGTTGCTTTGGATGATAACTCCAAATAAATTGGTCCAACACATTGAACAATGTTAGGGATTTTGCAACACATGGTTAGGGATTTACGGTGGTCCCAATGGTGCCCCTTCGACACTCAAGTCAGTGATTGTAAGAGAAAAATACAGAGTGTGGAATGTAATTTGGAGTCATTAATTGAACTTACTTACAGATGAGACGGATAGACTTTTTTTATTTTGGTTGATGGGTCACATGGGACATTTATAATAAAGTGGGTTGCTTGGGTAATTAATGATATTGAGTAATTAATGAGATTAAATAAATGCATTAAACAATAATAATAATAATAATAATAATAATAATAATAATAATGGAATCACGTTTTTGCCCACAACAACATGTTTACACCTTATCACATTTTTATAGTTCTAGTTGAAAGTCCATATGAATTTTTATATAAAAGACAAAGAAAATGGAAACTTTACTTTTGTTTACATCATTGCCCTTTGATGCAGCTTTTTAATGTAGATCACTTTATGTCAGGGATTCTAATAAAAGTCAAAGTTTTCCTCTTCCTAAGCAAGAAGTCTTTTATGTCTTCTTCTCCGAGAGCTGAAAAATTTTCAATAGGGAACTTACATGCATACATACAAACGTTAGACGGTCTCGGGGTTGTCCCAAAGAGGCTCCTCCGACGCTCAAATTAGCACGGTGATCGAGAGAAATTAAGACAGTAAACGAATATTGAATTAGTGTTTAAGACTAATTATGGGAGAACGTACTTACAAATGAAGAGGAAGAAACTTTATATACTTGTGTGACCTGTAGGCTGTGTAGGAGAAATTGGTTTGTGGACCAATCCTAGACTCATTTGGATCGGGGTTATTCCATTAAAAGTTTAATAAACAATTAATATTATTTTACTATATAAACAAAATTATATATTAATTATTAAATATCGTTTTCACCCTCAACAAATGACCCCAACACCATTAAATAGATGTTAATATATCTTATTTAATTATACAGAAAGAGAAATTTGCCTGTTCCGGGGTCTAGGCGATCATCGATCCTTTTAAGTAATTTAAACCTAAAATAAGGTAAATCTGGGCATAGCTCAACTGGTAAAGGACTTGGGTGACGTGATGTTTGTTTGCTGGCACCCACAGTGTGGTTGTTCGAATCCCTCTGGTAACGATTTACAGGGTGGAGGAGGACTTCTTGTGTGGTGACTCGATCTTGGCGGCCCAAGGACTCCGACTAGTTGAGGCATAACCCGCGCTTCACATCCTCCACGAAGCTCTAGGGCAAGAGTAATGGGCCTTCAGGGATGGGATTCGTCCTTTTTTTTTTTTTTTGTGATGGGAAAAGGCTGGACCTGACCTCTATTATTATTTTAATGAGAATCATATTAAAAAGATTTGCCAGTGTTTACATTAACCATTCAATTTGTAGTATTTCTAGAAACTATGAATCAAATTATATATAAAAATTCACTCTTACAGTCTTACATCTATGACAGGCCATCTTTAAAATGTTTCTCTTTTGAGTTTAGTATTAAGTGTTGCTTTTGATTATCAACCAATAATTAATAAATTGTTCATTAAAAGTGTAAAACTCGATAAACAATTAAATGCAGTAAAGCTACCACAAAATAATAACCTGTCTAAAATAATATATTTCCGGTTCTAACTTGTGTCAGGCTTCAGCTAAAGAAATTAGTAATCTTGATAAAATAGTGAGATAATAATATTTAGGAAGACTCTTATATAAATTTATTGTCATGCATGTTAAAATAAATTAATAGTTCTCTTGAATTATAAACATGACTAGGACAATTTTGTACTCCCTCCTATTCACAATAAGTGATTTTTTAGGAAAAAAAAACACACATATTAAGAAATATATAAAAATACTCAATAGACGTACCCTTAATTTAATCATAAATGTTGCTTTGAAAGAACAAAATTTAGGCATTATAGTTAATAAGTATAAGGGTAATTTGTAAAAATCTTTTCTCATTAGTTTTAAATACATCAAAAATACATTCTTTTTGAATAATTTTTATGTGTCAAAAAGACACTTATTGTGAATAGGAGGAAGTAATATTTATATATAATAACTGCCCAATAAATTGACAATGTGAGACAAACACATTTTACTTTTTAGATGTTTGTAGAGAAAATAGAATAACATTTTTTACTTTTTAGAGGCTTGTAGAGAAAATAGAATATAATTAATGCATAATTTTTATTAATTAAATAATTAAGGGAAAGTGAGAAAACAATATCATATTCATTGTACCTTCTGTGAACTGTCTATCAAAAAAAGAAAAAAGGAAATTCGTAATAGCTACTTGGATAGGATTGAACTGTAAAGAATGGATTAATGCATCTAGTAATCTTACGCGCTCAAGCATTAATCACCCTATTAATTTCCTTAACTAAGGTGCCAAAACCTATGTAACTGTATTTACATATAACTATATAAGGTAAAAGTAGAATTCAGATAATTCCTTATGTATTTAGAGTTTTCTAATTTTTACAGTGTGTTCCACTCAATATTTTCAAAAAATTACAACGTACTTGTTTTTTTCTTTCCAATCTTTACCAATTTTTCTATATTGGAGATTTTATATTATCCACTTGAATATTACTAATATTATGACGTTGTAAGTGAAATATTTATATCATCGTTTATGATTTAACCGTTCACAGTCTTCTTTCAAAAAAAAAAAAAAATCAGTTCACAACCTAAACATAAGTAGAGCTTGCAGTGGATTGGCCGGGTCAGTCCAACCCGAGCCCATTGAACCAAGTCATAAAACCGGGTCGGATCGGCCTAAACTTAATAGGAAAATCGTTACGTCCAGCCTATAACATTTTTTTTGTGTAGTTTTTGTTGGACTATTTGATAAAAGTCAAAGTGGGTCCAGTTTTTTTGAACCACTAAAATTGAAGTCTAGTCCAGTTCTTCGTACGAAATGGCAGGGCAGCCCATTGGGGCGGGTTAAGTTTGCCAGTTCTAAACATTAGTAGTGCCCACCCACCTAATTCTCTATTTGGTTTTATCTTATTCAATGTATTTTGATGATATGCTTATAAAGTTTGCTAAATATTTGCGATGCTACGAAATTATGTTATATGAGGTGAAAATTGCTCCTATCACGTGATACAAATGAGACTAGAGAGTGAGTTCTCAGCCAGCAGCACAAGCAAACTGTTAGAGGGGCCTCACAAGTTGTTTCCGAAAAGTCCTCTGATACTTAAGTCAACGTAAGATCAAAAGTAAGCTAATTAATTTAGAGTTGGAGTAAGATTCTCGTACTTTTGTAATGAGGTTGTAAGGGGTTCACAAGCTCAGGGCCGAACCCCTTATGGAGACACCTCTGGAAGCTTAAAATACATCCCAAGATCAAGATTTTCCTTTGGCGTTGCTGCTCTTCCGCCATCGCGACCTCGGAGAACTTGGCCCGACATGGGCTTAACTCCCCTGCCCCATGTCCAATTTGTTTATCCCCAGAGAACTCCGCTGCCCACGCATTCTTCTACTGCCCCTTTGCATCGGTCGTTTGGTATCATGCTGGTCTTCAAGACTATATTGCACGATTCGAACAACTTTCCTGGCACTTGTGGCTGCAGAACTTGTTAGATAAATATTTTTATCAAGATTTTGATGATTATGTTTAAATGAGTTTTTATACCAAAACAATGTTAATAAATGTTGTCCAAATACTCCTAAATGATTTAAAATATTTTTGCTAATTTTTGGAGTATTTCTTAGAATTTATTTTTTAATAAAAATGGACAACACTTTTGATGGTTTTGTTTAAATTGGTTTTTACACCAAAACTATGTTTATAAATGTTGTCAAAATACTCCTAAGTGATTTAAAATATTTTTACTAATTTTTTGGAGTATTTCTTGAAGTTTATTTTTGATAAAAATCGGACAACTTTTAATATTGGAGGTCGACCGGTCGCTCAAAGCGTCGACCGGTACCTGAAGAAAAGAAAACACGAAAAGAACATACTGGAGTTGAAAATTGGAGCGGGGACCGGTCAAGCGGGGGCCGATCGGTCGCACCCCACGACCGATCGACCCCACCGCCCACCCGCAACCCCTACCTGGATCGCACTATTTTCATTCAAACGTTCGAAATCTTATACGGAGCGACCGGTCGCACAGGCAATCTTTTGACAAAAAATTTGTCTTGTTGAACTCCTTGACAACAAGATTTGCTTTTCAATTTTGTACAATATTTCTACATCTTGTGATCCTCTTTTTGTAGACAAAAGTGAAGAAGAAGGAGCCTATGTTGGGAGCCTATGTTGGTGAAGACTCTCCTATAAATAGAGGATGAATTGAAGATACAAGATACAACAACACAAGCAAATACACAACAAGAAATCTGCAAATATCCAAGCTTTCATATTCAACACTCTTGTTGTATTTATAGCCTATGTATTTCACTTTCACATCTTGAGGTCTAGGCTTTATTTCTTGATTACACTTGCACTCAAATTGTAATATTCATTATTGAGTTGTAATCTTGATTTTTGTCATCATTCAACACAAGACATCCTTGTGAGTATTCTTGTGGTAAGAATACACTTGGGTGATCTAGGTGATAGGTGTTTAAAGAGTGTGATGCTCTTGAGGTATTGAAGAATTTGGTATTCTTCAAGGTTGAAGATTGTGGTAATCTTCACAAGGTGCCGTTGGAGATTGTGGTAATCTTCAAGAGAGATTGTGGTAATCTCAAAGGTGGTGTTGTAGAAGAGTGTGGTGCTCTTCAAGGTGATGTTGTAAGATGTTGTATTAATTGTGGTAATTAATAAAATCTTTTTTCTTTTTGAAATCCATCCCGGAGATACTGGGGTGGTAGAGGATTAGGCCCTAGGTGGGTTGAACCTCTTTAAATCGACGAGTGTTGTTTAATTTCCGCATTTATATTCTTGTCATTTACTTGTTCATTCGAAAAAGAGGGCATAATCGAAAATATGGAGATAATCTATTCACCCCCCTCTAGATTATCGTAGCCGCTTGGACTTACAGAACTCCTGCTTTCCAACGACGGCACCACCATCGAATTTATATTAGTGGTATGCCCGTTAATTTGGTTCCACAAAAATAAATGTAAGTTCGAAAAAATCCTACCAGACCCGTGCTCACTGATCCTCTCCGTGAGCAGCATGCTCAAGGACTATCATGACGCTCACTCGTGGCCAGAACATTTTTCGTCGCACCTTCTCTCTCACCCCCTTATTGGCTCGACCGTTGTTGGTCCAAAAATATTTTTTGACAGGGCTATTTCTCGCATTCACAGACGTGTTGGTCATGGGATCGCAATTTTCAATGAACATGGCAAATTCAAATTTGGGCTCTCCAAGCAAATCCCAGATATCACCAATCTGGAAATTGCAGAATTCCTCGCTCTTAGGGAAGCGCTAACCTGCACCTTCAACAGGCCTCAGTCATTGGAGATGCGGCTTCCGTCATTCTCACGGCTCATGAGGAAGCCTCTTGTCCGCTGTATTGCCTAACCATTTTTGAGGATGTTGTACACCTTAAACAATATTTTTCGCATTTGAGCTTTCACTGGACTCGTAGGGATTCTAATTTGTTAGCTCATGAACTAGTTTTCTATGCTAAGACTATGGATACTTGTGAGGTCTCTTGGGAGAGTCTCCCCCCCTTTGTTCACTCGTCGTTGGACGTTTTCCAGCAGATTTAATGATAGTTTTCCCCTTCAAAAAAAAAAAAAAAGGTTGTAAGGGGTGCATATAGATTTCAAGAGTATGTTATCATTCAATGTTAAGCGATGTATGCACCATTTAGGTCTGCTAGGCCTACCATAGAAACACTTACTTGGACTTTTGTATCAGTGTTTTGGTCATTCTATGCTAATTGGAATGTGTCCATCAATTTATACATTTATTTATGTGCTCATTAACAACGATTATTTCATCTTAACACATTTTATTCCAATTTCATATAAATTTAAAATTGACATTTTTCGTATAAACTTTACGTATCTATAGGGATGTAAATGAACTGAATTGAACCGAACATAGTAATGTTCAAGTTTGTTTGAATAAAATTCGAGCTTAAAATATTGTGTTTGAATTTATTTGATTATTAATCGAATCGAGCTCGAACAAGCTTTTACTCGAGTCGAACACGAATCGAGCTCGGGTAGTTTGATATTTTTACACATATGTATTCTTGTTTTACTAATCTAATCGAGCTTTATATTTTATCGAACGAAAAAATGTGTTTAAGTTTTGTTCATTATGTTAATAAATCAAACTCAAACGAATTTTTAACGATCAATCATCCCTACGTATCCGCCATTCATATATTTTGGACCCGAAATTAAAAGATCTAGTCCAAATATAGCTCCCTTAAAGTGATCGATATAATTGTTATTTGATTAAATAAATTTAGCATAATGTATACCAATTATATAATAAGTACAATTTCAACAAATTCTGATACTGGTCATTTTGGCCAGACCAATCAGAATTTCTGATTTACACCCAATATTTTATAATTTATACGTAGAGAACATGATAGGAACTCCAACAACGATTGGGCATCCTCACCAGTTATATTGATTTGAATAAAATGTATTTTGTCCCCACCCAAATTATACTCCCTTGCACCAAATACTCCACTAAAATGAATTTGTAGCACTTACCCCCTTGTCCTGTAAATTGGCATTAGTAAAACCTTAACTAACAACTTTATTTTGCTTTTAAATTTCCATTTCACATTTTCTCTTTATTCCCTCTTTCCATCAATCTTCTAATTCTATTTTCTCTTATCTATTTCATGCACACTTGTCTAGGGGTTATTTTCCAGTATGTGACATTTGCCACAGACTTTTGTATTTCTATGATGGGTTGGGGGGTTTTAAAAATATAAGTGTAGGCGCCCTTAGAAAGGGCGCCTACTAAGCAGGCGCCTGTATGAGAGGCGCCTGCTGACATGCTCTTTTTTTTTTCTTTCTGCCACGTAAACTGGCGCCTACAACCTGAATTTTTTATTTTTTTTTAAATTTAATTTTTAAATATAAAAATACAATTTTGCGGATATTACTGAATCGAAGTATTACTCAATCGAAAATTGTATTTTTATATTTAAAAATTAAATTTCGAAAAAACAATTCAGGTTGTAGGCGTCAGTCAAACTGGCGAATGTTCCTGTTGTTTGCGTACCGATTTTCGCGTACTTATGTTGTAATAGCATGTTGTATCTTATTTCAGTATTTTAATTAGGGGTGTCAATTTGGGTTGGGGCCGGGTTCGTGGGTCCGGGTTCGCAGGTTCGCGCGTAAAAACAACCGACCCAGACCTGGCCTATTTAATTATTCGTGTCAAAATATTGAACCCAGACCCAACCCACTTAACCGTTTAATAAAATTATTTTAATATACATTTAATAGTTTTAACTGAATAGATTTATTTTTTTCAAAATCAATCACTATCATATACTATTATATCAATAAACAATATTACAAATTACAACATACAAAAAGAAATAACATAATTGCATCAATAACATAATATACTAATCATATTTTGAGCACAATATTCAAAAAGACATGCATAATAATAACAAATACATAATTAAGGAAGTTTTATCATTTGAGTTTTAAAAAATGTCTTGTTTGTTGTTTTTTCTTACAATTAGCTATTTACTTAAATTTTTTTATATTAAGAAATGGGTTAGACGGGTTAAACGGGTCATAGTAGGTTGACCCGGATCCGACCTGTTTAATTGGCAAAATTTTGACCCGGACCCACGAAGCCTGGACCCATACCCATTAATTTCATGTTAGGTTCATGTCGGGTTTGCTTGTCGGATCCTAAATTGACACCCCTAATTTTAATATGCAATTCCCTGGTTGTTTTTTAATTATATGGTGTAAACTTTTCTATGTAATCGTGTTTCGATTGAGTAATATTTCGATTCAATAATATCCGCAAAATTGTATTTTTATATTTAAAAATAAAATTTCAAAAAAAAAATTAAAAAAGACTGGCGCCTACGTGGCATAAAGAAAAAAAAACTGAGCGTGTCAGCAGGCGCCTCTCATACAGGCGCCTGCTTAGTAGGCGCCGCCGCGCCATTTCTAAGGGCGCCTACCTTATATTTTTAAAAAAGCTCCAACCCACCATAGAAACAAAAAAGTCTGTGGCAAATGCTACAGACTGAAAAATAACCCCTTGTCTAGCCTTGCCCACCCTTATCCCCATTCACATCCCAACCACCATGGCTTATTTTTCTGTCTATGGCATTTGCCACAGACTTTGTTGTATATATGGTGGGTTAGGGGGTGTTTGCCTAATTAAGTGTAGGCGCCCTTTCTGGGTTAGGGGGTGTTTGCCTAATTAAGTGTAGGCGCCCTTTCTACAAAGTAGGCGCCTTTATGAGGGGCGCCTGCTGACAGGTACATTTTTTTTTTCTTTTTGCAACGTAGGCGCCAGTTTGACTGGCGTCTACAACCTGATTTTTTTTTTCGAAATTGAATTTTTAAATATAAAAAACACAATTTTCGGATATTATTGAATCGAAATATTATTCAATCGAAACACGATTACATAATAAAGTTTACAACACATAATTAAAAAAAATAAAAGCAAGGAAATTACATATTAAAATATTGAAATAAGATACGATATGCCATTACAACATAAGTACGCGAATAACTGGTACACAAACAACCGGAACACTGCACGATCAATCTTGGCATGAATAAGAACTTGCTTGCCCAGCATTAAATTGTGATGGCAAGTAGCGTTTAGGGTGAGCCGACAAGTTGCTTGAGCCTTTTGTTTCGAGCTCTCACCCTAAACGCTACTTGCCATCACAATTTAATGCTGAGCAAGCAAGTTCTTATTCATGCCAAGATTGATCGTGCATTGTTCTAGTTGTTTGCGTACCAGTTATTCGCGTACTTATGTTGTAATGACATATCGTATCTTATTTCAATATTTTAATATGTAATTTCCTTGCTTTTATTTTTTTTAATTATGTGTTGTAAACTTTATTATGTAATCGTGTTTCGATTGAATAATATTTCGATTCAGTAATATCCGAAAATTGTGTTTTTTATATTTAAAAATTCAATTTCGAAAAAAAAAATTCAGGTTGTAGGCGTCAGTTTGACTGGCGCCTACGTTGCAGAAAGAAAAAAAAAACTGTACCTGTCAGCAGGCGCCCCTCATAAAAAAGGGCGCCTACAGTTAATTAGGCAAACACCCCCCAACCCACCATATATACAACAAACCAACCACCATTCTCCCCAACTTTCATCTAAATTTCTCTCTTTTCTTTTCTCCACTTGTCTTTCATTTCCTTTTTCGGCCTAAAAGTAGCCACCGAGAATGAGGTAGCTATCACTATCCACTAGGTACTATGGTGTAGAGCTGTCAAAACATGACGACGGGTCGGAATGGAATGAGTTAGACTATCCAATCATTTTATTAGGCTGGAAAAAACCCAACCCAGGGCACATTGAGTTGCGGGTTAGGTGAACCAACTGCTAAAATAAAAAAAATTATTATAGTCACATTACATTATTCATCATATTTAAATAAATAGTTTGATAGTAAATAATATTAGCATAAGAAATAAGAATGCATAATATCAATCAAACAAAATATAAATGAACAAATAAATAATACTAAGTTATCTAAATTTCATTAATTATCACATTGGTATCGTATTCTTCTTTTCCATCTCCTTCCTATTTATCTGCTTCAATAATCTCTAGAATATAGGCTGTTCACACGATAATAATTTTTTTTTTAATACTTGTATTATATTCATTATCTGTATATAAAATGCATAAAGATAAAGGTAATTAAAATTTAAAATCGCAATAAACCAATATAATATTTTTATAATTTTTTAAATAATTCGTGGTCAACCTGACCAAACCCGCAATAACCCACTTTAACCCGCGTTTAAAAGGGGCCAACCCATTTTGACCCATTTGAAAATGGGTTGCTAAAAATTACAACACAATCCACTATTTTTGCATAGCAAGTTGGCCAACTCGACGGATCTAGCTCATTTTGGCACGTAGAGTGTATGTTTGGTAAGTAGTTGGGTAGACCATAAAAAGAAAAAAACTAAAATAGGAAATATAAATAGTAAGGAAAATAAGAAAGTGAAAAAAGTAAAAGATAACGATTAAGGATACTAATGCCAATCAATTATGTATAAAGGTATCAAAATGAACTTGGTCCGCTGGGTCGGCCCGAATATCCCAAAAAAATATCGGATTGGGCTTCAGTTTGGAGGTTCGAAAGGGACCCAACCTATTTGGCCCGAAAATGACGGACGAACCCTATTTTTCATGTATATTTTCATGGGTTAGGTTGAATTGGGTTAAGTAGGCAAAATATTTAAAATTTATTAACACTTAGCCAAAATAGATGACTATTGAATTTTTGCCTATATAAAAACAATTTAATTATTTCTCTTTAATTGTAAATATAAAATGTTATTTATACAATTAAATAATTTATAATTTAAACATATGATATAAATAATTTTTATTTTATAATTTCAGCTTATTAACTTATTTTTGAGCCAATTTTCTCTTTGGCACAGTTTTCAGTTTTTATCTGATTGGACCGATCCGATCCATTTGATATCTCTAATCATGTGATGTATATAAAAGAGACAATTGTCAATATTTTGTCATGTTATAGTAGTGGGGTGACTGGCATAAAATTTTGTATAGGGTTATTTGGTGAGAAGAATTTAGTAGGGGGGCAAATGTATTTACCTTATTGACCCCGGAGCGTGACCTCACTCGCCAAACCCTCGCACAATCACATCACACTCTTCACTCTCTCCCTACCAGTCCCTTCAATTACTGTTACACTGCTACTCACTCTCTCTCTGCTAATAACGCCACTCTCTTCTCAACGTTTTCCTCACTCCTCTGAACCTCATTCCCCCATTTCTCTAACTAAAACACCGCGATTCTCTCTCTCTCTCTCTCTCTCTCAGCACCATTTCTCATATACTCCAACGAATGAAAAACCCTCATGAAAAATGACGGCACATCTATCATGTAATCCCCATTTCTGTATCTAGACAAACTGCGTGATTCTTTCTTTTCCTTGCATATAGTGATTTATATAGCATTTGAGCAATTATCACATTTATATATCTCAGAAATACTAAAAAGTATGGAAAAAAAGCAAGGGTTTTTCTCGGCATTGAAAGAGGAGATGGTACGCGGGTTATCCCCAGCAAGGTCACGCGCCAAGAGTCCGGCTCGGAGCGCGTCGCGGATGTCGGGTCTGCTTCGGAGGAAGAAGGTGAGTACGAGTAATCCTGAGCCGTTGATATCGAGATCGAGTAGCCTTAGGCTGGTGGGGGAGACACTGACGCCGTTGATGGAGGGTCCGGACCCGGATGGCGAGGAAATCGGCGGGTCGAAGCGCATCGGGTCGGGTATCGGGCCGTGGGTCCGTGGGCAGCTGACCCGTAACCCTTCGGTTGCTATCAACGAGAGTGGGTACGGAAACAAGAGGTCTGATCTGAGGCTGCTGCTTGGTGTGATGGGTGCTCCACTCGCCCCGGTGCACGTTAGCACCACTGACCCTTTGCCTCATCTCAGTATTAAGGACACCCCCATTGTATGTCTTTTGCTCTCTATCCATGCATAAAACTTAATTGTTCATAAATTTTAATAATTATGTATTTATTGCTATTTGTTTTCTTTCTTTCTTTTTTGGTCTTTTTTTGGCTAGAAGTGATTTTGGTGGATGTATGATTAGAATTGACTGCCAATTTTTTGCTATGCATGCGTATGTTAATATTAAGTCTATTCATCACTGAGAAATTAGTTTATTTGTCAGGTTCATTGTTCCTTTTGGTGATCCAGAACTGATGTGGACTTGAGATTTAGGGACTGTTTGCTATCACTACAAAAAATTGATTTTCAATTTTTGGCTGAAAAAATCACTTTACAAATGCTAATTTATGTTTCTGATTCTGCTTCTGCTTCGTGAATCAAATATAAAAGCACGGAGATGATTGAAAAATAACTTTTACAACTTTTTCCCCAATTACTCTCAACTTTTGATTCTATTCGCAAAGATTGTCAAATTCTAATTCGCATCTACTTTTACTTATGCTACAATTAAACATTTTTTCTAAAATCAAAAAGTTTTTGCACACAGTCCCTTAGTTTAAATCTGGGTTGATTCTTGTGATCTCTGTCACTTGCTGAAAAACAAAATACTAATTTGTATAAAATAAAAATAAACAGTTGGTGCTGAGTCTTATAGGAGCTTTTGTATTTATTTAAATGAAGCTAGAATCTTTGACTCTAGCGCCTGAAAACATGTGATTTCATTGTGTCATTTTTCTTTAAATTCAAATCACATTTCTTTACATATATTTTGCAATTTTGCAGGAAACTTCTTCAGCACAGTATATATTGCAGCAGTATACTGCTGCTTCCGGAGGGCAAAAACATCAGAGCTCCATTAAGAATGCTTATGCAATGGGAAAGTTAAAGATGGTTGCTTCAGAGTTTGAAACCGCAACAAAGGTAGTCAAGAACAGGAATGGTTCTAGAGCTGCCGAGTCGGGTGGTTTTGTCCTATGGCAGATGAACCCTGATATGTGGTATGTGGAGCTTGCAGTTGGAGGAAGCAAAGTTCATGCTGGTTGTAACGGGAAGCTCGTCTGGAGACACACGCCATGGCTCGGTGCGCACACTGCAAAGGGTCCGGTTAGGCCCTTGCGACGTGCTCTTCAGGTTAAAATGAATTTCAAACTTTATGCTTCGTCGTTGTTTTGTGCTTGAAAGTTTCCCGTAGTCTTACTTATTTGTCGGGGGTTTTGTAGTTGACTAGGCCTGAAAATCAAATCAAATTACTCGATATTCGACCCGAAATCGATTGTCATAGGGCTCGTTTGGGCTCGATTTATTAACATAACGAACCGAGGTTGAACACAAATTTTCGTTCAATAAGATGTAAAACTCGACTCGAGTTTGACTCAAAATAGTGAAAAAAAGTTATAATATATGTGTAAAATATCAGGGATAATTACAAAAACACCCTTGAGGTTTGGGCTAATTACAAAAAAATCCTGAGATATTTCAAATTACAAAAAACTCATCAGGTTTTATTCTATCTCAAAATTTAAGTGAGTAATTGTAATATTTTATAAATGTTAGGTGGTTTTTGAAATATTTTTTGCTTATGAAGAGGAATATGTAAGATGAAATCAAATTTCAAGGTTTTTTTTTTCCAATTTCCAAAAACCTCTGGGTTTTTATTGTAATTATCCCAAAATATCAAGATGCTCGAGCTTGATTTGTGTTCAGCTTGATCAAAGCTAGTCCAATCTCGATTCGTTAATTATCAAATCAAACTCAAACACATTTTAGCTCAATAAATATTCAAACAGACTTGTGAAAAGTACTGTTTCAGCTCTACTCGATTTGTTTACACTCGTACCGTTGACTTTGCAGGGACTCGATCCAAGAACTACTGCCAGTATGTTTGCAGATGCAATTTGCATTGGGGAGAAAAATATCAACGGGGAAGACTGTTTCATTCTGAAGCTTGCTGCTGATCATCAAACTCTGAAGGCCAGGAGTGAAGGACCAGCAGAAATCATAAGACATGTCCTGTTTGGCTATTTCAGCCAGAAATCAGGACTTCTCGTTCACATGGAAGATTCACATCTTACCCGCATACAATGTAATGGTGGAGATGTTGTATACTGGGAAACCACCACTAATTCGTTTCTAGACGATTATCGACCCGTCGAAGGAATCATGATTGCTCATTCTGGACGTTCTGTCGTGACACTTTTCCGGTTTGGCGAGATGGCAATGAGCCACACGAAGACAAGGATGGAAGAAGCTTGGACGATTGAAGAGGTTGCATTTAACGTCCCTGGTCTGTCGATCGACTGTTTTATTCCACCGGCTGATTTGAGATCGTGTTCGATCAGTGAAGCTTGTGAACTCCCTCAAGAGGAAAGGGGTATTTCAGCAATGGCCGTTGCAGCACATCGGGCGAAAGTTGCAGCATTGGAGAGCCCCGATGATAGTGGCATTGATAACGTAGTCTGGAAGGTGGAAGTATGACCGAATAGGATCGACCGGCCTGTGGTAAATGTTCATATGGGTAGGCCTTTTTTCTAATTTACTAACTCAGTAGAAATAACGATATAGGTTTTAGTTTATTGGGGAATTTCATCAAATAGTTGGCGTGCCTCCATTGATCCATGTTATAGAACATCGTTTGTAGGATTTTCCGAGGAAACTTTTTAAGCTCTCATTGCAGAATCATCCCAACAAAGGGGTTGGTGTATAATTTTCTTGTTAACAGATTGAGCAATTGAGGTTAATTTTTAGTTTACCTCCCAGGGATGGATGGAGGAAAGTGGTAAAGTTTTATACATGTATTGGAAGAACCATGGACTTTTCTCATGTTTATTTTACAAGCTCTTTTACTGCTTAAACGTACAAGGCTTTGGCAGGTAAAAGAAAATTACTGCTAATTTGGTTGGGTTTTAGTATTTCAGTAATTTTAATGCTAGTATGTTCTTCCTGCTGTCATTGCATTTCCAATTTTTTTCCTTTTTCAAGTTGTTTGCTTGATGTTGAAAGAATTTTTCCTGTCTTGGAAAGGACGAAGTACTTGCCAAAGAAGTATAATTACAAAAAATACACTTAAAGTTCAGCTTAGTTACCTAAAAAAATTAATTATTCAAAATTATAAAAAAAAACCTTAAATTATTACAACCACTCTCTTAGGTTTTGTATTTGCTTTACAAAAACCCTCTCCTTGAGGATGTACTTTGTAAAATAGAAACAAATACCAAGAAGGTATTTATATTTTTGAAACACAACTGATTTTTTTATGTAATTAAATTGAATCTTAAGGGTATATTTTATTCACTAAATTATAAAATTCAATTTTCCTGCCCAAAGTAGTTCTTTGATACTAATATAATAATTTCATTTGTTAATTTTTTCTCATTAATGGCTAGAAAACTATTGCTCTTCTCTGAATAATGATGTCACACTTAGCTGTGAACAACATCTAATATTAAGTTCTTTAAAATGTTATTATGCAGCTGGCCTGCTTTTCCCACTGCCCCATTGCAATTTTTGGAGTAATCTTTTTAAGTATTTCCTTTGCTGACCGTTGGACTCAAAAGTCAAAACCCATCCAACACATCATCTTGCATAAAAATAATGTGGGCCTTGTTGGATTTGGCAGAGGTTTATTCTGCCTCGTTTGAGGCAAAAACGTGTGTTGAGTGGTATTATTTTTTTTTTTTTTTTGAGTGAAGTTGAGTGGTATTATTATTATTGCACCCAAGGCAGTTTGATAGTAAAAAGTTTTCCCATTCTCTCTTTTCTTTTTCTCCTCATTCTAGTGGCTTTGTTTCCTTAGAATTAGTTGCCTGCTTTTCCATATTTTCCCCATTGGGGTAGGGTAGTCCTCACTCTCATTTTACCTATAATTGCTCCAATTAATTTTGCAGCAGTTTGTAGGGAAGCTTCCCCATTATGATGGTGCCCTAGAAAAGTCAAAATTCCCCATTGATGAGGCTAGATATTATTAGCCTTTTTATAGTTAGGTAATAGCATTCATTTTGGGGTGGGGTGGGGTGGGGTGGGGGTATTTTAAAAAATAAGTGTAGGCGCCCTTTCTAGGCAGGCGCCTTTATGAGAGGCGTCTGCTGACTCAACTCTGTTTTTTTTTTTCCGTGCCTACAACCTGAATTTTTTTTTTCGAAATTTAATTTTTAAATATAAAAAAACACGATTTTTGGATATTACTAAATCGGAATATTACTCAATCGAAACACGATTACATAATAAAGTAAACATAATTAAAAAAACAACAAGAAAATTACATATT
This sequence comes from Rehmannia glutinosa, assembly GCA_016081115.2. Taxonomy (NCBI): domain Eukaryota; kingdom Viridiplantae; phylum Streptophyta; class Magnoliopsida; order Lamiales; family Orobanchaceae; genus Rehmannia; species Rehmannia glutinosa. The sequence goes on from CM071937.1 coordinate 83,960,923, forward strand.
AAAACACTGAAATAAGATACGGCATGCCATTACAACATAAGTACGCGAACAATACGCAAACAACAGGAACACTGCACGATCAAACTGGCGCCAACAACCTGAATTTTTTTATTTTTTTTATTTTTGAAATTTAATTTTTAATTATAAAAATACAATTTTTGGATATTACTGAATCAAAATATTACTCAATAAAAACACGATTACATAATAAAGTTTACACTACATAATTAAAAAACAGCCAGGTAATTGCATATTAAAATACTAAAATAAGATACAACATGCTATTATACAATAAGTACGCTTCCGTGACGCAAAACAACAAGAACATTCGTCAGTTTGACTGGTGCCTAGAACCGAAAAATGTTCCGGTTGTTTGCATACCTGTTATTCGCATTTATATTGTAACGAAGATGTCGTATCTTATTTTAATATTTTAATATGTAATTTCCTTATTGTTTTAATTATGTGTTGTAGACTTTATTATGTAATCGTGTTTCGATTCAGTTAGGGGTGAGCAAAAGCGAACCTAACCGAAAATCGACCCGGACAGATGGTTTGGTTCAGTTTGGTTCATTTTTTTTTGTTAAACGGTTTGGTTTAGTTTTGAATCCACTAAACCAAATTAATTTTTGGTTCGGTTTGGTTTGGTCCATAAAATGTCGGTTTGCACCGAACCGAACCGAATATATTTATTTCTATTTTTTATATTATTATTTCAATTTTTTTATTTATTTTATTGTTAAATTGTAAAATAAATATAAAATATATTTTTTTAGCAAAAAAAACGTAAAGGCCCAAAGTAAAGCCCAAACCAAAAACCGAACCGAACCAAACCGAAATAGTTTGGTTTGGTTCGGTTTTTCTAGCATTGTGGTTCGGTTTCGGTTTGAAAAAAATATAAATTCGGTTGTCGATTTTTTGTGGTTCGGTTTGGTTTTGCACCGAACAGGTCGTTTGCTCACTCCTAGATTCAGTAATATCCGAAAATTATATTTTTATATTTTAAATTAAATCTCAAAAATAAAAAAAAATCAGGTTTTGCACCGAACAGGTCGTTTGCTCACCCCTACGTGTGTCAGACCAAAAAAAAAAACAGTCCAAGTCAGCAGGCGCCTGCATAGTAGGCGCCCTTTCTAGGGGCGCCTACACTTATATTTTTAAACATTCCCCAACCCACCCCAAAAACAAAAAAGTCTGTGGCATTTGCCACATACGGTAAAATAACCCATTCATTTTCTTGTACTACTATGCCTTGCCAAATGGAACTAAAATCGGATTTCAAATCGGAACTGGAACCATCACCAATGATTTCAGGAAATATTGATCTGGAACCCCGTTCCAAACCCGTAACCGTGTAGGCCTGTTCCAATTATGATTATTTGGTCAAAAAAATTAAATCGATTGTTCGAACCATTAGTGGAACTGGCGGTTAAAACCAATGATTTTTATTTTTATTTGGTAAGATATGCTAGAAGAAATGTTAATATTTATTATGATTTTTTATATTCGAAATCGCATAAGACACATCTTAAACCAAATGTTGTAAGTGAGATACGTGAATTTTGATTTTTCTATACCCTAAGATGATACATATGTAGTTTAATATTATTATTAATTTTAAGTCCACAACTTAATATTATTATGAATATTAAGTTCAATATATATACTTGTTGGTGTGGGGATTCGGTATATTACCATGTAAACTTAAAAATTTGAGTCTTGTGTGTTAACCATCGAGATGTTTAAATGAAAAGTGAGAATAAAAAAGTGAAGGCGGTAAAATCGCTTTAAAGAACTATATACGTCTGATTTGTATTCCTTTAGCTCGGAACAATAAATATCTTTAAAATATTTTGAATACGAAATTTGGGAACTCTTTTTCGGTCATAATTGATGGTTTCTTAAAGGGGATAGATTCTATCTCTTTTACATACAATTTGTGCTAATAGGCCTAGTTATAATCATCAACTAAAAAGTAGCTCGACCGACTCCATGGTTTTAAGGAAAATGTGTCAAGTGAGCGGCCTGAGTGATTGATATGACTGGATGGCAAGTCCAAATCCGACTCCATTGGGCCTAGAGACAAATCGGGACATGGAATTGCCTTCTCCATGATTTTGTCAGGTGGGACAGGCAAGTCAGGAACTAGGGGTGTTCACAGTTCGGTTAACCGGCCGAACCGAAACTAAAAATTTAGTTTGAACCGAAATTGAACTGAAATTTCGGATCGATTTTTGGTTTTAAATATTTAGAAATTCAATTTTTTGGTTCGGTTTTGGTTTTGAATTTCGGTTAAATGAACCGAACCGAAAACCAATTTTTTTTTTCATTTTTACTTATCATGTTATTGTTGTTTACAATAGTACAAAATAAGGATTTCCATTCAAAATAGCAAAGAACATAAACAAAAAATTACAAAAAAAAGGAACTAGCCATTACAACTTTTTGAAACTTAATAGCCGAGTCGAGACTATGTCTGTGTCCGCAAAGCAATTACTTCCCGAATGGTGCTCACAGTCTGACGTATTGCTTCCAAAAATAAAACGGTTTACAACTTTTGTGTAGTAGCACCACTAACATAAAAACTCCTTCAAACAGAAAAAGTGTTTAGAACTGGCTGCTGGACTCAAATGCAGAAATGCAGAAAAGTGTATTAACTTTTTGGAGTAAGAATGTCGAAAAACTCTGTGTAATTTCTGCAATGTCTAGTTAAGCCTATAAATATGCAACACATCCAACATCTGCACGGGAATAACAATCAAATTAGTGGACTAAAACTGGATGTAACAGCCAAGTGTTACATCCCACTTCAGCTGACCATTACTTCGTTGGAGTTACAAACTCCAATAGTCACACGAATCTGGACACCTGCAATGTCCAGATTCACTGGGTTGCACTGTTGTGGAGCTGGACTTGGGCCCAAAGGGCCGAGCCAACCCAGCTATGCCCAAGCCAGATCCCAAGGCCGAGGCCAAGCGACGGATGTGCACGCGCGTGTGGCTTATTTGTGATCATCCACTTGTGTTATAGTATATCCAACTTTAACACCTTCTAGTATACAAACTAGGATAAACTATGATGACAAAAACTCTTGTCAGACGGTCTAACGGGCCATAATTCGTTAGATGAATCCCAAAAACCGACCTGGTATTAGGCTATTAGCAGTGACAGGTATTAGCAGTCTTTCTAAAAAGTATTACCAGTCCCTCTGAAAATTGTTATTACGTTGTTCACTTTAAAGTATTAGTTTTTTGTAATATTGAGCATTGATATAATATCACGAGACCGCTAAAAAGTATTAGGTTTTCATCTGAAATGTATTAGCAGTCCCTCTGAAAAGTATTATTACGTAGTTCACTTGAAAATATTTGATAACTCCCTAAAAAGTATTAGTTTTTTCTGCGAAAGTATTAATAGTCCCCGTGAAATGTATTAGTAGTTCCCCTGAAAAAATATTAATTTTTTCATGAAATGTTTTCAGTAATTTCCCTGAAAAATATTAGTTTTCTAATAAAAAGTATTACTACGTAGTCTAACTGAAAAGTACTAGCAGGTCTTATAAAAAGTATTAGTATTCCGTTAGGTCAATGAGTCGATGGGTTGTTGGGTCCGCGGTTCGGATAGATCCATTAGGTTATATCCGTCTAACCGTTAGACCATCTAACATGAGACTACCTCAACTATGATTTATTTTCTATGTGGGATAAGGCAAAAACCTTTCATCTCTCTTTACATAATGCTCATTTGTGTGGCTAACTTCGTGTATTAATTTCTCACTCACCAAAATTTGGTTTTGAGAAATAAAAAATACCAATGTTGTAAAAAGTGCTAGGCGCTAGCTAGGCGGCAGGTTGGGGCCTAGCGCCTAGGCGGAGATTAATCGGGGCTAGGCGGGACCTGGGCGGGGTTAGGCGGGGCCTAATCCGAAAAAAATTGTAGGCGGACAAGGGGGACCTAGCGCCTAGGCGGAGATTAATCGGGGTTAGGCGGGGATTTTTACAACAGAGAAAAATACTACGAACATCTACGTGAAACGTAGATTAATAATATATAATTTAATTCCTCCAAAATTAAATATTTAGCTAGCGAAAATTTGGTCAAAATAGATTTCGACACCCACTTTATCAAAACAAAAATTTCCAACAATTTTTTCATCAATTAATACATTTTTAGTATATTTTTCATACAGTCCTCCTCTCTTTATATAACACTATTCAGTTCTGAAACCTCAAGCTTCTCTGGTTGCTCTCTTTAATTGTAGCTCCCAAATCAGTTAAGACAATAACTCTTTGATTCTATATGATGTTTCGGAAAAGACGTTTATATTATGAATTTATTGGTTTTGAGTGCTACTTGTCCCAATACAAAAATAATTTTGTGTAAATGGATAGATGGTGGAAGGCTCAAGGCATCCACAGTGCAAGCTTTTTGGAGGGGTTTTAAAAGTAAAAACCTTACCACTAAAAGCTAATCCCATTGTGGGGATGAGGTTTTTTACTTTGCCAAAAAAGCGGTACCATACTAACGGTACCGGTCCTTGCTTCTGCACAATTAAAAAAAATAAAGAAAAATGCATGTGGTGGGGTGCACAAAAGAATTGCTGAGAAGTTTTTGCATTGTGAGAAAAAGTGGGGAGTTTTTATAGTTGAGGTTTTTGTGATGTGGTGTTGTAGGTCCCACCAAAAAGTAAGGTCTTGTATGGTTATGTTTCCATGGATCATTTCTAGTTTCTAGTGTTGGAAAATGAATTTTCAGAATTTATTGGTTTTCGTGTGAAAACTGGAATTATGTTTGGATGAGTGAATGAGAATGAGTTTTATGTAGGTTTGAAAATGAGATTATGTTTGGTTAAGTAGTTTTGAAATAGTATTTTATGTATATAATAATTTGAAAAATTGATAGTGGTTGAATATTTTAATTGAATATATAATATTATATTTGTAAGATTGTAGGCTAGTGGGTCCCATTAGATATATATAGTAGTATTTTAAGTAGATAAAGTTGGTAATGGAGGGTCCCACATATATAATTGGGTTAAAAAATAAGAATAGTGATTGATAAGTGATGTAGGGTAGTGTATAGAGTTGAGAATTGAAATTGTAGGTTTGAGATGATGTTTTATGTGAAAAGTGGAAAATGGAAATAATGATTTCCATTGGAAATTTTAGAAACAAACATGATTCCATTTCTATGAATAGTTGGAATTGGAAATGTGGCTTAAACATAAACAAACAAGGCCTAAGTTTTTATAGGTTTTTAAGTATTTGGCATTGTAGATGCCCTCATAAGACAGAACCAAGGACAAAATGACCCCATGCAACTTTTTTATTTTTTTAAATTTTATTTCATTTGAAAAAATCAACAAAAACCTAGAAAATTTCCGTTTCGAACGAATCGAACAATTATATATGGTTCGGTTTTCGTTTTGTATTTCGACCAACCAAATTTTCGGTTCGATTCTGGTTTGACCAAATGAACACCCCTATCAAGTACTTGATGACTTGATTTCTTTGATTCTCGCTTTTCTCCATTGTATTATGATTGCTAGATCGCATTCCAAACTCCTCGAATTCCTATCGAACGGGAATTCTTAGTAGTGCTAGTGAGGGTACGAAAATAGAATTCATCGAGTTAATTAAGTGTCAAGTGTTGTCATGTCACATAACTTGTTCTTGTCCATGTTGGAAAAAGCAATCTCATTCATTCGTAGGGACAAGCAAAAATAATTGAGAAATAAAATAAGAACAAACCAAAAACACAAAATTTACGTGGAAACTCCAAAATTGGAGAAAATCACGACCCATGAGCAATTCTCTATGTATGAAAAATTTATACAATCACATAGAAATTCTCTCTCTCTCTCTCTCTCTCGACTCCCAACTCCAATACTCCCATACTATTACAAATCTTTGACTAACTCACACCCTTCTCCCAACTCTACAAGAGAATACAAGAAAGGAATTTAGAGGAATAAAAATAGAAAGATTATAGTGTATTTGATTGATGCACTTGAAATCAAAACAGATGCGTTCCTTAAATAAATTTAAGGCTCCCATCACTTTTGTTTCCCAAACAATGTGGGACAAAAACCCCTTCTTCTATATTGACACCAAAAATCAACAAACTCCACCTTTGCAAAATAAAAGAAGCTCCATTGTCTTTACAGACAATCATGATTCTCAAACCAGAAAACTAAAATTCTCAAACCAGAGAACAACCTACTCCACCATATAAGTAGACCACTTAGAATAAAACCATTCTACGAATTTCATTCGGCACATGTCGAAAAACTTGGTGAAACCTATGGTGCAACTTTCAACTCTTGGCTCTCCTGAGAGTCCTTCAGCCATCGACATAACTTCCACCACACACTCTGCATTCATGCCAAGTCAATGCTTGTGTGCAAACTTGAGGATCTGCTAACACCATCACATCCTCTTTCATGGCAACTAAAACACATGTCTGCCATAAGGATGCACATTTTTTCCTCAGAGAAAATCTTCATCAATCATAATGTTAGCCTTTGGAGCTATTTGTCGCACCAACTCCACCTTAGCAATTACGCTTTGTATGCCCAAGTTCTCCACATTTCCAACAAACAACATTCTTGGAGTCTTTCTTCCTTCCTTTGCTTACTACCACCGCTACCGAATTTTCTATTGAAGTTCGCCCATCACTCATTAGCCTTCTCTCTTCAGAAAGAAGTTTACCTGTGACTTCAGCAAAAATTAAAGTTTTCTTCCCATATATCAAAATCGGCTTCATGTGCCATAGGAATGGGGAAGAGACAAGATAAGTCGTAACGCCTTATCCTCATCTTCGATTTTCACTCCAATTGCCATTAGCTCTGAAATGATGCCATTGAGTGTACTATAATGATCAGAGATTTTAGATCCTTCATTCATCCGCTGTGTATGAAATTGCTCCTTCAAGTACAACCGATTTGAAATGTCTTTTGCTTGGTACAAAACCTCAAGCTTTTCCCATAGCTCCTTAGCATTTAAAATCTCATGCACATTTGCAAGACCATTCCTAGCCAAACACAGACGTATTGTGCTTTCACCCGTCAAATCCAGATCCTTCCAATCTTCATCACTCATACTAGATTTTTGTTCACTTGGTTTTATACCATTGATTTGGGCTTCCTAGACTTGAGTTTTGTGTTATTTTTGAGTATTTTGAGTCGTTTTTGTTATATCTCATAGGTTAGGCATTAATTTCTGTTGTTTCGAGTCATTTGAGTGGCCGAAACCATATTGTGGGACAATTATATTGAGTCTAGAGTCATATTAATGAGTCACATGTCAAAAGAAGCAAGGATGATCAAACAAGAAGGGGATTGATCTCAAGAAACGTCCAAACGCGTCTAGAATTTCCAGCACTGGCAGAGTTTAGTATTGTGGCCATAACTATTTCCACAAAATTGATATTGAGCTGATTCAAGTGGCTATGGAAAGCTAAGAGATAGGGCTACAACTTTGATGAAGGGAGCAAAATCAAATTCGGACATTTGCTAGGGGAGCTGCAGCGCCCAAGGCCGGGGGCTGCAGCGCCCGGTACTGAAATTGTGCAGTGGCATTTTGCGTTTGGGAGCTGCAGCGCCCAAGGCCGGGGGCTGCAGCGCCCGTGGGCGGACAAAACAATGAAAGTCCGATTTTTGGATCTAAAAGAAGGGTACTATAAATAGATACATGGAGGCTTGATCTAGGGCATGGAGGACACTTGTGGATGAAAACCAACACCACCAAGACACAAGGGAAGAGTTGGGGAAGAGGATTGAAGACATTTATCATCTAGAAATAGATAAGATTCTTCTTTAATCTCTTTAATTCTTTCTTTGTTGTTTCTTATATATCATTTGAGATGCATTCTCATTTGATTATGAGTATTTGTATTTTCATCATGAGCTAAACTTTATAATTCTAGAGGGATGATGTAATCTATGTTTGAACTTATGTTTTGATATTGTGGTTTGTCAATCTAGATTTCCCAATCTATTTGTGCTATTTGGATTTATTGCTTCTAAATTACTTGATCAATAATTTAGAGTGTTTGGTGTATTTGATTTGACACTTGAGAGAGGTAATTGAATACATGGCCTTGAAATAGCATAACCTAGGATTTCATAGAATTGAGAGATTTGTGAATCCTTTGAAGTCATCAACCAAGATTCATAGTTTTTATTGAGATTTCAATTGGTGATTTTTACAGAGATATTGATTTCCCAATTGTGATCTAAAATCATTTGGCACTCGAGAGAGGAAATGATTATTGTAGAAATCTAGACTTATAAATTGGTAATTTGTGATTGGTATACCATATTGATAATATAAGGGAAAACTAGATTCATCACATCTCTAGAATTCACTCTCCCATAGATTTAGATGTTTATATTTTGATTAGTTATATCTAGTTATTTTTATCCATAAATTGAGACATCCATCTATTATTGATCTGTCAAATATAGCATAGGTAATTTATACTTGGTACTTATACACGCATTCCCTGTGGATACGACAACCCTACTCATATCACTATATTAAAACTTGACAACTGTACACTTGCGGTTAGAAAAATCTCTAACAATTTTGCAGAATCTTTGTCAGATGCTCCGCTAGATTCACCAGCACCATCTGACTTGGTAAAATTGCCCAAACCTGACCTTCCTTTCAGTGTCTTGTGTAATTCGGATTGTATCATCACATCTTTGACTTGTACTTGCCACAAACCAAAGTTGATTCTTCCATCAAATTTCTCCACGTCATACAATTTGAAAACTTTGACATACCTGCTTATACACCCCTAACCTAATGAATAACCGTCTCAAAAAATCTTTTCCAATGTGGAAGATCAGACAACGCTGTAACCACATAGCATATTAAGAACTTTAAGAGACCCCCAGAACCTACCTCTCAAGAAATCTTTTCTGATGTGGAAGATCAGACAAAGCTGCAACCACAGAGCATACTCAGAATTTCAAGAGGTCCGACCCGGCTCTGACACCACTTGTTGGGAAAAATAATCCCCATTCATTCCTAGGGACAAGCAAAAATAACTGAAAAATAAAATAAGAACAAACCACAATACAAGATACGTGGAAACTCCAAAACCGGAGAAAAACCACGACCCGCAGAGTAATTCTACTGTATGAAAAATTTATACAAAATCACACATAAATTCTCTCTCTCGAATCCCGACTCCAATACTCATATACTATTACAAATCTTTGACTAACTCACACCCTTCTCCCAACTTTACAAGAGAATACAAGAAAGAAATTTACAAGAATCAAATACAAAGAGTATAGTGTATTTGATTGGTGCACTTGAAATCAAAACACATGGATTCCTTAATTGCCTTAAGGCTCCCATCACTTTTGTTTCCCAACTAATGTGGGACAAAAACCCCTTCTTCTATTTTGATACCAAAAACCAACAATCTACACATTTGCTCAGGTCTGTACACATCAGACCGACACTTGTCATGTGATTGACGAGACATCAAAATTTTACTTGTAATATATTAATTTCGACTAAATGGGTTCCCACGAACCTCAAAATTAAGTGACTTACAAAAGAACGAATAATTGGTGAGTGCCTTGTAAAAGAGGTTGCTTGACAATATGATAGAAGGCCCATACTCTCTCTTAATTCACATCAGAAAAAGAAGTGAAGTCTAACTCATGCTTGAATCAACCCACATTAATGTGTTTGGTTCATATCAACGATGGATGGATGTGGTGGTGGTCCTTCAAGAAATTCAATCAACCCACTGATGGATTAATTTGGTGGGATGATTCACATTTATATATGTTAAATTTTTCTAGTACAAATTCAGGATCCAACTTAGGCGCATGCTTGAATTTTACAAACGTAATTACCACTAGACTACTGAAGAATTCTCGTACTCTTATGTTGAATTAGTTATCCAAAACTAGGGATGGCAATATGGACCTGACCCGGCCTGGCCCGACCTGACCCGTGATGTTTGGGGCGGGCGGACTGGCCCGCTTCGAGGACGGGCGGGGCGGACCCGCCCCAGCAGATGGGCGGGCGGTCCGGGTATTGTAATTGCCTGCCCGCCGCCCCCCCAAATGGATATATACATATTAATATTATTATTATATGATATTATAATAATAAAAAAATACATTTAGCTTTCACAAAAAAATACATTTACAATAATACATTATAGAATATTATAAAAATATAAAAATATATTTAAATTTCACAAAAAAAATAAAAAAAAAATACACTTTGTTAAATTAATTTTAAGCTCAAAAATTCAAAACGGGGCGGGGCGGGCGGACCCGCCCGCACAGGCGGCACGGGCAACCATTTTGGACCCGTGGGGGGAACACGGGCGGGCGGGGCGCGGTAACTAGACGGGCGGGTCCGGTATTCAATTACCCGCCCCGCCCCGCCCCATTGCCATCCCTATCCAAAACTATATTAATACTTCTATACTATGTATATATATTGCAAATATTTACATTAAATGCCAATAAATTGGTTTCAAAATTATATTTCATTTTTCATATTTCACCTTGTATAATCTTACTTTTTTTTATTCCACGTTGTATTGTATTTTTGAATGTATGACATCCCTAAGATATTTATGTGTTGTTAATTATATCATAGACATGTGTCATGTCATACATTTATAGAATCTTGAAATACAAGTGAAATAGGAAAAGTGAGACAAGAAATTCAAAAGCTTAAAGCCCTTCTTTAAAATTATGTTATGCTTGTAATCTATCTTAATCAAATCATTATATCAGAGAAAAATTCACTTTTGGCCCTATTAGATTTACCCCCTAATGATTTTAGTCCCATGTCTTGAAAATAGTCCCATAAAATTTTTCTTGTCTCACTAATGGTCCCACTGTTAAAAATTTAACAGTCAAACATGTCAAATTAAAAGTCAAACCTCCGATTTGCGACTAAAAGTGAGAACAATGAGACTAAAATCATCAGGTGCCCAGTCTAATGGGACCAAAAGTGAATTTTTCTCTAAAAACTAAATATAACTATTATCTATTTAAAAAAATATATTATCATTTTAGTTACTCTTTTTTATTTATTATAATTAAAAAATTGACAAGTAAATTAAATGATAAAATTTATAATTCAACTTATATAAACTAAATTTTCTGGAAAATAATTTTTAGAAATAGATGTTAATTAAAACTTTTTTTTTGTGAATGTGTAATAAAAAAAAGATGAAATACATGTATCATTTATTTTAATTAGAAAATTAACAAAGTAAAATAAATGATAAAATTTATAACTCAAGTAATAAAATTTAAATTTTCTGAAAAATAACTTTTAAAAGTAGATGTTAATTAAATTTGTTTTTTTGAATGTGTAATACGAAAAAAAAAGATCAAATACATGCATATAAAACACAATGCATGTATGTGTATATATAATATTTTTTTTGGGGGGGTCCCTATGTTTTTGTCCCAGGATACTGATCTCATGTAACCCAGTGTATGTATATGTAAAGTTTGATTTTTTTTTTGTGAAAATGTAAAGTTTGATTTAAAAACATAAAAAATAAAAATTATATATTTAAAAATAAAAAAGTAAAAAAAATGTGAGCTAGGTTAACATTACTAAAATATTTTTAATAGTATTTATAATTTAACTATACTAAAATATTTTTAATAGTATTTTTCTAAAATTTTTCAAAATAATTCCTATATTTAAAAATTATGAAATTATTTAATATTGTAAATTTTTTTATTTCATTGATAGTTGAACTACATATTTCCAATACGTAAATGTGATTTTTGTAATTATTTGTATTTTCAAAATCAAGAAGTGATTTAAACTAAAACAATATAGGAAAATTATTTGTTTTTCTAAATATTTTAAGTAAGAAATTTTTTTTAGTGAAATAAAATGCACTGGAAAAAGATATTGTTAGAAAAATATTTGAAGGACAAAGATTTTTTTTAGTTTTCAAGCGGGACATTCAAAATATTAATTTAAATAAATAACTCAAAATATAAAATTTAAAATAATTTTTATGATCAATAATATTAAATTTAACCCAAAAAATAGAATAATGAGATCATTTTTGGTTAAAAATTTAACTTTGGTGTCCTATGGGACTATTTTTGTTGTTAAAAATCTAACTTTGGTGCCTATGGGACCATTTTTGTCTTCAGTAACGGTTTCCGTTAGTTTTTTAACGGAGTTTCAGTTTTCAAGTCCTATGAGACTATTTTTGGTGAAAAATGTCGATTTGGGACTAAGAGCGAGTCTAATAAAATTAAAATCATTAGGAAGTAAGTCTAATGAGACCCGAATTTTTCTCCATTATATCACTTTATCAGAAAAAAAAAAAGTTAAAAATGTCTACACCGTATCATAATCTTATGAATATTCTGTTTCTATTCATGCATCATTACATTCCTCACAAATTTTAAGTATATACTGGGGAAAAGGCATGTAATGGTAATAATTAATAAGCCCATCTTCCACCTCCTTTCTAGGTAGGATAGATTCTTATGTTGACTCAATGCTTAATATTGCAACTTTAAATTAATAGTTTATAGGCCGACCTCGTCTTGAAAAAGAAGAATATAAAATAATTATAGTTACATTATTAATAATAACAAAAATCAAAAAATAAAAATCCAAACTCTCATAGGCACTAGTTAGATCTACCTATCTACTCAACAAACTCCTACTAACTTAGATTATTTTGTAATTTTTGTGAATACATAATTCCATATTAAGGAAAAAGTAAAACTCTAGCACCATGTGCAAAAATCATAGGCTAGGGGAACATTCAAATTGGGTTCTTCATTGGAGCTCTAGAGAAAGAGTCTGATTAATTACACATCCAGTCCTTGAAATCACTTCAGAGTTCTTTCCAGTCCCATCAAATATTCACTTGTTGATCTTACACATTTCTTTTGTTTCTTGTATTTTAATCCAAGTTTTAGCTTTTAATTACATTTTGAATGTAATTATTCCCAAAATAAAATCAAAACCCTAACAAATCATTGACTAGCAATCATAATCATATTAGTGGTTGCAAAAAGTGATTATGAGCTTCTAGGTAGAAACATTCTCATGTTTTTCTATTTTTCACCTGGAAGCTGAAAATCACTTTTTTTAGTATTTGCAAATACTTCCTATAGCGACAATGAAGCCTTTTCTAATGAACTTTGACTACTAATAAATGCAATTAATTAAGCAATGAATCATACAAGCATTGTAACTAGTACAAATTGATTACATAACGTGAAAGAGCTTAAAGTAAACACATATTAATGGTCTTCACATTGGGGGGTTTGAGCAATTTTTTATAAGCACCAAGAGTTGGAAACACCCATATAGTTTTGTGTGGAACCTCATTGACTTTTTATCTCTATTTTTCTTGTCATTTTGTATTAATTTTAAGGGGAAATAAACAATTACTTTTAAAGTTCAGCCTAATTATAAAATGAAAAAAAATTGTCCCTCAAAACTACAAATAACTCACTGAATTTTGTTTTTGTTTTACAAATTGCACATTTTGATATGGGGATCCCCTAAAATAAACATAAGCCCCAAGGAGTTTTTGTATAATTTAAATATAATTAGATTTTTTTGTAATTTAATTAAACATCAAATGCAAATCTGTAATTTACTGTAATTTTAATGCTAGGGGAGTTTAGAGAAAGGCAACACTCATATAAGACGCTCTTACGGATCAAAATCCATAAGACGGTTTCTAAACCCATGTCCATTGGCATAGACATGGTATTTTTGTAATATTCTGAGGACGGTGACATTTTTGTAATATTTTGGTGTTGATATAACATCACTTTGGAGTTAATTTGGACTCGAAGGTATTATTGACGTAATCGAAAAGTTTTTATGTAAAAAGTATTATATGTTTAAGTATTAAAAAGTATTACATGTTCACATGAAAAGTATTAATATGTCTTTTGAAAAATAATATTTTTCTCTGAAAAATATTACTATTTCCCCTGAAAAGTATTGGTTTTCCCCTAAAAAATATTTAGTAGTTTCCTGAAAAGTATTAGTAGTTTCAATAATATTAATATTTCTTCAAAAGTATTAGTAATCTCTTGAAAAATATTAGTATGTTGTTACCATCAATTCTGTCATTCTACGCAGTACTAAACTGAAATTTAATTTCCCCAAATCCGACAACCTAATTCTTAAAGTCTTCTGCATCTTCTTTCACTTCACAACCCATCTCTATAACAATCACTCCATGTAAAGGGCCACTTGAAGAAGATTGGGTTGAAGAGTCAAGAATTAATAACATCAAAATCACAGACGCCCGAACACCCACTTCTGTTGCCCGCTCATCGTAGTCCTCAACTCCTCATCAATACCCAAAGTGGTAGCAAGAAAAGAAAGGGGAACGGAGAAAGGGAAGAAGGAGAAGGAGGGAGAAAGAGAGGAGGGAGCGTTGTGTCGAAGAAAGACAGAGAAAGAGAGAGCAGGGGGAGATCATCCGATTTTTTGGGATTGGATTGGATTGATATGGATACGAGTTTGGGTATTAAGGATCCACCTCACGAATTTAGATTCTAGGAACTCTTAGAGGAATGCACCCAAGTTACTTGACAAATTTGAGCATTTTAAGGAGCATGTAATATTAATTTCAAGACAGAAGGAAAAGATGGGATTAACTCGAGGATTCTTATTTCTTTTTTAAACAGAAATTATTAAAAGTGTGTGTGTAAACTGTCGGTGGAGGAAAGTCGGCGAGATGGGTATTAATTGAGAGGCACAACCTATTCCTCTGCTTCTCCTTAGTCATCACCATATTCAACAGACAACATTGTACCATAATTCCACTTTACTCATATTCAGGCATTTACTCTATCCAATCCTACAACTTGTCTACTGGAATTTGGAAACCCTCACCAGTCACCCCCAAAGCCCAAAGTAACAATAAAATAAATAATAATAATAATAATAAATAAACAAAAAAATAAAAAAATAAAACAGATGGATAACATTGTACCAAAAATCCAGTATACCCATTTGGGCATTTACTCTATGCAAACATACAACTTGAGTAGTGCACACCTGACACCCCACTCCCGTTATTTAAAAAAAAATGTCTTTTTTTTAAAAAGAATTCTATAATTGAGTTTCAGATATCAATATCAACGATGTGTGGATGTCAAGTGTTTGTCCAATATGTATTGTTCATTTTGATTAGCTATACAATTTTTTTTAGTTATACAATTGATAACACCCAAAAATTACCTCTTCCCGCCGATCACCTTTCCCGACGAAAACCACCCCGAAACCTGCACAAAGGGGGGCCGGAGGGGGCTCCGCGCACTCCTCCGATCTTAAGTCGGTTTTGAGAAGGAAAACAAGCTAGAGAGAAAAAAGAATGTGAATAAAAATGGAATTAGGTTAGAATGAACCCTTGGGCCTTTATACCTTAGCTCGGATTAGGGTTTCCGTAAAATCCGGGATTCCGTTACGATTTGGTGTCGAGTCATCATTAGATTAGGATCGGATCTCATTAAAAACCCTAATTTTACGCCGTAATACCGGACCTCCGATCTCTCGTAACATGCTTCTCTCGTGTTGATACAAAACCTTTTAAATCTTACAAGGCATCTCCGCTTTTATACATCTTATAAAGCCGAACCGACCTATTCTTCTCAAGTCATGCTCAACTTTAAGGTGTCCACAACAATGCGGCCAACACTACCGACTATATCCGTGTCGGCTCATCACAACAATTTGAACTTGGGCCTCGACAGGGCGCCCAAGTAAATAAGCCTTTGTGCCAATCTCTCGCTATAAGCTCCACCACAGACGCCCATTATTTAACACAACAAACCATCCTAAGTGCTATGGGCCTCATCATTTCGGCCGAATGCTTTGGCATCACCCGATCGGTCCAATGTCTTGGGCCTATCGTCGGCCCAATGTCTTGGGCCTATCAGTCGGCCCAATGTCTTGGGCCTATCAGTCGGCCCACCACCGCTTTGCCCTTATCAATTCCTCCCCCAACTACGGATTGGTTTGCACCTCAACCATAGTTGCTTATAAAACGAACCGACCTAACATTTAGGGTTTGTGCTTTTCACTTTCCCGCCGACTCTTGGCTTTTCAAATTCCTGCGCCTTTTGGCCTTTCGGTACTGACACGCGGATTTGATTGATTAGACATCATTTCGCTTCCCGACGCCTCGTGACCGTCCCAATCATCTCTCGAAAATCGAGGCACCCCTTTGTCTTCTTTTCCTTATAAAAGCCACCCTCTTCCTCCATTTCTCACTTTTCTTTCTTCCAGCAAATCTTTCCCAAAAAATATTCATCTTCTCCATAGCGATTCTCCCGATTCCCTAGGCTTCCCAAAGTTTCACGGTCCAGACCATCTTCCTCCCTCAACCTCCTATTTCTAATCAGTAAGTAAACCTTTCTTCTCCAGCTTTTCTTTTTCCTTTAAATATGGCATCCTCTTCCTCACACTCAACACCGTCGGACGCGGTTGTCGCCGACTTAGAACGGTGGCGATGACTACGGGCTCTGTTCCTCCGCCTTTCCACTCACGGTGTCCGCCCATCGGACCCGACGCGATCAATCTAGCTCCGATTCAGTCGTGATTCTGACTGATAGAGATCCGAGCTCCGTGCTCGGTCCCTTACCCGTATATCCTCATGATTTTAAGGGGACCACCTTATCACCCCAATCTTCAAACCCTTAAAAGAACCGCCAAATTCTGTCCTCTTTCAAACTCTATCTTCCCGGCTCTGACTCGACCTAACCGACCTCCACCCAATGCCCTATCCTTCTTCGTAGGTCGGATAGAGGCGGCCTCCGATTTCCCATCCATCCCTTCATGGGTCGGGGTATCCGAGTTCTCCCGGTGCCTTTAAATCGCCTTTCCCCCGAACTCATTCCGTATTCTAGCCGGCCATTATTTTGACCAAGTATTTAGGCATAGAGCCCACTCTAGATCTGTTCTTCGCCTATTCCAAATAAAGAACTCAAACACCAAGGTCTTTTCTACATCACCTCCCGAGGTGATGCTCGCTTTTAAGCAAGTATCCTTCCTCCAACAAATTCTCGGAAGGACAAATATTTTTTCATTTCCTCCCCCGAGCTTGGGGTTCCCTATTGCTTGACTGGACCCTTCCACTCCAACGCAAACACAACCCCGAGATCGGTCTCCCGACCTCCGTGCTCAAATAAATAAACTCACTTTAGTCAAGTATGACCTCTCTCGCCTTATAACCCCTCCTCTTCTCAGCTACTTTGAGCCGAGCCCCATCGTGGCTCCTCCGCCTTGCGACATTGGTAATTGATTTTTTTTTTTGCAATTGATTTATTTATTCTTACTCATTGGCTAATCCTTTTTCTTTGTGCGAGATATGTTCACGGCACGATGGTCACGGTCGGATGATGAGGAGCAAGTCCTTGCTCCCGGCTCATAACCTCCTTCATCCAAAGATCTTTGCCGCTCCACGCCCGGGAGGTCGCCTCCTCCCACTTCGGCGACTGCACACGCTTGCCGCGGTGATGGCCGATCTTACGCCCAGAGCTCAACCTTCTATCCGACCTCCCCTTCCAAGAGACCGGTGTCGGCACCAAAGACAGAGGTGCCAAGAGGGCGAAGAACACTCCACCTCCCGCCGCTCTCTCTCTCTCTCTCTCGCACTCCATTCATACACCCAATCGACCTTCTTCACAGGCAATTCCATCCTCAAGAACACCGATGGAACTTTTGCCGTTCAATATGTTCGGGCAACCGCCGAACCCCGACCGAATCGCATGGAGAAAC
Source organism: Rehmannia glutinosa (assembly GCA_016081115.2). NCBI lineage: Eukaryota > Viridiplantae > Streptophyta > Magnoliopsida > Lamiales > Orobanchaceae > Rehmannia > Rehmannia glutinosa. The sequence goes on from CM071937.1 coordinate 83,978,712, forward strand.
TCAATGATCTTTGAAATGGGTGACTTCATTCTCGCTAAACCACTCAAAGGCCGAAGCACACTGGTGGCCGCACCGATCTCCCGAGCTCGGGTTGGCTTTGGCTTGATCCCTCCAATATTGCCGAGCTCAACAATTCCAAGAAGAGGTCATCCGTCTCAAAGCTCGGGAGACTAAGCTCCTAGAGGAGAATCGCCGGTACAAGGAAGGGAAGAGGTCAACAAGTGCTACGGTGGCTTCTCTAGAGGCCAAAATAAAGGCTCGAGACGATAATGCCGACCTCAAGATCGAGCCGAGCGATCTCCGGATCCGATGCACCGTCAACGCGACCAAGCCCGAGCCGAGGGCGTGGAAGGTGGTCGGCAAAGTTTCTTACCTCCCGAGGGCTCTTCCATAGTTCAGGCCATTCGGGAGAGGGTGAAGCAAGCTTTCTAAGCTCCAGGAATTTATCGAGTTCTCTCTCAGATTCGCCATGGAGTATTATGGTTTTGCTTTTGACCAAAGCCGAGCTTCAACTCGGGAACGCGTATCACTACCGAGCCCTTCGATCGCCGAGGTCCCCGAAGGATTCTCGCCCACCCAAAAGGCTTCGTGTTTTTCGATGAGGCGGAGCGTCTCAACCTCGCTCCCCGTGGAGGAGTTCATGAGAGTCTCTTATCTGCTCCTTTTATCCTCCACCCCGCTCGGCTCGGCCGGTCCTTCACAAGCTCCTGGAGCTCAGTCATCCTCTCAGCTTCCTGCAGGTCAAGTTCAGGATATCCCGGATGACGATCCTGAACTCGCTCTCATAGACGATGTGACCATCTCCATGGATGACCTGAATACCGAGAATGTTCCCCCTACTACTTAGAAATTCAGTTATGCTCTTGTAATTTTCTATCGTGTACTTGTATTTATCTTGAATGATCAATAAAGTTTCTTCGCACTTTCATTCCTCGATCTCTTGTCTATTATTCCTGTAATTAATTTTTTTTTTTTTTTCAAAAAAGATTAGCATATCATGTTAGCTGAGTTTCTGTTCCTCGTGGCCTCAAGTATTTGGAGATTAGCTTGAGCTGAGCTCCAAATACTTAATCAGTCTTCAATGGAAGCTGGCTCGAGCCGAGCTCCTAGCATGGCCTCGTGGCCCCAAGTATTTGGAGACTAGCTCGAGCTGAGCTCCAAACACTTGTCAGTCTTCAAAGGAAGCTGGCTCGAGCCGAGCTCCTAGCATGGCCTCGTGGCCCCAAGTATTTGGAGACTAGCTCGAGCTGAGCTCCAAATACTTGTCAGTCTTCAAAGGAAGCTGGATCGAGCCGAGCTCCTAGCATGGCCTCGTGGCCCCAAGTATTTGGAGACTAGCTCGAGCTGAGCTGAGCTCCAAATACTTGTCAGTCTTCAAAGGAAGCTGGCTCGAGCCGAGCTCCTAGCATGGCCTCGTGGCCCCAAGTATTTGGAGACTAGCTCGAGCTGAGCTGAGCTCCAAATACTTGTCAGTCTTCAAAGGAAGGCTCTCGAGCCGAGCTCCTAGCATGGCCTACACTTGTCAGTCTTCAAAGGAAGCTGGCTCGAGCCGAGCTCCTAGCATGGCCTCGTGGCCCCAAGTATTTGGAGACTAGCTCGAGCCGAGCTCCAAATACTTGTCGATCTTCAAAGGAAGCCGGCTCGAGCCGAGCTCCTAAAGATGGCTCGTGGCCCCAAGTATTTGGAGACTAGCTCGAGCCGAGCTCCAAATACTTGTCATTTTTAATCGTTTCCACTTTCCGAACTCATAATGTAGGGCAACGTATCATTTCATTCAAGACGAGTAGATTGATTACATCAAATATTTCTCTATTCTAGAATGATATTTCTTCAAATTGCAAATCTGCTCCAAGCCTCGGAGCTTTCGTCCTCCGATCTCTTCTAGCTCATACGCACTCTCCCGCCAACACCTTTACTACCCGAAGTGGCCCTTCCCACCCGCATCCAATTTCCCTTTGTTTTTGCTAGCATCCGACCTTCTTAAAACCAAATCGCCAACTGAAAGGCCCTTTTCTTTACTTTCTTGTCATAAGTCGCTTTGATCCTTCCTCGTGTCTTTTCCATCCGCAAAATGCCATCTCCTTTTTCATTTATCATATCCACGCCTCTCTCGGGTCAACGTACTCATTAATATTTTCATCAAAATTCGACTCGATGTGTTTCCATCCCGATCTCCGCCGGTATGACGCATCCATGCCATACACCAAACGAACGGAGCCTCCCGGTGGCCTCCTTCGGATTAGTTCGATAAGCCCACAAAGACCGAATCGAGCTCTCGAACCCATGCTCCTCCCCGCTTTTCAAGCCGAGCTTTCAACCTCGACAAGAATCTCGTTAGTTACCTCCACTTGTCCATTAGCTGCTTGGTGCGCCATCAAGTGAAGTTTTGCTTGATCTTCATTTCCTCACACCAAGCTCGGATTTACCCCGCTGACCAGCCCCATTGTCGATATCAAGGCCCGAGGCACTCCATACCGACACACTATATTTTGCCAAATAAATTTCATCATCGCATCCTCATTTATCTTAGCAAGAGGTTCTCGCTCCCACCCACTTGCTAAAATAGTCGATTGCCACAATCAAGAATTTCCTCCGACCAAGCCGGGAGAAAGGGACCCACGATGTCAATTCCCCATTTTGCAAATGGACATGCCGAGCTCATCGCCATGAGTTCCTCTCACGCCGATGTACCAAAGGTGCATGGATCGACATTTTTCGCATGCTCTCACCAACTTTTTCTCGCTTCCTCTCTCGTAAGGCCAAAAATACCCTACCCTAAGGACTTTTTTCATCAAAATTCTTGCTCCCATGTGGTTCCCACAACAACCTTCATGTATCTCTCTCGAGCACATATGTACCCTCTTCTCCACTCAAACACCTCAAAGAAAGGCATAGAGAAGCCTCTCTTATATAACTTATCTCCGATAATGCAAAAACGCTGTCGCCCGAATTTTCAAATGAGTGCTTCACGCCTACACCGTTGGTAAGATCCCCTCTTTTAAATAAGCTATGATAGCCGACCTCCAATCCTTCTTCTCCTCAATCTCTCCGACTTCCAACCCCAAAGGCTTTTCTTTTGCTACCAAAAGTGTGATCTGCTTAGCTTGATTCTCCAATGCCGAATCGCCAATTTCGCCGAAAAATCCGCCGACCATTTTCTTCCCGGGACTGACATATCTTGATTTCTTTCACCCTTCTTTCTAAAGCTCGATATGCTTCAACATACCTCTTCATCCTTTCTTCCCTTACCTCAAACTCTCCCATAATTTGTTTATGGACGAGCCGAGAATCCATGTAAATTACCATCCTAATGAGCCCCATCTCAATGGCCATTTGCATTCCCCGATGAATGCTTCATACTCGCCTCATTGTTAGATAGCTTGAACTCCAACCTCACAAAGAAAGTCATTTTCGATCCCTTGCGGGCTGATCAAAACAATACCAAGACCACATCCCGAACTCCCTACGGAACCATCCACATAAATCACCCAAGCTCCTTCATCGCTACCATCTCTAGTTGATTCTTGAACAAAATCCGCCAAAGCCGAGCTTTAATGGCCGATCCGTTCTCGAATCCAATATCATACTCACTCACCGATAGCCTACTTCACTAACCTCCCCGCTACCTCAGGGTTTACTCATCACATTTCTCAACGGAAGATTAGTTCGAACGATTACCTTATGCGAAAGGAAATACGGCAAGTCTCGCATGATCACCACTAAGGCCAAACCCGCCTTCTCTATCTCAAAGATATCGCAGCTCGGCGTTCAAAAACTTTACCGACATAGTATACCGGCCTCAACCGATCTCTCCTCCCCGATCAAGACCGTACTAACCCCTTGCTCCCCTACCGAAAGGTAGAGGTATAGGGCTCCCAGTGCAACGGCTTAGTTAGCAATGATAGATCGCGAAGTAATTTTTCAAGTCCTCGAAAGCCTTTTTGCACTCTTCATCCCAAACAAACTTTTTGGCTTTCCTCAAGACCTTAAAAAGGGTAAACTTCTCTCTCGCAAGGCGTGAAATAAAGCGATTCAATCTTCGCCGCCGACTTTGTTAAACACTCGCACATCTTTGGCATCCCGAGGTGGTGCCATCTCTCTAATAGCCCCGACCTTTTCCGGGTTGGCCTCTATTCCTTTCTCCGCGTAACCATGTACCCCGAAACTTTCCCGACGACCCCCAAAGGCACACTTCTTGGGGTTCACTTCATCCTATACTTCCTCGGGTGCCAAACGTTTGCCAGGTCATGCACATGATCTCTGACTTTATACTTTTGACCAACATATCGCTCTCACGTACACCTCCATGTTCCCGCCGAGTCGCTTCCCAAACATCTTATCCACCAACCTCGATATGTGGCTCCCGCATTCTTTAATCCAAACGGCATTACTACATAGCGTAATGTACCAAAAGATGTGGTAAAGCATACCCTTTTTGGTCTTCTTCGCTGGCACGATGACCGTGATATCCTCGTGATGCATCCATCATGCTAAGCGATTCACATCCTGACGCCGAATCCACCAAATTGATCAATTCGAGGCAATGGGTAATAATCTTTAGGGCAAGCACGATTCAAATCCCTAAAGTCCACACACGCCGCCAATCGCCCTCCGTCTTCTAACCAATACCGCATTAGATAGCCATTCGGGAATCGGATTTCTTTAATGTGCCTAACTTTCAACAACTTTTGCACCTCCGCCCCTAATTATAGCATCCTTCTTAGACCGGTTCCTCTTTTTTACCGCTTTACCTTATATGATGGATTAACATTAAGCTATGTTCAGCCGATGCTTGGATCTATCCCCACCAGGTCTTCCGTCCAAGCAAATACATCCACATTACTCCTTAAAACTCCACCACTCATCCTCAATGCGTCCGGCAACTCTTTCCCTACCTTAGTGACCTTATCGGGTCACCTGGTACTAGCTCGACCATCATCATTTCATCATTGGGCTGGACATGCTCCACCGGTTCGTCCAACCTAACCAACTTGTCTTTGTTTCTATCATCATCAAAAGCACTCCCCTTTTCTCGCCTTCCAATACTTTCTACGCATACAATCTTCTAGCCATATCTCGATCACCATCGACTTCCCTACTTTCTCTCCCACGGAAAATTCATTTTTAGATGGTATCACGACACCACTGCTTGGAAGGCATTTAGTGCTTGGTCTTACCAACATGACATTATATGAGGATCGTGCCTCGACTATCAAAAATCGAATCATTCTAGTTTTACGATTAGGCTCTTACCCAAAGAGACAGTAAAAGTAATCATACCTATTGGTTGGATCATTCCCCGAAGAAATCAGGCGCGCGTGTCCACTGTCTCTCCAAGCCGACTTGGAGGTCCATCTTCTTATAGCAATCATAGAATAGAATATCCGCCTAACTCCCGGTATCCACAAATACCCTCTCGCACATCATAATTAGAGATCGTCGCTGATCACAAGGGGCATCGCTGTGAGGTGTCACAATACCCTGCAATCCTGCCGTCCAAATTGGATATTCGCCCTTGACCGACACATTCCACACTTCAATCGCTCTTGCACCCGATGTAGGTCCGCCGCTCTCACATAATTTTTCCAAGCTCGCCTCGAATCTCCTTCCGCTTGACCTCCAACAATCATCTGGATGACCTCACGCCGAGGTGGGGCGGAGGTGGAGCAGCCTCCTCCTCTCCCCTACGCTCCGGCTCCACCGAGGTTGATGATATCCCCGGTTATCCCTCTTATACTCCCCTTTTTCTCCTTTTTGTCAATGTACACAAATTTCTGAGGTGACACCTGCTTGAATGAGCCGTTCGATCTCATCCCTCGTGTGTGCACCGATCTGTTGTGTGCCCATACTCATTGTGGAATCTACAAAACTCCTTACATTTCGCCTTTCTCGGTGCCTCTGTGCGCCTTTGGCCATCTCGGATCGGGATGCCTCTCAATAGCTATAAGCACTTCGCCGCCGAGGAATGACCAAAGGCGTATACTTCTCAAACCTCGGCCTTCCCCGACCTCGGACACTCGGCTTCTTCCGAGGTACTTTGTCTTCCCGATCTTCCCTCCCGTCTCTTTCTCTTCTCTCTTCCTCTCTTTTCATTTTTCTCGCCTCTTTCCAAGTTTATATATTTCTCTGCCCAGGAGCTAACGGCTCGTCAAATGTTTTAGCAGGCTCTATCACTAATGATTCAAAGAACTCCCCATCCTCGTGCCCCGAGCTAGGGCATTAGCCGACTTTCGGACTAGCCGACGGCACCTCCAACTTTGCCAGAAACCTCGGATATAGCTCAAAGTCCTTCCCTTCTCTCGCTGATACTAAACAGGTCGGGCGCGCTTTTGGTACTTACGAACTCAGTAATCGATTAAGAAAGCCGAGAAGTCATCAAAATTCCGAATGGAGCCCGGCAAGTCAAGGCTAAACCATTTCTTGAGCCGATTTCGTCAAGGTGGTAGGAAAAAATCTACACATCACACCGTCCGTGAATCGGCGAGAGAGCCGCGTTCTCAAATGGCAAAAGATGATCCCACGGATCGTGGTACCATCATATTCGAAGCTCGTAGCTCGGTATGAGGCCGAAGCTCGTCTGCTATCACCTCTTCCGAGAAGGGTGTCCCCGCCTCCCGAATCGCCGCCGCTCCCGGTACTCCAGGCCACCCTCCGACGAATATCTCGCACTCACGGTGAAGGTCATCCATCCGTTCGACCAATCTTGGTCGTCGGAACACATGCTCCGCCCTTGATGAATGTACTTCCTCCGCCATAGTCGGCCCGACCTCTTTCTCCTACCTCCGGAGGGACCACGGGAGGGGGACCACCGGAGGAGGAGGGACCACCGGAGGGGGACCACCGTGGAGCTGTGGTGGAAGCATCTCCCTCAGCGTCTCTCCACCGTCTGCTCCACAACTCTAGTGATGAAGCCCCCATTGTTCAAAGAACATTGGACTCAAATCTATACTCCCCAGGACATAGGCGTCTCCCATCCGCTCTGTCCTGCACCCGCCTCCCGCCATTCACCGGGGTGGTGGGGCGGAGGTGGAACATCTCCTCGCGTGACTACGCCGGAGTATCTCCCAGCCGGCGTACGGTTCAAATCATCTTCCAAACTCCTCCTAACCTCCCATAGCCAAAACTCGAATCTCACGTCTCTGCTCAATGTTTCCCACGAGACGGCGCCACTTGATAACACCCAAAATTACCTCTTCCCACCGATCACCTTTCCCGACGAAAACCACCCCGAAACCTCGCACAAAGGGGGCCGGAGGGGGCTCCCGGCGTACACTCTCTCCGATCTTAAGTCAAGATTTGAGAAGGAAAACAAGCTAGAGAGAGAAAAGCAATGTAACAAAAAATGGAATTAGGTTAGAATGAACCTGGGCTTGGGCCTTTTATACCTTAGCTCGGATTAGGGTTTCCGTAAAATCGGGATTCCGCTACGATTTGGTGTCGAGTCATCATTAGATTAGATCGGATCTCATTAAAAACCCTAATTTTACGCTGTAATACTGGACCTCCGATCTCTCGAACATGTTGGCTCTCGTGTTGATACAAAACCTTTTAAATCTTACAAGGCATCTCCAGTTTTATACATCTTATAGGCCGAACCGACCCGTTCTTCTCAAGTCATGCTCAACTTTAAGGTGTCCACAACAGTCGGCTCAACACTGCGACTATATCCAGTGTCGGCTCATCATAACAATTTGAACTTGGGCCTTGACAGACCGGCCCAAGTAAATAAGCCTTTGTGCCAATCTCCTGCTATAAGCCTCCACAGATCAACCCATTATTTAACACAACAAACCATCCTAAGGCTATGGGCCTCATCATTTTGGCCCAATGCTAGGCATCACGATCGGTCCAATGTCTTGGGCCTATCGGTCGGTCCAATGTCTTGGGCTATCGGTCGGCCCAAGGTCTTGGGCCTATCGTGTCGGTCCAATGTCTTGGGCCTATCAGGTCGGTCCAATGTCTTGGGCCTATCAGGTCGGCCCGGACCACCGTTTGCCCTTATCAACAATTTTTTTCCGTTGTGATTGTATCACGATTTTATCTTGAAAAGTATGTCGTTTAAGAGAAAATAGGTGACCATTTGTCCAATTCAAATATCCTATTTTGTTCTTTATTTCGTCTCGTATTTGAATACACAATATGATATCACATATACAGTAATAATGTCATATTATACACATAGTAGAAAATTAATAAGAAGATCTCACATGTAAATTACCCTCATCCAATATGACATGAATCTCATTCTCACCCAAAATATGTTTCCTTAGTCATGTCTCTCTTTTCTTGGGCATGTTTATTCTAGAAGTTGGGCCATTATACAACATCAAATTACATATTTTTTTAGTGCTAGTAAGTTGGGCTAGTATAAGGCTCTAATTGTGATTTGGGTGGGCCAAGCAAATACCCGATTTGTGCAGTAGTCCATTATTGATGAGATTACTGAGTCCATTACTGATAACATATTAGCTGCTAAATTAATATCAACAAAAATAATTGAACTTAAAGTTTTGAAACAAAAATTGCAAGCAAGCAATATCGATGGTTTTCTCCTAACCTTTTTCTCGTCAAAGAGTGTACACAGAATACTGCTTATTAAAATAATATTTCTATTTAAAACAAACAAACAATCAAACAAGTCTTAATCTTGTTTTAAATAATTATGAGTATTGCATATATAAAAAAATTGAACTTAAGTTTTGAAACCCAGTAAACTGAAATTAGCTTTCAGAAGCTGTTTTAATTCGACATCAGCCTATGTTGTACACGTTTATTTCACACATTTTTAGCTGAATGTTTCCAAGACATTTTTTTTTTTTTTTAAGATTACAAGGTTATATACGCGATTTATTCGTCTTAAAAAAATCATGATTACCCTCTTCTCCAGTTCTTATACAGACTCATGGGCCCAAGTCCAAAACATAAGAGTTTCAACATTTGGGCTCGATGATTTCTGTTCGTGACCCTGTGGGCCATGTGAAGTGTAAGGTAAGAGGCCCAGACTCGCAGTGTTAAACACCCGATTTATTTTTCTTTTCTTTTTCCCGCAATCTTGAACTCTCAAATGACTTTAATCACCCGATTTAATTTCTTCCTTAGTTGTAAAAAGAAGGGAAAGAAACCGAATTTACTAAATTGGAACCAATTATCTTAGACTGTAATAAGGCATTTTGAACATAAATATGCTAGTCTTCACTAATTTGGAAAAAAATTCCTTCGAATACTTTCATTCTCATTCACATTTTGAACTGTCGAATTATTACAAAGATATATCATAGTTATAAACTAAAAATTATGTAAATATATATGAAGTAGATTTTATATAATTTAAAACTATATTAAATAAAAATACAGATCATAGAAAGTATGTCAAAGTAAGTCATGTTTTCGCTCCAAAATAATTCCTTTTCATTCATTTCATATTCTTTGATCGATTTTGTTATCATTATTATTAAATCAATTTATAAAATACATACACATGTATTAAATATAAAAGAAATTCCATCTCTAGGATCCGTGTACCCGGAAATGTTGAAAAAGGATATGATTGAGTGGGTTCGGGTTTCAACTCCAATTACCCCCACAGCACATAAACTAAAGAAAGAAACCCTTTTGCTACTCTTTTTCTTCTAATAAGTCTTATCTTCTCGCTCACTCTCTCGTTTCAAAATCCCTCTTCATATTCAAACTTACTGATAATACCCTTTTACTGTTATACAATAAATGGCATTGTCTTTGGGCGTATTTTCGAGTTTCTTTTCAGGTGAAACGGCGTCGTTGGTAAGGTCGTCTCCTATGACCGTCAAGCTTGTTCCAGCGAATCTGCGGCCAGTGACCGTCATGGCAGCGTCAAAGCCGGCTACGGAGACGAAGAAGCGGGAGCCGAGAGGAATAATGAAGCCGCGCCGAGTGTCGCCGGAAATGCAGGCGTTCCTAGGCGGCTTGTCTGAGATTCCCCGCACTCAAGCACTCAAAGAGATTTGGGCGTACATGTCATCAAGCAACACAATCTACAGGTATATGCATTTCATAAACCCTTATTAGTACAACGAAATCCTAGCTTGTTCTCATTAGTGTATCGGTATTATTATTTTACTTCCAGAGTTTTTGTATATGAAACATTTGGCCTGATATATTTAGTTTTCCTTAATTTTGATCGTTAGGTAATGGACGGTTTGTTTTCTTTTGTGTTTTGAGAAGTGATTTATCCATTGATTTCTTTCAATTATACGTTTGTATATGTGATTGCAGAATTAAATTGAATATTATAATTAGGCTTGATTTGACTATATTTGACATGAATGCATTTCTTAAACTTGAGATTGGTGTTGGTGTTGGTGAAGGGAGAGTTAGCTAAGTGTATTTGCTTAAATATACCGTGGGATATGTTACGGAACTGGAGGTTGGTTTTCGAAATTTTTTTGTGTTACTTTTTATTTTTTGTAGATGTACTAATCCAGCTCTTTTTTTCACAGAATTGTAACTTCTATTCCATTTAAAACGTAAGAAAGTTATATGTTGCAATTATACATATTAATGTGGTAGTACTAGTTCCACTAATCATGGTATCGGGGAGAAGATCTGTTCAGGACTCATATTTTTGCAAGCCGTGTCATTAATAGAAAGTTTCAGCTAAAGCTGCTCAGGAATACTTTTTGATGTTAACGTTCTTTGATTTCAAACTGTTTTTTGGTTGGTTGTCCTGTGATCAGGTCAAACGACGTCCAGTAAAGAATAATCAATGTTTAAGTTTGTAATTTGTAAACCATTACTAGGAATTTAATAACCTCTCGTTCGAGCTCAACTTTTTTTGCATATAATATCTGTTATATAATATAATGCAGGAATAAGTAGAATATCATATAGCTTCCTCTAGATTTATATGGTGAAAAAACAGTCAACAATCTCTTGAGCTTTGAATTTTAAGTTGTCAATGGTACATTCAAAATGCTTGTGGTTGCAGTTTGTACACAAGTTTCCGTACTAGCAAAATCATGAACTTTACATCGAGCGTCCAGCCACATCTTCTTGTTTTCTGAATTAGTTTGAGATTTCTGAATATGGAATGCAAATCGATTATGTCCATAGTTATGAATTCTGTATTGCGCTCATGTTTGATTTAGAGGGCGTTTGGTTAAGCTTGTATAAGATGTTATGGAGAGCTTATAAGCTCTCTAAAGGTGTTCAATAATTTTTCTTTAAAAAAAATTATAAGCTCCCAAAGTAAGATTTTATGACCTTATAAGCTGTTTTTAAGAAAAATGTGGGGAGATTTCAACTTATTTTCAAAATAAGATCTCGTTTTAAGAACCTTCTTTCATTTTGACCATTTAATTACAAAACTACCATTTTAACCCATCAAGGCAAAATTATTATATTTTATTTATTTATACCCTAATTTTACTCTTGTGCATTTACAGATGGAGTAGAACTGACTTGTGTATGTATCTCTTCATTTCAGGATCCAGCAGATAAAAAGGTCATCATCTGCGATGAGAAACTGAAGACAATTTTCGGAGGAAAGGATCGTGTTGGCTTCCTTGAGATTGCTGGTTTGATTAGTCCACACTTTCTCAAGTGATAATGTGAGCGGCTAATTAACCGGAGTATGGCTCTGCCTTTTGAAAGGAAAGCACTCTCTTTGTAAATGAAGTTTATGTTGGTTGATGATATTATCTCTTTAGGAAAAATGCTAGCAAACACAAGCTCTGCTTTCCTTTATAGACCAGATTTTGAAGCTCGTCCTCGGGTAGCGAGGAGTAATTTTGCCGTTTGAATCCCACTTGTAGGCCGTAAAATATGCAATGCTTTTAGCGACTATAGATATCAGTATTCTTAATCTGTATCAAGGTTTTACGGATCTATCTTTTTGTCTAATCTGGGATTTTCTGTAAGATTGAAATTATTGACTGAGGTTGGAAGAAGTTTGATTCTATTTGTTGTGCCCCTCGTGAGGTCTTGCTCCCCTTGTTAAAAATTTCTGGGTAGGCTGAAGTGAAAGTTATGGTAAATTTTGCTGGTGCGTCTTTTAATTATGTTCATTGATTGGTTGGCACGCTTTTTACAGGTGTCGACTGTTGCGGAAGATTGTATGTTTTGTTTAAGGTTTAAGGTTAATTACACAAATTATAGCACTGAGGTTAGCATGATTACAACAAAAACCGTTATACTTTAAAATTATAAATATTCCCTTACATTTATTTTTAGCTTATAAAATTGTACCATCAACTCCTCGTCAAGCTCCAAGTGGGAATATTTGATAGGTAAATACAAACCTAATGGGTATTTGTAATTTCAAAAAATAACTGGAGTTTTTTTTTTTTCTTCATAATTAGGCTAAATCTTTAGGCTAGTTTTTGTAATTATCATCTGATTTATAATTTATGTGACAAATTGAGGGGCATTTGCGACAAGGAAGCTCCCCTGACGTGATTCACGTGAATATTTATGGCATTTGCGACAAAGAAGCTCCGCTGACGTGATTCACGTGAATATTATGGCATGAATCATGATGATGTCGGAAAAGACTAGAGCTGCAAACGAGCCGAGTCGAACAAGAACAAACACGAGTTTGGTTTGTTTAGTTTTTGGATTGGCTTGAGTTCGGTTCGAGCTTTCCTACTTGAGTTCGAGCTTGGCTCGTTATTCGCGAACAATTCGAGCTTAGCTCGTAAAAAGCTCGTTTAATATATTCGACCAGCTTAGCTCGAGTTCGACTCGTAAAAGGCTCGTTTAAGCTTAAACGAACTTAGCTCGAGCTAGATTCGTTAAAGGCTCATTTAAGCTTAAGCGAGCTTACCTTGAGCTTGGCTCGTTAAATGCTCATTTAAGCTTAAATGAGCTCGGCTCGTTAGAGGAATGTTTAAATTTTAACAAGCTTGCCTTGTACAGGCTCGTTATATGCTTAAGCTCAAATTCGAACTCGTCAAAACAAACTCGAGCTCGTTAATGATTGAGTTCGAGTTCGTTAAAGCTTAAAATATATGCCAAATTGTCCTTATTTTGTAATCAAATTTCATATTAAGACTAAATCACTTGATGTAGCAATACAAAAGTAAAAATCAAATGCATAAGAATTAGGTAAAAAATTTCATATTACTAAAAGACAAACCATAAATGAAATTACCATAAGTTTTTAGAATCATAATTAACTAATAAATTTCAGTTTTGGATTATTATTAATAACATTAATATTTTAAAATTTAAGTGTGATGTTTTAAACATTTGTAATATGCCTATGACTTTATGATAAAATAGTATTAATTGATGATTAAATTAATTATTAGGTCTAAATCTATAATTAATACTAGGTAAATCTCATGTGATACATGATTTTGTTAGTTTTTTTAGACTAAATACTTTTTAGTTCTCGCCAAACTATCGATTTTTTAAAATACTTTAATTTTTAACAAAACCAAATAATTTAAAAATATCCAAAACCAACACTCTTTTAAATATGTCTCAACTAGAGCAACACCCATACGTTACATGTGATTTGTCCATAAATAAATTTCAAAAGATTATCTAGATAGAATCCTTGAATTTTGAATTTAAATTCAAAAATACATTATTAACTCAAACGAGAGAATATATTCAATAAACAATATGTATTTTGAACTAATAAAATCTTTTTTATTTTTTTTCTTGTTCGTTTTCTACATTTTTATATATAATATAATATTTAAACTTGAGAAGATAACTAATTTAAAAATAGTATAGATGAAATCCTTGATTTTTGGATTATTTGTCTTTCAAATTTGTTATCTTCTAAATTTAAAATATATTATCAATTCAAATAAGAGAATATCTTCTATAAAAAAATTATATATGCTAAACTAATAGAATCTTTGTCAATAAAAAATATGCAAATGAGATGAATGACTCGACATTGACTTTTCCAAACTATTTGTGAGTTGTGTACAAATTATAGTAATATTGTTTTTCCTTTATATTCCCAATTATCAAAACATTATCATGTCAATGATTTTTCTTTCTTGCTTGTTTTTTTTTGCAGTTTATTTAATATGGTAAATATTAAAATAAATTAAATTTCAAAGATGAATCCTGATTTTTGGAGTAGTTATTATCTTTTAAATTTGTACATAGAATGCCACATGGATAAATGTGAAGCAACTGGGTGGGATTGAAAGAATGAGAAATTGACAAATTTCCAAGATTAATGATGTGATAACATATGTTAAATTTATTTTTTGTTTTAGTATATATGGTTGATATTATATTTGTGCTTATATAGACTATATTATTATATATAAAGATATATATATATATATATATATATATTATATTTTTAGTTTGATTTGGTTTATTAGATAGTCATACACACACACAAACAAACACACACATATATATATATATATATATAGATATTATACTATTAAATCTATTCGACGTCAATTTTGTATGGTTGATCAATAGTTTTTGTAAGGATAGTAATTATTTCACAATCTAAACGAACTTGGGCATAGGCTCACGACTCTATAAATGAACATATTCTCGAACTCAACTAAACGAGCTCATTTCAAATGTTCGCGAGCTCAACTAATGAGTCCGATCCGAGCTCGAACCTAGGCTCGCGAGCCTGTAAATAAGCTGAGCTCAAACCTTGGCTTGCGAGCTTATAAATGAGCTGAACTCGAACCTTGGCTCGCGAGCCTGTAAACGAGTCGAACACGAACCTTGGCACGCGAGCCTGTAAACAAGCCGAACTCGAACCTAGGCTCGCGAGCCAGTAAATGAACATGTTCGTGAGCCGATTTCGAACATAGGCTCGAGAGCCTGTGAACAAACAAGTTCGCGAGCTTTCAAACTAAATATCTGCAAGCTCGAGTTTGGCTTGTTAAGCCTGACGAACAATCTCGAAGAGCTCACGAGCGACAAGTGTCTTGGTTCATTTGCGCCCTAGAAAAAACTATTGGCTATTCCATCTTGTATTAAGGGCATCTCCAACCCATGACACCAAATTTGATGTGAATATTACACCTAATTATAAAGTCCATGTTCAACTCTAGCCTAACTTATTCAAAATGTTCAATTCTAGCCATTTTCTTTATTAAACCTCAAAATACCCCTTATACAAATTGAAGACAAACTGTGGTCATATCAAGATTTTAAGGGCCTTAAAATGGTATTAAAGGCTAAGTTTATTATATTTATGTAATTAATAATTAGTGAGGAGAATTTTCTCCAAAAAAATGCGTTGAACAATTGTCCAAGATGTATACATTACATGAGATATCGTCAAATTTTGACAATGTATGCACAAGAGACCAGGATAAGATAACATATTAGAACAATCAATATGTTGAAAAAGAACTTGCAGGAGCCGATAGGAAAACCTTGAGACAATGCGAAAAACAAGCAGGGTATTATCCGAATTTCCTTATGGTAAATCAGATATTATATGTGGATCTGATGAATCATCAGGAAGAAGCCCATCAAAATCATGATTCTTGATGGAATACAGAATGGAGTGAGATAATTCCAGACACATCTAAGTTCTCAAAAGATCTTAGAGAAGTCCAGAAGATGGTGCAGAATTATGGCAACCGCTATAATCACATACCTACACAAGTACATCAGATCCAAAACCAGATAGAGACGATGGTGGAATATTAGAAGGAGACACTTGAAATGCTTCATTATATTTAGAAACGAACTAAGAATCTGGAGGATAGATCAAGTTCATCCGGAGGAAAGAAACATATCAATTTCGGAATAGTACCCTATTTACACTAAAATGAGAAACCAACCAAAGTTGTATGATGCATGACAAATGATGAAAAGCTCCTTGCTATCACCAAAGGAACACCCGTCATAAACTAAAAAGTGATGGATATGGAGAAGATTAATCTTAAAGATGTACATGACCTTGCAGAATCCTTCGCAAGATTAGAAATTATAGATTTAAAGATGAACACAAGAGATGGATCAACTTTGGTTACTCTTGACCAACATCAAAGACCACTCACCACATATTGATCCCAACATAGCAGAAAGTTCAGGACTCACATCATATGGATGAACCAATGCCACACGCTATAGATTTTACTACAATAGGAGATACTATTGTTTCAGGAACTTGACAATGTTCCAAGAGGCCAAATTTATACAATACGCCTTATTGGGAAATTTATTGTATAGATTTTGATGATGCTATGTAAAACTTAGATTAGGAAGTTGAGACCCCATTTTCTGTTGTAAATTCAACTATATAATCAATAAGATATATGAGCTGAGTCGAAGCAGTCAAGTTGAAGATTGCATAAGTTGACTGAAGGACAAAGCGAAGATTCAACCATGTTGCAGCTGAGTGTCGAAGAGAAGTCTCAGTCAAGTACCAAAAAGCTGTCTCAGTCAGTAGACCGACAACTAAGTCACTCCCAGATGATCGGAGAAGACTCACTAAGGGGTTCAAAAGAAAAAAGGACTTAAGAAAATTGAAGATGTCTGTTGATAAGTAAAGTCAAAATATTACTGAAAGAGGAAATAAGACAGACTGTAACCTTAAAGTTGTTTTGCTGAAAGATTGCAAAAGACTGGGAACCAATGGGATGTTCCTGCACACCTGCAATGGTTCATGCGGCCCTGCAGAGCATTAAACTAAGGTTGGGTCCACACCAATTGGTACATAAAAAGACAAGCCAACAACCATGAAATGGAGTTTAAAAATGCATCTATCTCTTTAACGGATACATTTTTGATGTGCTACTATAAAAGGCCGATGAGTTCATTTGAGAGAGATGACTTGCAATATTAAGACACAAGAGATTATCTCAGAAATGAAAGCAAATAGCAAAATACTCTCAAGAAATTCACTCAATCTTCAAGCCTAAAATCTTTAGACTATCTAATCAACACTTTTAGTGAAGGGAAGAAAAGCTTCAAGCTGTTGAGAGGAACTTGTTTAAAGACAAAGGGGTCTGCATATCCAAGTATTGAAGGAAATGCAGTGAGGTTTAAGTTAGAACCAAACTTCGGATTCGTTGAAGGGCTTTGTGATCAAAATCCAAGAATTCAAGGAGTCAAGTAGCGAGAACATCCGCTTTTGAAATAGTCCGAGTCCCGTGAGTGAAGCCAGTTGTGTGACCAAGGATTGCTTGGACTATTTATCCTTTTTTAACTCATTGTTGCATTAGTGGATTACCTCTAGGGGTTGGAGAAGACTGAGTAGAGGAATTACACCATCCTCGAACCACTATAAAATTGCTCTATATCTATTTACTTTCATCATTTTATTCTTGCACATTATTATTGTGCTGATTGATAAATTTGCTAAGTCAACTGATAATAACTTAACTAAAACAAGTGTTGTAAAACATATTTCAACTTAAGGGTGTAAGACTTCCGCTGTAAAACCAAGTTAGCTATATTTTTAAAAGATCTCACTTTACTCAGCTGAGTTACTCTGTCAATAGCTCAGTCGAGTCTATTGAGTGGTTAACTTTACTGTTGGGGTGAACTAAACTATCCTTCAAAGACTTAGCTGCTTGCATTAAAACTCTGATTTAAGGTCAAAAATTGAAAATTGGTTAAGTATATTCAAACCCCCTTATAGACTTAACACAAACACCCCTTGAGACCTACAAGTGGTATCAGAGTGGTTGGTTCAAAGTACCTCCCGCACTGGTTACTGAACTAGATCTCATTCTTTTTCAAAGATACATCACTTGCTGCTTTTAAAACCTTATTTTAAAAGTTATTATCATGGACAAAAATCTATATCGCATTCCTATGCTCACTATAAAGGAGTTTGATGATTGTAAGATTGACATGCAGACACATCTCTTAATGCTGCATGATGAAATGTGGTTTATCATTGAAGATGAACCCATACAAATCATGAAAGTGAATACAATTGTTAGAGCTGCTGCTCCCGCTGCTGAAGGAGAGGCTGTTGCACCAAGACCTGCTATGGTTGAAAGCCAAGATGTAAATGGACCAACGAGGACATGAAAAGATATAACTTGGATAATGTTGCTAAGGACATCCTTTACAAAACTCTTGATAAAGCAATGTTTAACAAAGTGAAATCATGCAAGACTGCTCGTGAGATATGAGAGAAGTTAACCTTAATTTGTGAAGGATTAGATCGAGTTAAAGAAAATAAGCTAATCATTTCGACAAAAATTTCAAAATTCTAAAATGCTTTGCGGTGAAACTCGGATAAGTTGAATGCCGTTTTACAGAGATTACAAATGAGCTTTCGGTATGGGTAAGGAATACACACAGAAGGAGATGTGTATGAAATTCCTTAGGTCGCTCCCAGTTGAGTGGGACATGAAAGTGATGGCCTTGAGACTTTCCATGGACTTGACAAGATGTTCGCCTTATTTTTAGCTTCACCGCAAGTGTACGGTGCATTTTGTAGAATAGGGTTAGCAAGGTCGAATCCACAGGGGCTAATAAATTAATGTACTAAGTACTGGATTGTAATAGCCTTATTTTTATCCAGACGATCGAAAGTGAGTGAATTGGTTTTATAAACTAAAGCAGAAATTTATCCTAAAAGAAATAAAGCAAAGAGTTGATTAAAAGATTAAGTAGATGAATGGATTCATGGGTTATGGTTTCAGTTCATATCCCCTTTTATTATCAGATTAATCAAACCAAAGTTAAACGTATTCTTCCCTATAGAACAATCACAAAAGTGATTTACCCTCTCTCTCGAGATGCATGTAAAAGCGTTGATTGGAATATCGATGCTAGCATCTCTACTCAACATGAGATATCCAACTCTCAAAAGCTCAAAAGATTATAAATCCTCACGAATATTCACAGACTTCTCAATCATGCAAGATATTCATGTCAAGTACTCATAGATATAGTATTGAAACTCATCGGTTAGAATTATGAATCATACATCAAATAAGTTAAACCAATCGCGTTTTGATAAAACATGAATTAAAGCAAAGTACTTGAATAGGGTTGGAAAACATTAACTTCAATTGCAATTAATCATCAAATAAAAGTATCCATTATCCTACTCCCAAACCCGAGAATCACAAAGAAGTTTAGCCAGATATAGAAAATAAATAATCCATAGACAAATTATTTGTTATACAGCTGTCTCTTTTGTCTGTATGCCTGTGCGTTTGTTTTAGCATCTGCTTTCTTGGGATATTTGTGATATTTTTGAGTGTAGTGCCTGGCTGCATATGTGTGTTGATAATATCTCTTTTCCCTTTGGAATGACCTTTGCTGAGGTTAAGGTCTTTGCCATTTAGGGTTCTATTCCATTGGTCTTTGCTGATATTTTACATTGTACCAATCAGCTTGGTTTGGATAGTTTCTACCATTCCCAACGTGTGTTCTCTGATGAAACTTCTGGGGTTTTTGGTAGCTCTGTTTGTTCTTCATAGAGTACTTTCCATTTGGAGTTTGCCAAGGAACTCACCGGATTTCTTCTCGCTTGTCCTCTCAAAGATACTCAATCGGGTCATTTTCCTTTCCCTTTATATCCAAGGCCAGTTTGTTTGTGATTGTGCTTAGAAGTGAATGTGGGTGCAACATTTGATGTTTTGGGTTTTTGGGATGATTCATTGCTTGAAGATCCTTTTTCCAAAATCACTCTTGGAGTTTGACTATGCACAAAGGAATTGAATCATATGTCTGTCTTATCTCCACATTCCTTTTGACTCATGATAAGATCATCCAATGATTTGGATGCCTTTGTAAATGAGGCAATCACATTTTTGAGATCTTTTTCCTCTTTTTTCTACAAAGCTCATCACTGCTATCATTTGGGCGTTCTCAGCCTTCAGCTCTGTGTTCTCAACAGCTATGTGACTTAGAGTACTCAGCTTCTTAGTCAGTTGTGAGTTTTGGCTTTTGAGCTGGTTGTTTTCCTTATTTAGAAGTGTGTGTGAGGATTTAATGTGCTCAAAGTCTTTCATCATTTTGCCGAATGAATCATAAAGATCAGTGGGTGATGAAGTGTGTGTATCACAATCACTATCACTTGAATCTGAATGAGATGAGTTAGAGTGTACCTCATCTTCTTGGTCTGGTTGATCTTGTTCTTTAACCATAAGACAGACCATGGCTTCTTCTTCAGAATTACTTGAGTAGTCAGCTTCACTACTTTCCTCGAGTCCGCTACTTTTGACTCGGCTCGAGATGTCTCAAGAAATCTCGGCACCCAACATGGCTTTCTTCTTTTCCTGTCTTCTTTCTCTGAAGACTTTTCTTTATTCTTCATTCCTATATCTTTTTACTGCTGGATAGGAACAATCAACTGATATTAAGCTCCAACACAGGTTATCAGCTCTTTGATCAGTTCTTTCTGTCCTTGGGTTATCAGCTCTCTGATATTCTACCCTTTGATGTTCAAATTTCTTGGGCGGCCTGTCTTCCATTGATTTAGAGGAGCTGAATGTCTCCTGGAGGTTTCACCCTTGTTTCTTTTATAGTTCTTATTGAAGAACTTGTTGAATATTTTAACCATTAGGGCAATCTCCTCCTGGTCTTTGGCTTCCTTTGGTTCAGTTCTCTTTCCATCCTTGACTATCGGGTCAAAATTGCCTCTTGGGTACAACTGTCTCCTCTTGATCTTTTCTTCTCAGATCAAACTCATAGGCTTTGAGGTATGAGAATAGCTCATGGATGGATGTTTTTGAGAGGTCCATTGAATGTCTTAGAGCCATAGTCTTCATTTCCCATTCAGCTGTGAGGATTCTTAGTATCTTCATACATATTTTCGTTTGTGTATATTCCTTCCCAAGAGCTGAAAGCTCATTTGTGATTTCAGTGAATCTTGCATCCAAATGATCCATGGATTCACCCGCAAACATTTTGACATTTTCAAATTTTTGAACAAGAATGATAATTTATTTTCTTTAATTTGCTCTAATCCTTCACAAATTAAAGTTAGCTTATTCCAAATATCTTTTGCTGTTTTGCAGGATTTGACTTTGTTGAACATCGCTTTGTCCAAAGTCTTGTAAAGTATGTCCTTGGCCACATTGTCCAAGTTGTATCTCCTCTTATCCTCATTAGTCCATTCAGTCCTTGGTTTTTCAACCATGGCTGTTCTTTCCTCTGCAGCTTCTTCTCCTTTAGCTGCAGCAGCTCTTGTTACAACTATGTTCACTTTCAATATTTGCAGTGGCCCATCATCTATTACGAACCACATTTCCTCGTGTAGAGCAGATAGATGAGCCTGCATGTGATTTTTCCAAGGGCTCAATGAACCAACCGCTCTGATACCACTTGTAGGCAGTGTTCCAAAAATCGCTAGGCGCTAGCCGGGCAGTAGACTGGGGCCTAGCGCCTAGGCGGAGCCTGGACGGGGTTAGGCGGGGCCTGAGCGGGATTAGGCGGGATCTAATTGGGAAAATAACGTAGGCGGACAAGGAGGGCCTAGCGCCTAGGCGGGGTCTAATCAGAGCTAGGCGGGGTCTTTTAGAACAGAGCTTGTAGGTCCCAAGGGGTGTGAGTAAGGTTTAGAATGGGGGGTTGAATAAACCTTACCAACTTTTCGATTTTAGTCCTTTTAAGATTATTACAGAGTTAACTCAAACAACTGTGTCCTTGAGGGATATCTAAGTTGGTTATTCAGCAGAGTTAGCCACTCAATAGACTCGATAGAGCTGTTGATAGAATAACTCAGCTGCTTAACCTGAACTTTAACTTGGCTGTGTTGGTTTTATCAGCGAAAGACTTAACACCCTTGAATTGTTTTAAACTTGTTTTAACACTTGATTTTAGCACTTGGTTATTAATCAGTTGGATATCAAATATGAGTTTATTAGCAGATATGATGTAAGTATGCATAAATATAAATGTGCTGAAAAATAAATGACACAGTTAATTTTTATAGAGGTTCGAAGATGGGGTAATTCTTTTAATCCTCTCTTCTCCTCCTGGAGGAATCCACTATGTAATAGATCTGTTTACAAAGTGGTCAACAGTCTAGAGACAACCTTGGTCACATAGTTGGCTTCTCTTCCGACTCAGCTTCTTCACATGGCAATTGTCTTGCTACTTCAGCTCACTTTCTCAAGCTCTTGGATTTGATCACGAAGCCCTCCAATAACTTGATACTGGTTCGACCTTGAACCTTCCTACAATACTCCTTGGAAAGTAGACCCCTTTTGATTCTTCAAAAGTTTCCTCTTCAACAAATTTGAAGTTATCTTTCCTTCACAACTTGTGTTGGATCGATTTCCTTCGAGTTTCAGGTTTGAGGATTAGCTTGAGTATTCTTGAGAATATTTGCAGGTTAATAGGTTGAATAATGCTTGATTTCTCAGGTATGCAAGGTAACCTTTTCTTAATGAATTTCCTCATCCTTTTATAGTGAACTTTTGAAATTTTGCCCGTTGAAGAGTTCGGCTGATTTCAAAAGTCACTTATGTTCGTTGGTTTGTCTTGTTTCAGTCCTTGATGTTGACATTTCTTTGTATTTAATGTCTTGCAGCATTGCAACGTTTCTAACACTGCAATCTTCCCTATGGTTTGTTCCTTTTGCACATAACTGGAACTAACACTTTATCTCTGACAACTTTAACATGTTACCATTCTGAGTAATATTCTTGACTTTCATCAATGGATCTCATACAGTTGTCTTGACTTGACTGTAGTCTTTTATTCCCCAGGTGACTTAAGTTAGCTTCCAATCCTTGGATGACTTATCTGTCACTTCAACTTGAGACATGGCTTCTTGAGTTGACTTGACTGACTCTTCATACAGCCGTTTCACAGCTGATACACCTTCAGTCGAGTTCTTGTTTTTCCTTCTTTGCCATACTCATCTATCTCACAATGGGAATCTTCACTTCCGATCTTGATTGACTTCTTGTATTTCAGCGTAGCTAACTTGACTCAAACTTTTCCACATTGTCTATTACAATGTAAATTACAAGGAAAATGGGGAGCCAACTTCCTAGTTTAAGTTTTACATGGTATCATCAAAATCTACAAGATAAATTTCCTAACACCCGTCATCGCAGGCACAAACCTCGCAAACCATCCCATATGTGCGCAATGATGCCTTTCAGAGATGTTTCGTTCACTCAAATCCTACCAGAGTTAGAAAAAGAGACCACCGCTCAAACAAAGAAAGATTCACTCAGACGGAAGATCCAATCATCCCCATCGACACCATTGTTCCAAATTTTATTTCAACTTTGATGAAGAGTGGCTTGCACTTCAATCAAGTGAGATAATTGAGATTCGTGAGGTCTTCAAGAAAATCATGAAGAGATTGAGAATGTTGAAAGACATCAGCCTCACTCGACTTAAGACCGGACAACAGGGATGCTACCCTCACAACCCGGCAGAGGGATAATAGTACGGATCGGGAATGGTCTCAACAAAGAATCGCCATGCGACTCGAATAAGTTCGTTATTTCAAAGCATTATATGGCAGAATGCTCGTCTGGATGGCTGACAACGCTGATATCAAACAAAGGATACATGCATACATTGAAAGGCTACACGAGTCTCACAAGACTCGAAATGGAGTCACAAGATTTCCGAGAAAAGAAATTATGCACCTTGAGAACACAATGAATGACAAATTCGCTACTCATGGCTGAAATGAAGTTGGTGGTAGCCGATTCCAAGGCAACTCGCTCGTAATTTTGAGCAAATTATGCAACAAATGGACTCCAAACACAATTCGAGATCTAAGAAGACTCGACTTTATGCTCACAGACATGTTCCCCGGGGTCCCTCTTTCCTTTGATGATGCCAAAAGGAGAAGAAGAGTCCCTAAGGAAATTAAAAAAAGAAAAATTGAAGGAAGGTATAGTGAGAAGAAAATTGCACCGAGAAGGAATGAAAAACAAATGAGGGGGAACATTCGAAAGATCTTACCTTAATGATAGCCTGAACCCCTCGGCAAAAACAAATTACATCGTCTCCCATCCCGAGCAAACTCCCGCAACCCTACCCATCGAGCATTCTTTGTGCCAATGTCATAGAAAAGAAGAATCATTGAAGCAGGATTGAGGAGTTTTCCAAAAAGTAGGATGCCCGCATTCAAGAAGTGCTAAAATAGTATGGTGGCATTCCAGCAGGGAAGGATCAAGATGCTGACTCTGACAATGGATCTGAGCCTAGATCAGTTGAAGAATTCAAAACGCTTGAATCCGAAGGCTATTTCCAAGGAATGTCACTAGCCCAAGCCTGTGATCTATACTAGGAGAAAGGTCTTGCATTGTGTGAAGAAGTTTAAAAGAACGAGACTTCCAAGATCACTCAAATTGGGAAGCGAAGACTCCGTGCAAAGACACACCTAGAGGAAAAGGAGGAAGTGGTGGTGGAAGAGGTTTTCGACCTCGACCACAACCCAAGAATATTGAATATGTAGACCTTGGAAAGAAAGGGAGGATCTACTGGGCTGGCCGGGTATGAAGAAGTGGCCAATCTGGAAGTGGCAAGAAAGAACGTAGAGGCAGTAAGAAGACAAGAAGAGGAGAATGAAAGGCAAACACAACAATGGCTCGAAAGAAAGCGGATGTGTTAGGAATTTTATTGTTTAGATTTTGATGAATGCCATGTAAAACTTAGAATAGAAAGTTGGCACCCCAATTCTTGTATTAAAATGCATTGTAACAATTAGAGTCGCTAAGCCGAGTTAAGTCACCTACGCCATAACATGCAAGAAGACAAATTGAAGACCGGAAGGAAGACTTTGCTATGAAACAATTTGAATATGGCAAAGAAGAGTAGACGAACTCTACTAAAGAAGCAAGAATCGAGATGCAAATGAGTGGAGCATCGCCAAGTCAACTCAAGAAAAGCCAAGTCTCAAGTTGAAGTGACAAGAGTCATCCAATGATTGGAAGTCGACTCTAAGTCACCTGGGAAAGCAAGGAAATGCACAAGTCGAGATAATCGTAAAGAACCGTTTGCCGTAAATCAAGAGATTTACTTAAACAAGTAATATCTCCATACCACCTTTCTCGAGTGCTCACCCCGTAAGCGTGCAAAAGGAATGAACCAATGGGAAGCACCACATCGTGTCGTAACTCAAAAGGTGAAAGAACAATTCATACGAGGAAATGGCAATTCCAAGAATCGCAAGCAACGATCGCAAAGTGACTTTCAAAAATAAGCCTATCTCTTCAACGGGCAAATTTTTGAAAGTTCACTATAAAAGGCCGAGGAGTTTGTTTGAGAAAAATAAGGATGACACACACGTGAGATATACAAGCATATTAGAAAAATCAAACATTCTCAATCCTCTAGCCTACATTACGAAGACATCAATCCAACACTCACCGTGAAGGAAAGAGAACTTCAATCAAACAAGAGGAAACTTTTGAAAAACAAGGGGTCTACATTCCGGGAAGGATTGTAGAAAGGTTCAAGGTTGAACCAAGTCTTAAGCTTTTGGAGGGCTTCGTGATCAAATCCAAAGAGCTTGAGCAAGTGAGCCGTAGTAACAAGGCAAATGCCCTGCAGTGAAGAAGCCGAGTCGCACGAGAAGCCACCGAGTGATCAAGGCGTCTCGCAGTGAGTCCCTAAGGATCAAGTCGGCTGTTGTGATCAAGACTTGTATCCGGGACTGTTACCACTTTGTAAACCGATCATTACTTAGTGGATTCCTCCAGAGTTGGAGAAGAGAGGAGTAGAAGAATTACCCCATCTTCGAACCTCTATAAAAACTTTATCTGTGTCATTTACATTTTAGCATTTAAATTCATGCACTTTTAACTCGCTTATATCTCGCTGATAAATTTGCTATCCATTTGATAATTTACAAGTACTAAATCAAGCTCTAAAATCTTGCTTAATCAAACTTAAGGGTGTTAAGTCTTCCAATAAAACAAAACCACAGTTGAGTCAAATTATAGCCAACAAATTGAGTTACTCCATCAACAGCTCAAATGAGTCTGTTGAAAGATTAACTCTACTGAGTGACTAATTCGACTGTCCATCAAGGACACAAAGTAGAATCAACTCTGTAGATTTAAAAGGACTAAATCGAAAATTTGCAAGGTTTATTCAACCCCCCTTCTAAACCTTACACTTACACCCCCTTGGGACCTACAAGTGGTATCAGAGCGGTTGGTTCATTGAACCCTCCGCACTGGTTATCAACTAGATCACCAAACTTTCCAAAGTCTGCTTTAGTACTTAAACCTTCAAAACTCTTTTTATTAAAAGTCATTATCATGGAAGCAAATTTGACACGCATCCCTATGTTCACTATTGAAGAATTTGATGATTGGAAAATTCGTATGACGTGCTCATCTATCAAAGATTACATGATGAGATGTGGATAGTGATAGAAGATGGGCCTCTACAAATATTAAAGGTGAACACAGGTGTACGAAGAGTTGCAAAATTCAAGGAGAAGAAGATGTCGATCCTGCACTCACCATGGTTGAAAACCAAGAATCGAGTGGACAAATGATGACATAAAAAGATACAACCTGGACAATGTAGCCAGGACATCCTCTACAAAACCTTGACAAAGCCATGTTCAACAAAGTCAAATCATGCAAAACGGCTAAAGAAATCGGGATAAGTGACATTTATTTGTGAAGGCTCGTGAGCAAATCAAAGAAAACAAATTATCAAAGGCCGTCAGACAAAAATTTGAGAACTTCAAAATGATCTCGAGAGAACCTAGATCAACTAGACGCTCGGTTCATCAAAATCACAAATGAGTCATGCCCACTTGGAAAAGAATATACACGAAGGAAATGTGTATGAAAATCCTAAAAAGTCTTCCAAATGAATGGGAGATGAAGGTCATGGCACCGAGACATTCCATGGACCTATCAAAGACATCCAACCATGAGTTATTCTCGGACCTCAAAGCCTACGAGTTTGAGCTGAGAAGAAAAGACCAGGAAGAGACAATCTGTACTCCAAAACAAATTTTCTAATTGTTAAAGATGGGAAGAGAGTCGAGGTCAAAGAGGTCATTGACCCGGAAAAAAATAGCCCCATGGTTAAAAGATTTAACAAGTTCTTTAATAAGAACTACAAGAGAGGAAAGGGTGAATCTTCCAAAGACACTCACTCCTCCAAATCAAGGGATGATAGGCCAACCAAGAGAACAGATCATCAAAAAGTTGAGTATCAAAGGGTCACATAACTCAAGAGTGGAAAGAGTCGATCAAAAGGCTGAATATCTATGTTGGAATTGTAGACAACCAGGTCACTATGCCATTGATCGCTCATATCCTGTAGTCAACAAGTACGAATGAAGAAGAAAGAAAGGTCTTCGTGAGAAAGAAGACAAGAAAAGAAAAAGGCAATGATGGTCATGAGATCACCGAGACAAATGACCAAGTCAAGAGAGACAAATGATTCGAGAACAAGAAGTGACTATTCAAGTGACTCAAGAAGAAGCCCTGATCCGCTTGATGGCCAAAGAACGAGATCAACCTGATCAAGAAGATGAGGTACAATCTAACTCAACAAACTCGACACTAGTGATAGTGATCGTGACACAAACACTTCATCACCCACTCCATCTTTATGATTCATTAGCAAAATGATGAAAGATTTTGAACACATTAAATCCTCACACACACTATTGAATGAGGAAAACAGCCTACTAAAAGTCAAAACTCAAAGTCGACTAAGGAGCCGAGTACTCTAAGTCAAATAAATCATTTGAGAATGAAAGGTTAAAGGTCGAAAATGCTAAATTAATAAGCGAGTAAATTGCTTTGCTATAGAAAAGAGGAGAATGACCTCAAGAATGTTATTGCTTCATTCACTAAGGCATCTAAATCATTGGATGATCTTATTATGAGTCAAAGAGAATGTGGAGACAAGACAGCTTAGGATTTAACTCCTCCGTGCTATGTCAAACCTCAAGAGTAATTCTGAAAAAGGATCTTCAAGTCATGAAGAGTCCAAAAATCCAAAACTCTAAATGTTGCACACACATTCACTCCAAAGCACAATACTAAGCAAACCGGCTTTGGTTACAAAGGAAAAGGAAAACAACCGATTGAGTGTCTTTGAAAGGACAACAGAAGAGATTCACCAGTCCCTCAAAAACTCCAAACGAAAATACTCAAAAGAAGAAGCGAGCTACCAAAAACCCTTAAAATTCATAAAAGAAAAACATATGATGGGAATGGTAGAAAATATCCAAGCCAAGTGATTGGAATAATGAGAACTATCAAAGATGACTTATGGAATATAAGCCCAAATGGCATAGGCCTAACTCAAAGAAAGGCCATTCCAAAAGCATAAGAGCTTTTATCAAAGACACATATGCACCTAGGCACTACACTCAAAAACACCACAAATACCCAAGGAAGGCAATTGCTAAAACACATATGCAGCATACAGCACAAAAGAGACAATTGATGAACCTAGAATCCCCAAGCAATTTGCCAGGATTAATTATGATTATGGTAATCGATAGATGGCAACCTCTTAGAGTCAAATCATTTGGCTATAGGTTGGTTGGATCATCTTACAATTCTAACCCCTCGGACCCGGAGACAAGTATGGGTACCTAAAACTTAATTTCCTTGATTGCGGGTTCAAGGAACAATGAGTGCCAAGGAACCTGGTACATGGATAGTGGTGCTCCGGACATATGACAGAAATAAGAGAAATCATGTCAAAATTCAAGGAAGTCAAAGGAGCAAAAGTCATATTTGGAGGAAATGAAGCTCCCCGGTGAAATAAGAGGCATTGGATCCATCAAGAGGAATGGATTAGAAATCACGGATGTTGCATATGTTGAAGGACTCAACTTCAACTTATCGTGTCGATCGGCTCCGGATGATTGGCTACAATGTTGGATTCAACATGGGTATATGCCAAATCAAGATACTTGAATCAAATGAAGTTGTGTTGCAAGGATGTAGACAGAAAAATATGTATGTAGTGGATTGGTCAATCGCAACACCCAAAGACTTGTCTCTAGCAAAGAGCACAAATGAATCAAGTTGGTTGTGGCACAAAAAGCCGAGTCACCCGAATTTCAAAACACTTAACAAGTCGGCAAGAAGTCATCTTGTAGAAGGACTTCCGATTCAAGATACAAGAAGGAGAGTATATGTGATGCATGTCGGAAGGAAAGCAAATCAAATCGCTCATTCAAAGAAAAGACATGCCCATCCTCAACAAGAATATTGATCCTTTCATACGGATCTATTTGGCCCAAAGGAACCAAAATAAAGATAAGTGGAAAGAAATACACCTTGGTGGTAGTAGATGACTACTCAAGATATACATGGACAATATTCATGTGCAAGAAAAGAAACTCTACAAAACTACCACAAAATGATGAAGAGGATTCAAAATGAGAAGAGTCAAACCATTATCAAAATAAGATCGGAGAGGAACCGAGTTTGTCAATGGAATAATAACTCGTGTTGTATTGAGAATGGTATTGGTCATGAACTATCGGCAGTGAAAGGACTCCACAAAGAGAATGGAGTTGCAAAAGAAGGAATGAACCCTCAAAAGAAGAAAGAGGACCATGTTAGTCAAGCAGGGTTACCAAAAGATTTTGGGGTCAAGCAATCAACACAAACTACACCCCAAAACAGATGTATGATAAACAGACAACACAAAGACTCCTATGAGATCTGGATCGGAAGAAAACCAAGTGTTGCATATTTCGTAAATATTTGGATGTAAATGCTTCATCCACAACAATGGCAAAGACAACCTAAAGGCTTTTGATGCTAAAGCGATGAGGTATCTTCTTCAGATACTCACCGAAAAGCAAAGCCTACAGGATACTCAACAAAAGAACTATGGTTCTGAGGAATCCATTCATGTAGTATTCGATGAGCCAAATGTAAATGGAGAAGACATTGAAGAGTCACCGATAAGTCAATCATCCAATCATACGTAAGAGTCCCTATCTTTGAAAGCCGAAAGTCGAATTATCAATTCGTAAGAAGATGAGATAGTCAATCTCAAAAACAAATGAAAATTTGCGCTAAGTGATTACGAGAAAGTCGACCCGCAACAACAAACGCAAGTCGATCAATCCAGCCTAACTTACTCCAACCTGATGTAAGATGGCCGAGAGACCATCCACCGAACTTGTCATTGGAGATATAAGAGAAGGTGTCAAAACAAGATCCAGAACTCAACAAGAAGCTATGTTCACATGCTTCATCTCGCAAATAGAGCCAAAAGATGTGTCACAAGCATTGATGACACACATTGGATTCAAGCTATGCAAGAAGAGTCAATCGCTTGAGAGAAATAAAGTATGGGAATTAGTGCAAAGACCCATACATCAAAATGTTATTGAACCAAATGGGTATTCGAAATAAGATGAACGAGGAAGGCTCTGTGGTAAGAAACAAAGCAAGACTAGTAGCCAAAGGATATTGCCAA
Source organism: Rehmannia glutinosa (assembly GCA_016081115.2). Lineage (NCBI taxonomy): Eukaryota > Viridiplantae > Streptophyta > Magnoliopsida > Lamiales > Orobanchaceae > Rehmannia > Rehmannia glutinosa. Next base: position 84,009,021 of record CM071937.1, read on the forward strand.
GAAGAAGGGATAGATTTTGATGAAACATTTGCCCCGTAGCAAGATTGGAAGCTATAAGGATGTTTCTTGCCTATGCACTCATAAGAATTTCATTGTATATCGATGGATGTAAAAAGTGCATTCCTAAATGGTTTATTGGAAGAAGAAGTATATGTTGAACAACCTCCGGATTTGAGCGAGAAGACTCTTGGAGATAAGGTATACAAACTCAAGAAAGCCCTGTATGGATTGAAACAGCACCCGAGCATGGTATGACACCTGTCACAATTCCTAACGAAAATGGATTCACAAAAGGAAAAGTAGATAGAACACTTTTTCGTAATTCAAGACAAGAAGAGTATACTTGCTTGTTCAAATATATGTGGATGACATCATTTTAGGATCCACTAACAAAGAGCTGTGAAAAATTTTCAAACCTCATGCAAAGTAAGTTTGAAATGAGCATGATGGGAGAGTGACATTCTTCCTTGACTCCAAGAAACAAACTGGAAGGATGGAACCTTCATAAGTCAAACAAAATATACCGAGATTTAATGAAGAAGTTTGGTATGGAAGAGAAGTCTTAGTAAAAATACCAATGAACACATCACCAAAATGGACATGGATGCGAGATGGCAAACTCAGAGATCAAACAAGATACAGAGCACTTATTGGATCACGCTTATCTCACAAAGAAGCAGGCCGACATCACCTTTGTCTTTGAGGTGTATGTGCAAGATTTCAATCTGCTCCAAAAGAGAGCCATATGACAAGCTAAAGAGAATATTGAGATACCCGAAAGGAAGCCAAGAAGAGGCCTATGGTATCCAAAGGAAGGTGGATTCAAGCTAATTGGCTATTCGATTCTCGACTTTGGATGCGGATGGATGCAGAGTGGACAGAAAGAGCACTTCAGTGCACATGTCAAATGCTAGGAAATGAGACTAATTTCCCCGGTTTAGCAAGAAGCAAAACTCAATAGCCACCTCTCTACAAAAGGCGAATACATAGTCAAGCAGGCAAATTGTTGCCCAAGTCCTATGGATGAGACAAAGAAATTGACACGTAAAAATCAAAGAAAAGAAATGGAACAGAAAAGAGGTGAAAAAGAGTCGAAATGAAATCACCAAGAATCACCAGATCGGAAAAGACATAATACACCCCCAGTCACCGATAAATGAGTCACTAAGAGAATCGTGAGAAGTAGAGTTAAATCAACTAAGGGATAAGTCAATAATTTATGAGCAAAGTGACAAAAACGCTTTGTTTTGACTAAGCGGGAATGTTTTAAGGAACACGCCAAGATAATGATGATGTGTACGACATAAAGCGCACACCAAGCTTATGATTGGATATAAATGATGCCGCATTAAATACGAGACATGAAATGCTCAATAAGCGTCACGAAATCAAGCCGTTGATTTCGATCACAATTCAAAACCACCCGCACGCCCTTTCACAAACCATATTTAAACCATTTTCGTCCGCTTTCTCTCTCACACTTCTAAAAACTGCTTCATCTCTTTCTCTCTAAAGCAAAGGCAAAAATACTCTAGAAACCCTATCAACCTTCAAATCAATTTCTCGAGTTTTTTTCTTGATATAATCCCGAGAAATGGCACCAACTTATGACTTTACCAAGTTAGGAAAGCAAATCCACACCGGTTCGACGGTGGATTTCGAAATGGTGAAGCGGTCCGACGACACCCTGGTGAAGAAAATCGCCGAGAAGTTGGAAACGTCCGGCTAAAACCGTTTCTAACATTAGAATATCCGATGACATATGTGGAGGAGGTCGCACAATTCTGTGAATGCCGAGATTCACGATGAAGGAATCAAGTCATCATTCACTTTAAAGCGGTGACTATCTCTCGCCAAGATTTGGCTGAATATTGCTCACTACCGCCAGAAGGAGCATCCGAGATTAAAGAAGCCGATGTAAACTTGGTGGCCTTTGAAAGAAATAGCCAAGTCCGACTTTGCTTTGATAAAATAATATACACAAAGAAAAAGAGAGACTATCAAGGAGGATTATCACAAGTTGTTGGACATAGTTGCCAAATGTATCGACATCAAATCCGGCACTTTGACCAATCTGTCAAAGCGGCCGATTGTAATGGCCGCAATCATCGAAGAAAAGAAGATCAACTCTGAGTTTGTCTACTACGCAGACTCTGCGCTTAACGTGGGAACAAGTCCTTCAAAGAAGATGGCTCATTTGGAGGATCCCTGGATATGGCCTAGTGATTGCTTCCGCTATTGAGGTGAAAGGAGTCCCTCTTAGACATGGGAAGACATTCCATGTTAACAAGAGGATGTTGAGAGCAAACCTCTCGGCGCACAAGAGAGCTTACGCCAAGAGAGTCGACACGATGAAGGGGGAATCACCACCTCAAGATACAACTGCTTTCCTCTCCACCCCGAAGAGAGCCGCCCAAGAGACTACTAAGAAGATCACGCCCTGCAAAGAAAGAAAACTAAACATGCTCCTCCCCCGCAGCAGAAAGTCACCGCCCCCAAATGTCTCCCCGCCCCTCGCAGCAATGGTCGAGAAGGACTCACAAATACCTTCTCCGATCGTCAAGAAGAGAGAGAACGAGAAGCCACGACGGCCCGCCTCCTCGAAAAAAGACACCAAAGCCCTCGCCGCACAAGACTCGGAGGGACACCGTCTCTCGAACTCGAAATTCCCTGTACAAACCAGAGACGAAGACGAATCGTCAAGCGATCCCGAATCGGAGAAACCACCGAGTCGATTACTCACCAAAGACAAATACAGACTACGGGAGTAGAGAGTCTCCGGATGTAGTTGATGAAACAGCCAAGTCTCTTCAAGGCGATCACAGAGGCAACTAAGACACAAACAGTAGCTCACACACCAAAGCACAAGAAGAACTCCGCTGAGCAGATAGTGATGTAATGATTCTATCTCCACATTACCCGGACATCCAAAATCGTCTGCGTGAGTGGAGGAAATGGAAGTTGAGCAAGTCGAGGAAAGTTCCAACGGCCCGAGTTTATAGAAGAAGAAGAGGAATCGCTAAATTTCCTTGATTAACTCATCGTGCTCCAAAGACTTGATGAAGAAGACAAATCGCTTAGACATTCTCGCAGATCTACAAGGAAAGGGAAAGATAAAAGCAAGTCAAGGGAAAGGCGAGGCACGAGAGAAGGCAAGCATCCGCCCTATCTCCGCACCCTGTAACACACACATCCTCTCCTTGATGTCTTCTCGGATGGTGATGAGGATCCGCAGAATGCCGCGCTACGCCCGCGAGAAGAGTTGCAAATGCAGCAAGCATTGCACGAATCAAGAATCCTTCACGAGCAAAAGACCGATGGAGGACCAGGAGAGTCCTCCGAACACACTGAAATCGATCCAATGGGAGTGGTTCAAAGAATAGCCACCTGTTGTTGCTACCACTTCCCAACTCACTCTAAGGCAACAAGGGAGATGGCGATGAACCAAGTGGGGACCCCGACGAGCCAACCCCTATTGAAGGTGTGCTACACCGCCCCAACGATCAACAATCAATCGAAACAAATGAGTTTGGAGACGAGTGACCCCATTCCAAGTCACTCACGGGTGCGCCAACCGAGGGGAAACTCCTCCACCGGCAAAGCAAGGTCGGAGGATGCCGCAGATGACTCCACAACGAATCAAGGAGGCGAAGAAGAGAAATTACAATCACAAGAAGAAACAAAGAAGTTGCCATCAACGAAGCTCGCATTAGATTGAGACTGCCTCACCGAGGTGCCAAATCGCTATGAAGGCTAATGACGCTCGCGATGCGAGTCGAGGCACAGAAGAATGTACTGGGAGTTAACACTGGCGATGAAAGTGCAATCCATGGGGTTGAGACTCCAATGGATGCCACGTAGAAGACCCTAAGACAACACACCGCCGAAAAGGGAGGACTAAAACCTCGCAAAGAAGAGAGACTGCCGGAGGAAATGAAGGCCCACGGGAGGTTGAGACTTCCTGGGGTAAAGAAGTCAAGTAGAGAACATCCTCCCGCTATCATCGACCCATCTTAGAAGGAGATCGGTGCACTTCATGATTCCCAGGACAACCCCGATGTCACTTTTCTCGATCGGCGAAGAAGAAGAAGTTCGAGTCATCCCCATGACAAATCCAAAAGACTCACCGTGGATGTTCCAAGCACGAGCAAATCCGATCCCAAGACTACTCGTCAAACTTTTAACTTTGATGATGAGCCACCATTGGAAATCTCATCATCGCCTGATGACGCTCGATAAGGCCGAGGACCAACATCGAATGGAAAAACCAAATGAGACCAACGGTTGTTAAGACAATGAGGCTCAAAGCAAGCGCCCTACTTTACAATGCAAACCCAAACAAGAGACCACCGCACTCCTCCTCAAGCCGCAGCAGGATCGATTCCCAAAAGAACTTCACGCGCACCGCTCATCATCGAATGCAGATCCCGCGGCGGTGATGAATCTTTTGTAGAATCTTTCCCTTTCTCACCGGAGATACGAACTCCACGAAGAGTCGAAAAAATGAACAAGCACGCTATCACAAACCAGCTCCTGTTCTTCCAACAGACACCATTGTTCCAAATGATTATGACTTCGATCTTTGTATGGCCATCACCGCCGCAAATGAAGAATCACCAAGTTCGTTCGAAAGTGTTCAAGGCACTCTTTCTTTTGAAAGTTGAACGGATGGAGAGGCATCGAGCCTCTTTGGACTTGGCGATCGACAACATGAGATGCCTCCCTGTACCGATGATTTGAGAGGCATAACAGATTAGGATAAGGAATGGTGGCAACAACAAAGAAACAATGCGTGTGGAACAGTGAGATACTTCAGACATTGTTCAACAAGTCAAAGCGGTGTGGAGAGCCGAAAATGCGATGCAAAAACAAAGTTCGAGAGAACATATTGAGCACATGCATGAAGCTCATACCGCCGAGATAAAGCTCTTTGCGTGAGCGAGAATACAAATGATCTACGGCGGTTGGAAGAACACATGACTAGAAAATTCACCTTCTCATGGCCGAGATGAAGCCGATTTCAAAGCAGAGTCCAACGCTACTCGATCCGAATTCCGTGATGCTTACAACGCAGCCAGACTTGAAGCGAACTCGACTATCCGCAGAGCTCGACTTCATGCTTGCCAAAGATGTTCCACGGGGTTCCTCTATCCTTTGATGATGCCAAAAAGGGGGAAGAGGAATACCTTAAAGCAAAAAAATCAAGTCGAAAAGAAAAGAAGCAAATTGAGAAGGGAAAATCAGTGAGGAAGTCTTGAAACGAGAAGAAAGGAAAGCTTGTTGAGGGGGAAGGATCGTGGATGTAACATTGATGATTGCACAAACCCCCAACAAGGTCCTCTATTCTGGTGACTTTATAAGCGAAGAAAGGAGCAAATGAGAAGGGAAAATCACCGAGGAAGTCTTGAAATGAAGAAAGGAAAGCTTGTTGAGGGGGAAGGATCAACAGATGTAACATTGATGATTGCACAAACCCCCCACAAGGTTCTCACACAACCGACATTATAAGCGAAGAACTCCCCGTGACTCGCCACTCCAACACTCTGATCTATGGGTTTAAAAGAAAAATAATTGAAGCGGGGATGAAGGAAGTGGAAGGAAGAATGGATGCCCGAGTTATGAACATCTTGAAAGAACATGGAGGCATTCCAAGAGACAGAGACACCTATGCCATCTCGGATGTCGGACAGAGCCACGATCGGTCGATGAATTTAAAACGCTCGAATCCGGGGATACTTCGCAAATATGTCTATGGCTCAAGCTTGGGACTTGTCTTTGGGAAAAGGGTCTCGCGTTATGTGAAGAAGGCGACAGCAGCAGACTTCCGGCATCACTCTGCTGGTCACTCCGCCGTCACTCACCGAAAGAAGAAGACCCCAATACAAAGATACGCCTGAGAGGTAGAGGAAGAAGCGAGTGGAGGAAGAAGCTTGACCTAGGCCTTTGCCCAAGAATATTGAATACGTAGATCCGGAAAGAAAGGAGGGATCTACTGGGCTCAAAAGGCTTGACCAAGTGGCAAATTTGAAAGTGGCTAAAACTAACGCCGAGTATGCAAAAAGAATAGAAGAAGAAAACAAGAGACAAACTCAAAGAATGGCGGAGAGACAGGAAAGAATAAGAAGAGATGAAGCTTTGCAGAAAGCATATGAGAAGAAAAAGAAGGCAATGACGACGACGAGAAAAAGAGAAGAAGAGAAAAAGATCTTGATCAAGATGAAAGAAGGAGACAAATGAAGGAGATGAAGTGTTCTTTGTCAACCCTTCGTAGTTTATCATGTAAATACATACAATGTAAGTCTTCTGTAATAAAGCTATAAATTCTTTATTTCATGTAGACAAATATGTGCTCTGATACACCTTGTAAACAGTTGTGTAAAAGAACAGGAATGATATGATCAATAAACAGATCTATTCTGCGCATACATTCTATGTCAATACACTATCTGTATGTATCTTTGCTGTTTGCATTTTTGAATGATTTAAGTTTTGGCATCATCAAAAAGGGGGAAATTGTTAGGAATTTTATTGTTTAGATTTTGATGAATGCCATGTAAAACTTAGAATAGAAAGTTGGCACCCCAATTCTTGTATTAAAATGCATTGTAACAATTAGAGCTGGCTAAGCTGAGTTAAGTCAGCTACGCCATAACATGCAAGAAGACAGCTGAAGACTGGAAGGAAGACTTTGCTATGAAACAGCTGAATATGGCAAAGAAGAGTAGACGGGAACTCTACTAAAGAAGCAGCTGAGATGCAGCTGAGTGGAGCATCGGCCAAGTCAACTCAAGAAAAGCCAAGTCTCAAGTTGAAGTGATGAAGAGTCATCCATGATTGGAAGTCGACTTAAGTCACCTGGGAAAGCAAGGAAATGCAACAAGTCGAGATAATCAAAAAAGAACCGTTGCATTAAATCAAGAGATTTACTTAAACAAGTAATATCTCCATACCACCTTTCTCGAGTGCTCGGTCCCGAGTGCAAAAGGAATGAACCAATGGGAAGCACCACACCGTGTCGAACTCGAAAAGGTGAAAGAACAATTCATACGAGGAAATGGCAATTCCAAGAATCGCAAGCCAACGACTACAAAGTGACTTTCAAAAATAAGCCTATCTCTTCAACGGGCAAATTTTTGAAAGTTCACTATAAAAGGCCGAGGAGTTTGTTTGAGAAAAATAAGGATGACACACACGTGAGATATACAAGCATATTAGAAAATCAAAACATTCTCAATCCTCTAGCCTACATTACGAAGTACATCAATCCAACACTCACCGTGAAGGAAAGAGAACTTCAATCGCTTGAAGAGGAAACTTTTGAAAACAAGGGGTCTACATTCCAGAAGGATTGTAGAAAGGTTCAAGGTTGAACCAAGTCTTAAGCTTTTGGAGGGCTTCGTGATCAAATCCAAAGAGCTTGAGCAAGTGAGCAGTAGTAACAAGGCAAATGCCTGTGAAGAAGTTGAGTCGCATTTAGAAGCCACTGAGTGATCAAGGCGTCTCGGTCGAGTCCCTAGGATCAAGTCGGGCCGTTGTGATCAAGACTTGTATCCGGATCAAGTTACCACTTTGTAAACTGATCATTACTTAGTGGATTCCTCCAGAGTTGGAGAAGAGAGGAGTAGAAGAATTACCCCATCTTCGAACCTCTATAAAAACTTTCTTGTGTCATTTACATTTCAAATTTAAATTCATGCACTTTTAATCGCTTATATCTCACGATAAATTTGCTATCCATTTGATAATTTACAAGTACTAAATCAAGCTCTAAAATCTTGCTTAATCAAACTTAAGGGTGTTAAGTCTTCCAAAAAAACAAAACCACGTTGAGTCAAATTATAGCCAACAAATGAGTTACTCCATCAATGGCTCGAATTGAGTCATTGAAAGATTAACTCTACTTGAGTGACTAATTCGATCGGCCCATCAAGGACACAATCAGAATCAACTCTGTAGATTTAAAAGGACTAAATCAAAATTTGGTAAGGCTTATTCAACCCCCTTCTAAACCTTACACTTACACCCCTTGGGACCTACGGGATGGATGATGTTTTTAAAAGATCTTATGAAAAGAAGCGAGAGTCAGAGAAGAAGAAAGAAAAAAAGGAGAGACCTCGATGACTCCGAAGAGCTAAAGAAAGAAGAAGGAGGCAAGGCGTTGAAGTGTCATTGCGAACCCCTTCATGTATATTACTTATGTAATAACATTTCTGTAAGTCATCTGTAATACTTAGTGATTTTCCCTAAAATTTTTCACTTTCTTGTATCCTAGCATATATATGTGTTTTGCTTTGATAAAGAATGATATGATACCATTTGTAAACAACTATGTAAAGGACAAGAATGTTATGATCAATAAAATGATCTATTTAAGCATACATTCTTGGTTACTGCATTGTCTACATGTATCTTTGTTATTTACATTTTGTTGAATGTTTTAAGTTTTGGCATCATCAAAAAGGGGGAAATTGTTAGGAAATTTATTTTGTAGATTTTGATGATACCATGTAAAACTTAAATTAGAAAGTTGGCACCCGATTTTCCTTGTAATTTGTATTGTAATAGATAGGGCTGGAAAAGCTGAGTCAAGTCAGCTACGTCTAGAAATACAAGAAGTCAACTGAAGACTGAAGTGAAGACTCCGCCGTGAGATAGTTGAGTATGGCAAAGAAGGAGAGTCAAGAACTCGACTGAAGGTGTATCAGCTGTGAATCAGCTGTATGGAGAGTCAGTCAAGTCAACTCAAGAAGCCACGTCTCAAGTTGAAGTGACAGATGAGTCATCCGAGGATTGGAAGCTAACTCAAGTCACCTGGGGAATAAAAGAACGCAGTCAAGTCAAGACAAATGAATGAGACCCGTTGATGAAAGTCAAGAATGTTACTCAGAATGGTAACATGTTAAAGTTGTCAGAGATAAAGTGTTAGTTCCAGTTGTATGCAAAAGGAACAAACCAATGGGATGAACTACACCAAGTGTTAGAAACGCTGCAACGCTGCAAGGCATTAAATAAGAGGAAATGTCAACATCAAGGACTGGAACAAGATAAGCCAACGAACACAAGTGACTTTTGAAATTAGCCTATCTCTTCAGCGGGCAAAATTTCGAAATTTCACTATAAAAGGCTGAGGAAACTCATTGAGAAAAAGGTTACCTGAACCACAAACAAACAAGCATTATTCAAGCTATTAACCTGAAATATTCTCAAGTATATTCAAGCAAATCCTCAAGCATGAAATTCGAAGGAAATCGATTTAACACAAGCTGTGAAGGAAAGACAACTTCAAAACTGTTAAAGAGGAAACTTTTGAAGAATCAAAAGGGGTCTACTTTCCAAGGAGGATTGTAAGAAGGTTCAAGGTCGAACCAATATCAAGTTATTGGAGGGCTTCGTGATCATATCCAAGAACTTGAGAAAGTGAGCTGAAGTAGCAAGCGCAATGCCCTATGAAGAAGCCGAGTCGCAAGAGAAGCCACCAGTGACCAAGGTTGTCTCTAGATCGTTCACCACGTTGTAAACTGATCTATTACATAGTAGATTCCTCCAGGAGTTGGAGTAGAGAGGATTAGAAGAATTACCCCATCTTCGAACCTCTATAAAAATTGACTGTGTCATTTATTTTTCAGCATATTTATATTTCTGCATACTTACATCATATCTGCTGATAAACTCATATTTGCTATCCAACTGATTAATAACCAAGTACTAAAATCAAGTGTTAAAACAAGTTTAAAATAATTCAAAGGGTGTTAAGTCTTCCGCTGATAAAACCAATACAGCCAAGTTAAATTATATGTTAAACAACCAAGTTATTCTATCAATAACTCTATCGAGTCTGTTGAGTGGCTAACTCAGCTGAATAACCAACTTAGCTGTCCCTCAAGGACACAGCTGTTTGAGTAAACCCTGTAATAATTTTAAAAGGACTAAAATCTAAAAGTTGGTAAAGTTTATTCAATCCTCCCTCCTTCTAAACCTTACTCACACCCCTTGGGACATATACATTACACACGGGTGCACGCATGGGTCATGCATCCATTCGTGAGCCGAGTCGAACACTCTCCTGCGACTTTGCCCTCGAATTTGACCCCGGCTAGTTCCAAACTCGAAATAACAACTTAAGACGCGTTCTTAAAGGTTTACTTGGCCTCCAAAACAACAAAACGACTCAAAATAATTCAAATTACTACTAACTAAGGTAGACATATACAATACACTAATGAGAACTTGATTACAAGGTCTTCAAGACACGAAGTGACTTTTATTCTTGGCATCCTTCGCATGCTCAGTTTGAGGAGGACTCTTGAATGTTGATGATGCGAATCAACTGGACCACCCGAACATCTTCCTCCACCAGGAATGCACCCTCGGTCTCCTTTTGAATGACTTGAATCAACCCATCGAGCGCATCCTTGAACTTTCTTGCTTGAGCTATCGTAACCGGACCGACTGGTACCATTACTAGGTCTTTCGTCCGTGGACTCTCATAAAGTGCTAAGATATTATCAAAGTTCGATTGTAAATCTGGATTTTACCAGATTAAGATGGAGGAAGATAGTAAGAAGTTCACAACTTTCATCACACCGCAAAGACACTATATTTGGGACGTGATGCCTACGAGATTGGCCAATACGCCTTAGATATATCAAAGAAAGATGGATAATCTCATCAAGGATTATTTTAGTATCATGTTCGTAAATATCGATGATATTCTTCTCGCATCAAAGAACATGAAGGATAATCTCAAACATTTGGAAATATTTTCAAATGTTTGTCATAAAGAAGGATAAATGATTTCAGAAAAAAAGACAGTGATTACTGCAAGACATATTGAATTCCTTGTAATTGAATCGATGAATCTAGACTAATCCTACAAAGCCATCTTTTGGAAAAGATACAAGAATTTCCGGATACACTCAAAGACAAGAAACAACTTCAAAGTTTTCTCGGAGTTGTTAATTTTGTTGGAATGTTTATAAATAATTTGGCACATTACAGGAATGTGTTTAACCCATTACTAAAAAAAGATGTTATATTCCAATGGGAAGATGAACATCAAGAAGGGATAAAGCAGCTTAAGAAAGTTTACAAAAAACTTCCAAAACTTGCAATTCCACAAGAGAATGATGAACTGGTTCTATATATAGATGCCAGTGATTATTGGTGGGCAATATTTCTTACAAAAGCTACACTAAACGGAGAAGTGCCATACAAATATTGCATTAGTCTATTTACAGACAATGAAGCAAATTGATGGCATATCAACGAGAAAAAATTCTTTGCAGTCAGAAAGGCTTTAAAAATGACCTTTATTTTTACAGAGGATACAAGTACCTCAAGCATAGATCCTAAGCTGACAGAAATGTTGGCCCAAAGAAAAGATGATATTCCAGAGTCAAATTCTGAGGCATCAAGTCAACCCATCACGTCTGGGGTAAAGGACGAAGAGATCAATATTAGACCTATGATGAATAATTATAGGATTGATACTAACGAGATTAATGTTTCTTCTTCTTGGAATGAATATCAAGCAAATTGGGAGAAACTTATTACAAGACAAGGGATACATCAAGAAAGAACAAAGATTGACACTTCTGGAAAATATCCAAGGGTGTGGATATAATTACCAAACTCCAATCCACACGAGGTTAAGCGATGGTATGCATTTGGAGTCTTGGAGTCCTCGCTTCAATCTATACTACCTCATCTGCTTTCTCGGAGATGAAACTATTACCCAAATGGATATAGAAAGTAGTTTACGAGTGTTGGTCCAACAATGAAAGAATAAAACACGGCGATACCTTGGAACTGTAATTCATCAGTGCAGCTCCAGAACCCGTGGAAAAAGGTAATCATGAGGCCTTTCATTACATTCAGCTTAGAAGACCACACGAATGAGCTTTCAGAACGATCAAGGAAGCAAGTTCAGAAGAAGTTACCCTGGTAAAGCCTTTCACTGAAGATCAAATTTCAACAAGACGATCATGGAGTTTATGGGCCTGTCTTACGGACACCCAGAAAAAGTCAAGTTTTCGCTCAAGTTTTATCAAACTTTGAACCGATCATTCCCGTTAAACTCCATGATAAGAAAAACAACAAGATTTGCGCAAGACCTGTTTGAGAAAAAGATGAGTCTTCTTTGGGAAAACAAGTCATTGGGGAATAAAGAAACTCGTCTGGAAATATTGTAATATGGCTCATATTGCCATCGGAAAAATCGATTTGCCGAATTTCCAAAACAAAAGAGCCGAGAATTTGTTAAAGATTCCACCAAAGATTGCTCGAGAGACGTCCCAAAGATGGAGAAAGAAAAATAGAAAAACTCGCCAAAGTATTCGATATTTCGTAGACCACCACAAAAGTAGATTCCTGATTTGGTGCTAGCATGTGACACCACTCAAAAGGAGATTACTGATGTAATAAATTTTTCTTTAATTCTTAATAAAAGAATGCTTTTGTTCAACATGTGTTTATAATGTTTCATTAATTGATCCCTTTGAAGAATTATCTTATACACTTGAGTAGGAAATGAACCAAGGTTGTGCTGAGCCATTGCTAAAGGAGTCGATTAACTTGTAGACTATCTTCCCTGTTGGTGAGGTACGATGGTGACGTCTGTCAAATGATCTAGGTGCAGTAATTTATCGACTGGTGGCTTTGCAAACCATGCCACCCGGTGCGATTTTTGGTCAAAGAAAAGTATGAATTTGAAGGGATTTATTAATTTTACGAAAGTATGTTGGGCCTGGTATGGTCGTAATGGGCTATTTCAATTTTCACTTATAAACTTTAGTTTGGAACTGATAACATAGAATCATGAGATCTTTGCAGAATTATGTCCTGTTTAGTTTATCGGCTGGAAACCAGACATGATCTAGTTAAAACCTCTTAATAGAGATTGAATCTAAGTAGGTGTAACAATGCCACGAACGAAACATATGACAAAAAACGAGGGTGCTCATACTCTGTGATATCTGGAACGAATTTGATCATGATTCCTTATTTGCTATAAATAATATATATTGGATACTTATATGAATAATTGATTGCTTTTATTAAGGAATACCAAAGTTGTAACTGAAATCTTAAACGAGGCCATTCCTGATTTTACCCCAAAAATATTGGTGTACTACTATAAATATTTGAAAGTAAATAGTGTCAAAATTATCAAAAGTAATTAGTTAGTATTTGAGGTTGCACTTGCACCTTAATGTCTTGGGTTCAAACATTTATTATCGCGAAGTGAGGGGTTGGGGTTTACTCCTCCTCTCCAGTGATTAGGATCATCCTTAAGAAGGACGAATGTCCTATAGTCCGAAGGAAGTGTGAGGTCTGTGCTCCAGCTAGTGTGGGGATATTCTGGGTCGTAAAGAAAAAAAAACCATTGTTACGTAATAAATGAAGCAATTCATTCTGTATAGAGATGTTGTACACTAGTACTAGAACATATCTACTACATATTTAGAAATTCAACGGGGATTTTTAAGAACTTAAGGCTGTGATTGGTTGTACTTTCATTTTGTCCATTTTCATTTCTGAGTAAATAGTGGTAAATTATTTTTTGAAAAGTGAAAATAGAATGGATAGAGAAAACATAATAATTGTGTTGATGTGATGGAAAATCTTTAATAGATATTGATTGTTTGTGAAATTTTTTGTGGAAATAATAATGTAAAACATATTGTAAGAAAATTGAATAAAAATAAAAAATTGAACGAAAAATAAGCAATATGGATATCTTTTTATGCCTTTTGTTATCAAGATTAAGAGAAAAATAACAAAATTATGATAAATTAAAGAAATCACCAAAATTATTTATATGAATAGGAGGATGAGAGATAAATAAATAATATAATTGGGTATTGGGAAGTGTGAAAATAAAATAGAAAAATAAATTAATTTTAAAAGAAAATGAGATTTTCTTGTTTTAAAAAAAAAACACACTCATTTCACAAACTATCACAATCTATAAAATATTTTCTCTCAAAAATGAAAATTTTGAAAACAATTTCACAACCAATTACACCTTAAATTACTACTACTCCACCTATCCTTCCAGCGGTGCACCGGCAAATTCAAGCTTTTTTAACAGAATATGACATTCTTTTAACAAAATTACACAAATAGTTTAACAAAACATTGCCTTAATAAAATAATCAAAAACGGCGATTAGTTCATTGCCTTTCTCGAAAAGTTGGCTTGAATGAAGCCGTTTTATGTTACAAATTTATTTCCTTTTTTCAAATTTAAAAACGGTGTGAAAAAAGACGTTTCCAACATTTGATCTTTTTTTATTTTTTTCCGAAAGAATTTTTTCGATTTTTATTTGTTAGCCAATTTCTCCTCTTAAATTTATTTTTTATTTTAATGTTAAAACTTAAAAGTGATATCTAACCAACAATTAAATAGAGATGTCAAGGGTTCGAGCCTCTCAGGGTACAATGGTGGAATAATTAATATTGAGGGCTTCAAGCGAACTCGGTGGGAACATGCGGCTGGATGAAAGGGAGTCAGCATGAAACAATCACTTGGGGGACGACTCTTGTGCATGGCAGTTAAGGATATTAGGGACCTGAGAGCCATTGTGTGATCTCGCGTGTGATTTACATGGGGATAGTTCCTAAGGAGCCGATGATGTTTTCCCGAGGACTAGTCATATGTAAATATGGAATCTCAGTTATAAAAAAATAGAAATTTCTTGTTCTTGTAAAATAAAGAATATGAACAAGTAAAATTATAAAGATTATTGGTTTTACTTTTAGAATTAATAAAATAAATAAATATCAATATAATTAATATTTATAATAAATAAATACGATATGCATATTCGGGGAACGAGTATGAGAATGGAGAATCCCCATTTTATATAATATGAATGGAAAGAGGGATAAGGATATAAATACCATCTTTATCCCATCACCGATTCTGAGAAGCCGTAATCTCCATCTCCGCTCCTATTCTTGAATTAACTGGAGATTCCTCGTCTCATTTTATTTGCCAATGGGGATGGTTCTCCACGGGGATGTTGTTATCCCTAAATGCAGGTGATAGAATTCATATTAGAAATATACATGTAACAGTACAAAACAAATGCCTTAAGACACTCCATACATCGCACGGGTAAAAGACTAGTTATATTTAAACCATGCCCATATTATGTAAAAAGTATAATTACATGCCCCCGACTAATTAGTGGGTGGGATCCGTTGCATACAAGAGCAGCCATTTCTTTTCCTTCTTGATTATTATATATCACTTTTAACATTGGAATAAACAATTTATAAATTTGAAATCAACTTTTACCAAACAATTGAAAAATAAAACTTTGTTGCTGGAAACAGAAAACGTCTCTCTTGAGACCGTTTCCTAATTCTAAAAAGAACAAAAATATGTGACTAAAAAATGGCTTTGTGTTATAAATAATTAGAAATTAATACTGCAAAATAAGCCTTAAGAAAAAGAAAAAGATAAAATGAAAAAGAGGTGTATTTCTTATGAATCAGATGATGTCTATTTATAATAGGTTACATGTCATTATCAAAGTACTATACAAGTACTGGGCAACGTTAGGCACTGTGCAAGTTTGATTTTTCTCAATCGCTTTCATCACAGTATGATATGTCCATCTATTTTTTATCACACTCCCCCTTGGACGTATTATAATTGTATGAGTGTGCCTCATTAAAAACTCAAGCCAAAAGAACCACGTGGGAAAAAATCGGACATAAGGGAAAAAGAGTACATTCTCAAATCTCGACTTTGTGCATAAGCTGCCTCGTTAAAAACCTTAAGCTGGAAAAACCCAATGGGATAAAAACCATACAAAAGGGAAAAAGAACACAATATATTCGCTCCCACTGAAATGAAGAATATTAGCTGCACAACTGATTCATTAATCTTGCTTTGTATGGACTCTTCTCATTCCAATGTCGTAAACCAATTTCTCAAATGTAGACGTCGACAAGGATTTTATAAATAAATTAGCAAGATTATGGCAGGAGCGAATCTTCTGAATATTCACCTCTCCATTTTTCGGGAGTTCATGTGTATGGAAAAACCTTGGTGAAATATGTTTGGTTCTATCATCTTTTATGTAACCCCCTTTTACTTGAGTTATACACGCTTGCATTATCCTCATAAATAATAGTAGCAGTATCTGTAAACGGCTTCAATTGACAACTATTTCGAATATGAGATATAACAGATCTTAACCAAACATATTCTTTTCCAGCTTCATGAAGATCAATTATCTCAGAGTGATTAGAAGAAGTAGCCACTAATTTTTGTTTGGTAGATCGCCATGATATAGTTGTACCATTATAGCAAAATATATAACCAGATTGTGATCGAGCTTTGTGCGGATCTGATCTATATCTCGCATCAGCATAACCAACTAATACAGAGTTAGTAGATTCATTTGAGTAGAATAATCCCAAATCTATAGTACCACTGAGGTATCGAAAAATACATTTAATACCATTCTAGTGTCTTCTAGTTGGTTCAGAACTGTATCGATCAAGTAGATTGACATCAAAAGCGATATATGGTCTGTGCATTGTGCTAAGTACATTAATACTCCAATAGCACTGAGATAAGGTACTTCAGGACCAAAAATCTTTTATCGGACTCCTTTGGTTGAAATGGATCTTTATTTGGGTCTAAACTTCGTACGACCATAGGGGTACTCAAGGAATGAGTATTGTCCATAATAAACCGTTTGAACAATCTTTTTTGTATAAGCAGATTGGTGGACAAGAATTCCATTATCTTTATGATCTAGCTCAAGACCAAGGCAGAGTTTGGTTTTCTCAAGATCTTTACCTCAAACTCTTTCTTTAGATATTCAAGAACATTAGATAACTCTTCAGGAGTGCCAATCAAATTAAAGTCATCGACATATACAACTATATAGCAAATCCGGTATCTGACCTTTTAATAAAAACACATGGACAAATAGGATTATTTTTGTAACCTTCCCTAGAAAGGTATTCATTCAGCCTATGATACCACATGCGACCAGATTGCTTTAATTCATATAACGATCTTTGCAGTTTGATCGAGTATATCTCACGAGGAGTGTCTGACTTTAGTATTTTATATCCATCAGAGATTTTCATATAAGTATCAGAATCTAGTGAACCATAGAGATATGTCGTTACTACGTCCATTAAACGCATACCCAAACTTTCATGGACAACCATACCAATGAGCAAACGAAACTTGATTGTATCCATTCTGATGAATATGTCTCATCATAATCTATCCCGGTCTCTCGAGAGAATCCTTTGAGCTACGAGTCGGGCTTTATATCTCACGACCTCATTGTTCTCATTTCTTTTCCGAACAAATACCCATCTCGTATCCTATGGGCTTTACATTGTCCGGAGTTCGAGTAATTTTCCCAAATACATTTCGCTTTCTCCAGGAAGCTAACTCGCATTTTATTGCTTCCTCCCATACGGGCCAATCGTGCCTTTGGCGACATTCTATTATAGAATATGGTTCACTATCATAACCATCATCAACGATTTCTTGAGCAACCGAGAATGCAAATTTATAGAATGTGGTCATACCTAATTACAATAGCTCAAGGGATTCTCAGTGCTATTAGAATTTTTAATCTGAATATTTTCTGAGATATTAGGCTCTACAAATTCATCTGGAGCTTTCTCATTAGTATCAATTTTTCTTTTTCTTTTTCGAGGAACAATATCTTTTGAGCCAATAGGTCCACCACGTTTTTGTCGTGGGATATTATCATTCTTTTTCTTATGTTCTTCAGGAACAATAATACTGGCTGGAACATTTTCCACCGGAATATGAGACTTCGTAACTTTACTAGTATCATTAAATGTATCAGGAAGTTTACTGGCAATATACTTCAAATGAATGATTCTACTCACCTCACTTTCACATTTATGAGTACCGCGTCCAAATAGGATAAACTTTATTCATTCCAGGAGAGATTCTCAACTGGCATCTGTTTATCATTTTGCAACACATCTCTATTCTTTCCCATTAACGGAAATGTTGTTTCATCAAAATGACAATCTGCAAAAGGAGTTGTAAATAAATCTCCCGTCATTGGTTCTAAATATCGAATAATTGATGGAGAATCAAATCCAACGTATATACCAAGTCTATGTTGTGGACCCATTATTGTCCTATAAGGAGATGGAATCGGTACCTGAACAGCACACCCGAAAGTGCGTAGGTGTGAAATATCTGGCTCAAAACCAAGAGTTAATTGCATAGCAGAATGCATATGATAAGTTAGCAGGCGTAATCTCATGTCTTTGATGCATGTAATAATCGCATGGCCCCATGCTATACTAGTGAGCTTTGATCTCATTAATAATGTCCGAGCAATTACCCGAACTCGTTTAATCACGGATTCTGCCATCCCATTCTGAGTATGAACATATGCTATTGAATGTTCAACATTAATTCCTAGTGCTGCGCAATATTCATTAAAACTTTTTGATGTAAATTCTCCGACATTATCTATTCTTATATTCTTAATAGGATAATCAGGGAAATATGCTCGGAGTTTAATAATTTGCACTAATAATTGAGTAAATGCAATATTTCTAGTAGATAATAAGCATATGTGTGACCATCTGCATGATGCATCTATTAAGGCCTTAAAATATCTAAATGGTTCACTTGCTGGATGTATTGGTCCACAAATTTCATCAAGAATACGCTATAAAAATGATGGTGATTCATTCATTGAAGGTCTAGTAATGACTTTTCATTGTGAACACGATTCACAGAAATAATCTTTCGAAATCAACATTTTTGTACCTTTCAATGGATGTCCATTGTTATGCTCAACAATCATACGCATCATAGTAGATCATGGGTGTCCTAGGCGATCATGCCATAACCCAAATATATCATGATTTACCAGCTTCTAAAGCATGGTAGGGTAGGATTCAAAGGCTTTAATTGGGATATAATACAATCCAAAAATTGTTGCTTCAAATTTCTCGTGGACATTCTTCTTGCCCATTTTATATGATATGATACATGTATTACTTTTATCATGGTCATTTAGTATCTTTAAATGATATCTATTATCATACACATCTTTAAAACTTAGTAGATTTCTTTTTGATCTACTAGATAATAATGCATTTTCATCATAGCAGATTGTACCATTGGGGCAATATTAATGTTGCATTCCGAGCCATCAATAATCTCAACTAGACCGTGATATAGTTGTATTTCGTGCTTTGCACGCTTATACACTCGAAAATATACTTTATTCGTTAATATAGAGTGCATTGTTGCACTATCAAATGACAATAGTCTTTCTTCTCGATGTTTCCCATATATACCGATTTAACATTTTGAGTTAATGTTATGCTATTATTCTTATGATTTTATATATAAAAGTTTCTATCAATGTGAAACAACTAAGTAATAACATAGATGTATAAAAAAAATTTAAACATAAAAATTTTATTCGACAACATGTATATACATAATCATCTAATTATTAAATGTTAAAAATAATTGCCCATGCAAACAAAGGAAAAACCATGAAGATAAGAAGATTAATCATAAGCCAAAATGCTCGAGGATATTCTCCAACAAAAAGTAGGATAATATTCAAGAAGACTAATGTAATGAGATACATTACAATTAAGTTAACCATTTTCTTGAAATGAAATAATGTGAAGTTTTAGAAAAGTGATAGAATATGTGTGAACTTATTGAATGAAATGTTGGTATATTTAAAAAATAAAAATCACTGTTCATAGTCGTTAACTAGCCGTTGGGGGGAGGAAAAATTTGAATGTGAAATTATAAATGATTAGTAGAATTATAATGATATTTTGTGAATGAAATAATAAACACAAATATTGTGATAAAAATATCATTCATATAAAAGGTTCAACCCGAAAATATATCTTCCCAGGAAAATACATATAAGCATAATAAAAACATTCTCACTCTTACAATACCAACAGAATTACATGAAATATTTTAGAAACTAATTTAAAGCATAGATATCATTGCTTATATATTTCCGTCCCCAATCAAATGATCAATCCTTCCTTTTGATGTTCAAAGAAATCAACAACATCCGGATGTGTAATATCCACATTTACGCTATCAAAATTATCATCTTCAGGATGATCCAAGTAAAATCGCTCAAAGATTTTTATCTTTCTTGCGGTGTGATGCTTGATAAAGCTCCACTAAATGTTTTGCCGTCGACAAAGACGTGACCAATGACCTTTTATTCCACATCGGTAACACTTCTCTCCACCATTCTCTGGATTTATCACTTTCTCTTTTCCTTTCTTATGATTTCTGTTCCAGTTCAAATGGTTACTTGTATTTTCGTGATTTGAATTATTCTGTCTACTACGATTATATGGAGTAAACCTTCCACGACCACGACCGCGACCACAACCTCTCCCACGGCCCCTTGAAAATATTGAAATTTTGAGCTCTAGTCGCATTCACTTCAGGGAATGGAGTAGATCAGTAGGTTGTGATTCGTGATTTTTTATCAATAATTCATTATTTTGTTCGACCACAAGAAGGCACGAAATCAAGTCAGAATACTTTGTGAAACCTTTTTCTCGGTATTGCTGCTGCAGAAACAAACCCGATGCATGAAAAGTAGAAAGTGTCTTTTCAATCATATCTCTACCTGTAATACTTTCTCCACATAATTTCAATTTGAAGAAATTTTAAATATCATGGAGTTATATTCACTTATGGATTGGAAATCTTGAAACCCCAATTTTATCCAATCATATCGGGCTTTTGGGAGTATAACCAACTTCAGGTGGTCATATCTTTCCTTCAATTTTTTCCAAAGGATAGATGGATCTTTTACCGTAAGGTATTCAAATTTTAAATTTTCATCCAGATGATGACTGAGAAAAATCATAGCCTTACCTTTATCTTGTGCAGATGCACTATTTCCTTCTTCGATAGTATCACCAAACCTTTAGCGTCTAGATGAATTTCAGAATCGAAAACCCATGACATATATTTTTTCCAGCGATATCAAGAGCAATAAAATCGAGTTTTGCGAGGTTAGCCATAATGAAATTTCAAATTAAGAAAATAATATAACTTACCACATTCACCAAAAACTTTAAAGATTGGCTAGAGACTCGTGCTGATAATGTGTTATAAATAATTAGAAATTAATACTGCAAAATAAGCCTTAAGAAGAAAAATAAGATAAAATGAAGAAAAGTGTATTTATGCATTTCTTGGCGAATCGACGACACCGCTTATAATAGGTTACATGTCATTATCAAAGTATTATGCAAGTACTATGCATTTTTATAATTTTCAACCAATATATTATTTTCAATCAAAATATCGCTATCGGATACTATGCAGCCATGTGCAAATTTGATTTTCCTCGTGCAAATTTGATTTTCCTCGTCCATTTTCAATGTGTATCATATGTTTATCTATTTTTCATCACACATTACGATTTCTTCTAAAGACGGACAATCTTGTCGCCATTTTTGACTATTTTATTAACGTATTTTTTTTCTAACACTGTTTGTGTAATTTTGTTGAAAAAATGCTATATTTAGAACGCCGGCAAATTCATGAGAGCTGACTCTCTACACTTTTTCTTCTCTTCTCAATCAAAGTTACAGAATAAATTCATGAGAGCTCACTAATCTCTATGCATTTTCTTCTCTTCTCAATCCAAGTAACAGAATCCCTTCAAACCCTCAGATTTTCACACACACACACACACACACACTCGTACATCTCTGAAGCTGAAAATGAGCTGGTGGTGGGCTGGTGCTATTGGCGCTGCAAAGGTTTATCGGTCGTTACCTAATCACCGTCCTTATATATAATACATAAATTTCTGTTTCTTTTTTAAGTTATATTTCCACATTTTTCAATGGTAATTTGTGTTTTTTGATCTGTAATTTATTGGGAAAACAGAAAAATCTCGAAGAATATGAGGCACCCGCGAAGCACCAGAGCGTAGCCCTGATAATCGGCGTAACTGGAATCGTCGGCAACAGCCTGACGGAGATATTGCCGCTCTCCGACACCCCCGGCGGGCCATGGAAAGTCTACGGCGTCGCTCGCCGTCCCCGCCCCAACTGGAATTCGGACAATCCGATTGACTACATTCGCTGTGATGTATCCGACCCGGACGATACCCGGGTCAACCTTTCAACTCTAACCGATATCACCCATGTATTTTACGTCGCCTGGGTTAACAGACCCACCGAGGCCGAAAATTGCGAAGCCAATGGTAAAATGCTTAAAAACGTGCTTGATGTGATAATCCCTAATTGCCCCAATTTGAGGCACATTTGTTTGCAGACTGGGAGAAAGCATTACGTCGGGCCATTTGAATCGTTCGGGAAGATAAAATCCCATGATCCTCCCTATACCGAAGATATGCCCCGTTTGGATTACACGAATTTTTATTATATCCAGGAGGATATCTTGTTTGAGGAGGTGGATAAGAAAGAGGGATTAACTTGGTCCGTGCATCGTCCCGGGACTATATTCGGGTTCTCACCGTATAGTATGATGAATTTGATCGGTACACTTTGTGTTTACGCGGCAATTTGTAGGCACGAGGGGGCAATTCTGAGATTTCCGGGTTGTAAATCTGCTTGGGATGGTTATTCGGATTGCTCGGATGCGGATTTGATTGCCGAGCATCAAATTTGGGCCGCGGTGGATCCGTACGCGAAGAATGAGGCATTTAATGTGAGCAATGGTGATGTTTTTAAATGGAAGCATTTTTGGAAAGTGTTGGCTGAGCAATTTGGGGTGGAATATGGGGAGTATGAGGAGGGGCAGAAGGTGAAACTCGAGGAGGTGATGAAGGATAAAGGCCCGGTATGGGATGAGATTGTGAGGGATAACGGATTGACGCCGACTAGATTGGAGGATGTTGGGAATTGGTGGTTTTGTGATGCTATACTCGGAATTGAGTGTCCGTTGGATACGATGAACAAGAGCAAGGAGCACGGGTTTCTTGGATTTAGAAACTCCAAGAATTCGTTCGTTTCTTGGATCGATAAGATGAAAGCTTACAAGATTGTTCCTTAGTTTTATTAGTTATTCCGGCCCCCGGCTATCCTGGTGCAGTAGATACATATTATACATTCCATAGTAATTCCAAATTTGGTGAAATACAATATCCCCATTTGCCCTCTAATTCTCTTCTATTTCAAATTTAAATTCCAATTTTATCCTTATTTTATATATAATCAATTTATATAATATGGTTCTAATAATTAATTAATATTTTCCCTAATTTAAAATTAAAAGAGATGCTAATATCAATTATAATATTTATTTTTGTAATATAATTTATTCATTTATTATTAATCAAATATAAGTTTTCAGTTAATTGCATTAATAGTAATAAATTATAAGTAAATAAAATAATTGTATAAATACATAAAATTGCTAAAATGAAAAAGAAAGAATAAAATATTGATTTGGTGTGAGATTTTGGTGTAATGGGCTGGAGATATTTTTGACAAAATTACACAAAAACATCAAATGTGGTGTAATTTTTTACACTAAATTTGGTGTTATGTGTTGGAGATGGCCTAATGATGTTATAGAATAGCACAGTAATGAAAGCAGGTTTGTGTATAGTTATGGAATATGTATTCTAGCAAAATTGGTGATTGCCAATTTTGTTATATATTGGACAATTGTTGTTTGCTGTTTTTTATGTGTTCCTTATGCTTTAATTCGGCAGTAGAATTATTTAGGATTTAAATTACAAAAATACCCCTAAGGTTAAACTTAATTACCAAAACTTCCAGTTACCTTTCAAAATTACTAATACCGCTTCAGTATTACAAACCCTCAGTGGTTTGTATTCGGGGTGTACTTTGTGAAATAGAAACAAATTTCAACGAAAGGTGACTGTTTTTTTTGAAATTAAATTAAACTTCAAGGGTATTTATTGTAATTATCCCAATTATTTACATGGATAACACCTTACTAAATCAAAAGTTACAACATAACAAGGTAACTTTCTTCTCTCAACCAAAAAACATGTCTGTTGTTAACTTCAGTTGCATTCACATTGAGTCCCTGTTGATGAGACTAATATAATTTGTGACATATGAAGTATAAAGCTCAAATCATCAAATGATGAAAGTTTTCATCAAACCCAAAAATCTTGTCCAAATGCACTTGTAAAGTTTTGGAGGTTTTAAAGCTTGGATAATAGCAAGGCTAATTCTTCATCAGAAACCTTAACATCAATGCATGTCCCAGTTGAGGCAGCAAGTCTTGCTGCTAGTTGGTGCTTACACTGAAAAATTAACAAATTAATTAGCAACTTTAAAATAAACAGGGATAATTACAAATACTACCCTTGAGGTTTAACCTAATTAGAAAAAGACCCCATTGAAGTTTACAAAAATCTCATGACATATGTTTCTATTTTACAAATAATTGCACCTATTGGGCAGTGTCGTTGAGAGAGGTAATTTGTATAACAAATACAAATCTAAGAGGTATTTGTAATTTTAAAAGATAACTGGAACTTTTTGTAATTAGACTAAACTTCAGGGATAGTTTTTGTAATTATCCCTAATAAATAAAGTGATGGACCTACTCATTAGATTTTAGAAGCAAAAGAATAAAAGAATGTGGGAACATAAACAATAAACTAAAAACTCACACAAAGCTCTTCTCCCCTGTTCACAATGTCATAGAAGAATGAATAACAAGCACAATAGTGTTCCGCAAAGCACAAATACTCTTCCTTCCTCCGTGATTCTCCTACAACCTGAAGAAACAAGAATAAATCAAAATTTCCAAGACTGTATTTCAGATAACCTTTTTTCAATTTTCAAAAAATAGGGTTGACATTGATAGAACAATTGATGCTTTCATTGTAATTGAGAGAGAATTTGTGTTTCTTACAAATGAAGAGAGAAAAAGACAACTTCACAAATGAGGATGAAGACTCCTCTAAATAGTGCTAGGTTACAAATTATTAAAAGACTAAACTACCCTTAACAATACAAATAAATAACAATAATAACATAACATTAAATTACTCTAACATCCCCCCACAAACTCAAGATGCGGCTGCAAGGAGCATCGAGAGTTTGCCAACCAAAAAATGAAAACGAGAAAGCGGATGTGCTTTGGTGAAGAAGTCTGCAATTTGGGATGAGGATGTAACAAACGGCAAAGTAATAGTACCATGCTGAAGATGGTGACGAGTGAGATGACAATCAATTTCAATATGTTTTGTCCTTTCATGAAATACCGAATTGTGGGCAATTTGAATGGCGCTCCTATTATCGCAGTACATAGGAGTGGGATGACGAAGAAAACACCCATATCGGCAAGTAACCATCGTAACCAAACGATCTCCGTGGTAGTAGAAGCCATAGCTCGGTGACACTCGGCCGGTAAGAACGAGAGACAACATTTGTTTCTTGCTCTTCCACGAGATAAGAGAATCCCCAAGAAAACACAAAAATCCTCGTAGTAGATTTACGATCTACCTGATCACTAGCCCAATCAAAGATCTCGAGAAAGCACGTAACTCCAAAGAGAAGTAGACGAAAATAAGAGACTCAAATATGGTGCCTCTAAGGTATCGTAAGATACGAAGAACATTTACCGCCATGGAAGGAATCGTAGGAGAAGTAACAAATTGACTAACAATGTGAACAAAGATAAGCAATATCCTGGGCGTGTAATAGTGAGATAAACCAAGTCGCCAACAATGGTACGATACAAAGTAGATCGGCCAAAAGTGTGCCATCGGAAGAAGAATATCGAACATTAACTTCAATGGGAGAATCAACAATCCTAAATGTCGGTGATGCGAGCCCGCTCAAGAATATCGGTTACTTGGATCATGAGAGAAGATAACCTTTAGGTGACCAACTAACCTCAATACCTAAAAATATCGAAGAGAACCCAAGTCTTTCATTTCAAAAAGAGAGGACAATTTTGACTTGAGCGGTCTGCAATCCCATCAACATCACTACCCGTGATAATCATATCATCAACATATAAGGAGAGCACAATAATACCTACAAAAGAGTTCTTGACAAAGAGAGCGTAATCGTGATCACTCCGATGAAATCCAAGAGAAATAAGTAAATCGAGAACTTCTCAAACCAAGCACGAGGTGCCTTTGAGACCATACAAAGCTTTCTTAAGTTTACAAACCTCTCCTGGATTATGGGCCACGCCAGAGGGTGGAACCATATAAACCTCTTCTTGAAGAATTCCATTCAAGAATGCATTTTTAACATCCATCCGGATATATGCCATTTTCGAGAAGATGCAACGGCAATAAGTGTACGAATTGTAGTCATCTTTGCAACAGAGCAAAAGTTTCCTCATAATCCAAACCATATTGTTGAGAGAATCCTTTAGCAACCAATCGCCTTTATACCGCTCAAGAGAACCATCGACTTTGTTTTAATTTTAAATACCCAACGAGAACCAATTGCATTTTTACCTTGTGGTAGAGGTACCAAATCCCAAGTTTCTGTTTTTGACAAAGCAGACAATTCTTCGGCCATAGCTTTTTGCCAAAGAGGATCAAGAGCTGCCTCTTTGTAAGAAGTTGGCTCAGAGAGATTGTGAATAGATGACAAAAATGATGTAAAAGATGGTGAATAAGAAGAATAGACAAAATCTGGTAATTGAGTAGACTTACGAACCCGTGAAGGATAGCGAGGCGTAGGATCCACAATCTCAGGAGACGGAGAGATAGTCGTAGGAGGAGAGGGAGCAAGAGTATCAGTTGAATCATCGGTACCAGTATCTGCAGAAAAATCATCAATATCACCAGCAAAAGGATCAATATGGAGAAGATCAGATTTAGACACATTGTGAGAGCTAGATGGAATGGTGAAAAGAGGAATATGCTCAAGAAAGAAAACATGACGTGACACATATAATTTTTGTGCAACAGGATCATAACAACGATACCCCTTTTGACCATCCCCATAGCCTAAGAAAACACACATAGCGAACGAGAAGACAATTTACTACGCTCAACGCGTGAGGACGAAGAACAAAACATGTAACCAAATACTCGTAAGAAAGAGTAATCGGAGCATAACCAAGTAATTTCTCAAATGGTGACACACCCGAGTTATGAGCGGTTGGGATCCTGTGATTGAATAAACAAATAGAAAATGACTTCCCCCCAGAATTCACTAGGAATGACGTATAATAAAAGAGAACGGGCGGTTTCAATGATATGTCATGTTTTCTTTCAAAGAACACCATTTTGTTCAAAAGCGTATCGATGACAAGAAGTTTGATATATAGTTCCATCTAAAGCAAGCAATTCACGAAAATTATTAGATGTATATTCCCCACCCAAATCACACCGAAACACTTTATAATGTGAGAATCTGCGTTTGACAAAGAGCTCGAAAAGAGGTATAAATTCCCAAGAAATCGGAAACGACGTTTCATCATATAAACCCAACAATAACGTGTATGGTCATCAATGAAAGAAACATAAGATCGGGACCCTCCTTTTGTGGCAATTGGAGAAGGTCCCCAAACATCGAGAATGAATCAAATCGAATGGTGCAAAAAATGGAGAAGCTTTTACTAAAAGGCAATGCGTAAAACTTAGCAAGTTTACAACCACTACAAACCGAAATATCATGACTTTTCAAATTTCCTAACAATCCAGTGGATGCTAAGTACTTTAAACGAAAAAGATACATGACCCAAACGAGAATGCCATAAATAAAAATTAGGCGAAGATGGACCCAAACGAAAAGAAGACAAATCAATAGTAGAAGGCTGCGACATCCGTACACGGTTCATCCAAAACATACAACCCTCCACTCCTACGGCTGTCCCAATCGGCCCTGGGAGTGAGGATCCTCGCACATGACAAGAATCGAAGAAAAGTCACGAGAATAACTTAATCACATAGTTTACCAATCAAACAAGATTTAAAGTAAGTGGGAATATGATAAACACTAGTAGAGACACATGCGTAGTCAATGTAACCAACACCGCTAAGTGGCATAAAAGTGCGCATCATAACAGATCATGCGACGTGGAGTTTGAAGGAGAAATAGAAATAAATGATTCTCGCATTAGGGGACATATGATAAGAAGCTCCCGAGTCTAATAACCAAATAGATGAAGATATACCCGAGAAGCTCGGAGTCGACAAACTGCGGCTGGACATAGCATGTGGTTGAAGCCAAGAAATTTCGAACTCGTAGAGAGAATCTGCGCAGAGTAGTAGTAGACGGTGAAGCAACTCATTTGAAAGAGTCGGATGGTGGTACAAATCAAGCGCAAAGATATGCGGTGGAGGTGGTCCAGACCACGTTGAGAAGACGAGGTGCGGAGGAGCACGCGGGTCGGGTCGACCCATCAACTTCGGGCACCGAGCCTTCCAATGTCCCTGAGTTCTACAAAAGCTACATTCATCCGGAGCAACACCTTGGATTTGGCTTATTCGAATACTTTTGGAATGGGCGATTTGGAACAAAGACAGATGGGCGGGTGTGGGAAGGATCCCCTTTATCGATGCGGACTTGTGACGTGTTTCATCGGCAATTAATTCATCGACCCGCGAATCAACAAATTGGAAGAGGACTACGATGCAAAAATATTTCCACGCAATGACTCAAAATCATCACGAAGAGCCATAAGAAATCGAACCAACCGTTGTTCATTACGTCAGGCAATATAAGGAGCAAATGCACTAAGCTCACGATTCTCACAAAGCTAATTGGTCCCAAAGATTAGTCATTGCGAATAAAATTCTGGATAGTCATGTCTTTCTCGTTGAAGAGTTCGAATGTCCATTTCTAACTCGATATTGTTTAGCAAAATTTGATTGTGTGTACAATCGTTCTAAGTGCTCCCAAACTTCTCTTGCCGTTTCATATTTTGCCAATTGCATACCAATCGAACTCTCAATGTAATTATTAATCCATGTAATAATCTTAGAATTATTAACCTCCCAAGCCTCCAATTGTTCAAGATATTTGTCATTATTCTCACTCTTGGGTTTAGATTGAGTCCCATTTACAATATTCCACATTCGTTTTCCCCTCAAAAATTTTTTATCACATAACTCCAATATGTATAATTTTTCCCATCCAATCGAACACCAATAGATTGCAACGAATCATCCTTTTCTAAGCCATATTACACAACCAACAAATAAGCTCAACCAAATAACCAACAAAACAAAGCCAAACCCAAACAAACGAGCAATGTTAGAACTTGAAATATTCGACGAAAAATAGTAGTAAGAAGATTACCCAAACATCAAAACAATGAATATTGCAAATGCTCCGATCTGCTTCGATCTATTCCGATATACTGAACGAAATGCTCCGATCTGCTTCGATCTACTTTAGCAACTACTCTGATCTACTCCGATCTGCTCCGATCTACTAAAACTACGAACTGGGATTAAATTTGGCTCTGATACCATGATAGAACAATTGATGCTTTCATTGTAATTGAGAGAGAATTTGTGTTTCTTACAAATGAAGAGAGAAAAAGACAACTTCACAAATGAGGATGAAGACTCCTCTAAATAGTGCTAGGTTACAAATTATTAAAAGACTAAACTACCCTTAACAATACAAATAAATAACAATAATAACATAACATTAAATTACTCTAACAGACATTAATCCGAAAAGAAACTCGGTCAATGCCCAATAACCACATGCTATTTCGGTTAGTCATCTTGCGCTAATAAAAAAGGGGTAATTGCATTTTGCCTTCCAAACTATAGTGTCTTTTTCACTTTGCCACCCAACTTTGAGAATACGTATTATGCTCTTTAAACTAAAACTATATAATTTGTTGCACATTACTCATGAACCAACCAAAAGCTGACGTGTCAACTCATATATCCAAGTGAACTCCTATGGGATTAAGTGCAAAATGTTCAAAATTAGGTATGTAAAAGATAAATTTCCAAAATATAGTAGGCAAAGTGCAAAATTCACCATTTGTGGTCAAAATGCAATTATCCCAAAAAATAATGGCATTCACCTTTAATCTCCTCTTCTTCTTCTTCTCTATCTCCCTCACACACACACAAACGAGAAAAAGAAGTACCTGAAAAATGGATCGACCACTGGGCTCACCAGAAATCCTCTTGACACCCCTTTGATCAAATATCCTCGTTGCCCTCTCGAAATTTTTCCCATATATAAAATGTAATCTGTAAAATTAAACTACATCATAACCTAAAATTGCAATTTGGGGAACAAAAATGGTAGCCATTGACGGAGGTAATAATAAAATTGATTTAGAAATTGAAATATGTAGCAATACCCACATGGAGAGCTGATCATCGGTCACTGTTGGACGGCAGTTCATATTCACCACCAGTGGCATCGGAAAATTTGAAAATAAAAAATAAATTAAATACGAGAATGATTTAAAAATTAATAAAATTCAGAGAAAGAATCGGATATTAAAATAAGGATTAAATGGACCTGAACGAGTCGATTCAATAGCCTGCCAAATGGATTCTGCGACCAAACTACAAGTGCTCATCATCTTAAACCCACTTGGGTTTTCGCCACGAAATTCTACAACAGCACAGTGAAAAATAAAAGAATGGAGAATAAAAAAGGCTGGCTTCGTGACCATTTCAATTTGGTTGCAAAAATCTCCGTTCAGCTCGATTAGTTTCCGTCTAGCGTATAGTACTTTTTAGAACATTGTATGAGGATAAAGAAAAATAATGACGAAAGGATAAAGACATGGAGTAATATTGGGATTGGTTGCTTCATAAATCATAACTCAATTTATAAATTTTTTATTTTTAATAAAAATATGATATAAAATGATTAATAAATAAATCATATTTTAAAAAATATATATGTATGAGATTTTTAACTTCTTAGTAATTACCATTGGATTTTGTTTGGCTGTGGATTATATTTTGAGGGAAGTTTTGAGTAATTAGTCAAGATTAGTAAAACCTGTTGGGTTTGATTTCTTTATTAGGGGTGTGCACGATCCAGTCTGGAGATTTAGAAATTTCCAGATCCGTCCCAAAGTTCGGAGATCCCAAAATTAAATCTCCAGAACCGAACCATAAAAAAAATCTCCGTCCCAAATCGTCAGATCGACCAACCGCTTGGCAGTCGACGGTTCGAACGGAGATCTTGGTCTGATGGGACCGGTACATAACACCAAGCCTCTAATGGTTCGGAGAAACGGAGATTCAAATATTTTACAAATAAAACATACAAAAAAGGTGAAAAGAAAAACCAGCGTAAAAATCATTAAAAGGTTATACTTTCAATCTTTTTTTTAGTGCAATTTCTAAAAATACATACTAAAATTATTAGTACTATACGAGCTTAACTTTTTGATATTTTATATTTAACTTATACATAAAATTTCTTTAATTCATATTTAAGTTCTAAATTTTTAATATTTTAATTCTAAATCTTTCTTTCATGATATAGACTATACTACGTATTAGTTTAATATCAATTTAACTTTTAAATCATTTTCATCTAATTTATAGTTAAAAGTATTGATTTTTTTATTTTGGGTTTTAACATAATATGTTTCAGATATTTTGTCATTTGTATTATTAGTAAAAGCGTAGAATCTCAAAGAATGACAAATTTAGTAGCATCTATTACACAATAATATTTTATAATCTTAGTACATTGCCATTGGCTCTCGACCTAAAAAAAATATAATTGACTAATAACTTTGATAAACTAATATGAAACAAAATCTATAGTTTCAATGTCTTAATTTATGGTTAGACGATTACTCTAGTTTATGTGCAATGTACTAATAATTTAACTAATTTTAATTCAATTAATTTTCTTGATTGGAGGATGAGTTTAGTTATGGTCCTTAATAAGTAAAATATCATCAAATTTAAATATTTTCTATAAATTAAATATGATTTTATAATTTTATTTATTGGGTTTATTTAAATAAATTAATATGACGTAACTGTTAGTGAATTAAATATATTCAATTATTCATTTGATATATTGATAAAATATGCCAAATTTTTAATTTGATAATTTTTAGTATTATATAGTATTGAATTTCAAAGGAATGTTTAGTTAGTTCAATATCAATATATATATATATATATAAGATAAAAATATTATATATGTATATATAAAATTTATTTTAAAATCGGTTCTAGTTTCGGATATTCGGTTCGGTACAGTTCTCGGTACAAATATTTGTAAAATCTCCAGAATCGTACCATGAAAATTTCCGGGACGGTTCGGTTCGGGGAAAGTCAAAAAGTCAACGGATATTTTCGGTTCGGATATTTTTCGGATCGGATATTGGTTCGAGTTCGGTGATCTCCAAGTCCCGTGCACAACCCTAGTCTTTATCACGTTTTGCTTAAGTGGATGTGATCTTCTATTGCAAAAGGTTATTTTGTCCTGAATTATTATATAATTGATGTCCTTACTGCACCCTTTTTCTTTGTATTAAAGTTGTTTAATTGAGTCAATTATTACTATACTTATTATGCCTTAATTATCTATAACTATAAATTTATACACAACTTAATATTTTGTTACTCACTATCATGACTAATAACATCTTTTACAAAATTCTTATATCACTACTAAAATTATGGAAATCGTTGATTCTAATTTTTAAGTACAAATAATTAACAAAAAAGTTGACATTCTCACTTTAATTATATTTTTGTCACAAACACTCGTTCATTAATTTATTTATAAATTTTGTGGCGAAAACTAAAAAGCTTATAAGCATGAGATTTTCTATTCCACTTGAAGTATTCCACTTTGCATATTTCATTTCCTGTCACTGAATTAAATGATCGATACATGTTTATATAATAAACGTGTATTTGATTCTTTAGATGTATTTACACATATTAATCATCCAGTAGGGCCATGATTTTCTAGGCCCGAAAAAAATTGGGTCTATTTGATCCAGTTCGATTGGCCCGTGGGCCAGAATTGGCCTGATTTTTAGCCCTGCCTGACAGATTTTGAGTACAAAATGCACACACAGGTTGAGTTGGGCCAAACATTTTGCGGTGTGAACGAAATTGACCCGGCCCGACCGACTGCCATCTCTAAACTAAGTGGATTGAATGGGAAGTGAAACAGAAAATCTTCCCTAGTTTTCATTGCAAATCATCACAAAATTGCTAGTCCAAATTCAAAATTCACTGAATATATCATAAGTAACAGAGGATACATCAACTGGTAGCTAGCTAGAAATAATACTATTAATACTTCATATGACATAGAGTTAGATTAACTACTATGATTTCAATTAGGGCTATTGTGCATGAAATTATCAGTGTCTGGTTTATGATGATCAACTCCATCAATGCCCCTCAACCAGAAAGTACGATCAAACGAAGCTGCATCATTGGGTACATCGTCCATCACCCAGTCTTGTCCTTTGGGAATATATATCCCTGTGCGAGGGTGGGGCATCCAATAGCTTTGCGTATCCTCCAAGACTTTGTTGGTCGTGTTTTCACGATGATGATCATTTTGTCTTGCCAATCGGCTCATCATACGACGTCCAACTGCTAATCCCTCCCTGCATACAATATTTCTAAACAATATTAAAATTAAAAACAACATTGTACACACATGGGGAAAATAATTTCTTTAATCCCATGAATTGGACAATTTTGAGATTTAGTCCTAGTCCTCTTTAAATTTTAGCCTAATTTTTTTAAAACTTTTGGACATTTAGTCCTATTTTAACCGAAACTATATAGTTTTATTGGAAATTCTTGAATATAATCTGGTCATGTGCAAATATGTCAAAAAAGTTGTGGTTTTTGGTGATTTGGCGCAAAAAATTGCCACGAAACCAAAAAATCCCCAAATAATATTTCATGTCAACTTTTGGTGATTTGATGTGTCAACTTTTTAGCTAAATCACCAAAATCCTTCATTTCTTAGACACATTAATACTCATCGGTTCTAGTTAACAATTACGGTAAAATTACAATTCCAGTAAAAATCGGACTAAATGTCTAAGTTTTTGAAAGATAATATTGGAACAAAATTTATAGGTGATCAATTAGAGGACCAAATCTCCAAGTAGTCCAAGTTGCATGGCCGGAAAAACTATTTCCCCTACACTCAAGTAGTGAGATATGGAAAACAACCGAATATTTTCATTTCTCACGGTGCTTCATTGGCATTTCAATGCACCAGGCAAATGGCACGCGTACAATAATAATATAATATTATACACATGACATTCTCCTCGTATATTGAAATGCATACCATCGTAAGGAGAAATTTTAAAAAAAAAGAGAGAAATAAATGAAAATGGAGTTGAGAAGCATACTCAGAGAATGGCTTTATTAGCAACATCTTTGTGTTCTTGATTCCTGCTCTGGCCATTGCTCTCTATTTTCCAATTTCTTCACAAACTATTTGAGTTTTTAAAAATTAAAATAAAATGCAACTTAGTTATAGATCTAAGTGAGCACACATATATATATATATATATATATGCATATAAATTGTTGCAGTTAAATAAAGTCGAATATATTCTGTTGTCACCTGGTGAAGGCTTTGAATGCAATGGACATGTTTAAAACAATTAAAGGCAAAACGCATGAATATATGTATTCCTGATGGAATATTGATTAATTAGATTTATTGTTCCTGAAATAAATCACATGCATGGAAACATTCATTTAATAAGAACTCATTCTTCTATGATAGGCGATATTTAACTATTATAAAATGATGTTTCGTCTAATATTCCACTACATGGAAGATTATAAGTCACGTGTATAAAAATTACCATAAACATAAATTGTGGGTTTCTATGAGGCAAATAATAATTATTAAAAGAACATGTGATAATCATCCGTTGCGATAGAATATATAGGAGATGAAATTCCATTTTCAAATACACGATCTCATCTGTATTTTTCGAACTCCAAAAATTAAAATAAAGTTTCTATATTTTTACATTAATATTTTTGAAAGTAGCAACTGAAACTTGAAAGTTAATAGTGTTATATTATTATTTTCAATAAAAAGAAATTTTAAAAGTGAAAAATTATATGTTCTTAAAAAATTGAAAGTACGAGTATATATTTTATTAACATAGTGATCTCAAAAGAGGGAAAGGGGGGAGGGCCCTTATAATTGGGAATGGATCTAGGGTGTATATGAGATTGCTTACACATGAAAGTTTTTTTAATTAAAGGTATGAAAGACTTTACAAAAAATTCAACGTGTTAGTGTGAAGGGAATTTTGTCTATATATAATCGTTACTTAATGTTTGAGATAATATTTAAATTAGTTTGATGCATCTTTTTGGCTGTGCAAGGATTTTGATGCTGCTTTTTAGGGCATATCACTCCAAAACTAAGGTTTCTGATAAAGTCATTCTTCCAAAGAGGGAAGTCTTTAAATTTCTTCTCCGGGAGCTAGAAGTTCTTCAAATGGAACTTACCTACACACACACACAAATGTTAGAAGGTCTCATAGGTTGTTCTTGGGAAGCTCTCCAACGCTCAAGTCAGAATGGTGATCGAGAGATAATAAGCAATGTTGTAAAAATCGGCCTAAAAATCGTCTGGGGCAAAAATCGGCCTAGGCGCCCGCCTAGGCGGCAAAAAAATCGGAAATAAATCGGGAAAAAATCGGTCTGGCGGTCTGCAGTCGAATAAATCGCCAAAACCGGAAAAATCGCCAAAATACAAAAAAATGAAAAAAATAAGAAAAACTTGGGCTTTTCTAGGCGCCCAGTTGCCGCCCGACTGGGCGCCTAGCGATTTCTGCAACCTTGATAATAAGTCAGTAAACAATTACTGAATTAAATGCGTATGAGCAATTATGAGAAAATGTACTCACAAATGAAGAAGATGTACCTTTTCATACCCGAGTAGCGGCCTATGGGCTAGTCCCACACTTCTTTGGACCGGATTATTCCATTAAAAACCCATTAGACAATTAATATCAAATCCATATATAAACCGAATTATATATTTAATTATTAAATATCGTTTTTGCCCCAACAAATTTGTATAATTTTTGCGTCTGTCATGAAACAATAATTAAAATGGATGAAAGCAACATTTTCGTCACGAGCATATAAGTTTGAATAGGGTGAAGTGAGACACTTCAATTTTGGCCTCAATTTTAAATGGCATTTTGTTTTATATTTCAATAACATCAATGCAACTTCCTGTATTTACATTAAAGATCTCATTTTATATACTTGAGATTTATGATACTGAAACATGAGATGACATACTATTTAAAATAAACAATTCGACTTAATTGGCTGAGGCGAAGTGAATTATATATATATATATATAATTGTTGGAAATATAATAGATATTTCTGGGTGAATGAGAAATTGTTGCCAAAAGGTGTGACTGTTCATTCGAAACTATTCGGATTGAAAAGGTTTATTTGAATAGTTGTGTTGTTTCGTTTGAAACCAAAGGAGGCGTGTCTTCAATAAATGGGCGTGTCTATTTCGCGATTGTATTGTTTCAATAGTGACCTTTGGTAATCTATAAATATTCCCCTTATTCTCGATTCCGAAAATTCATGAGCATAAGCATTTTTGCATACATTCATCAAAGATATTTTCTGCAAAATTTTTCGATAAAAAGGAGAGTACAAAACATTCGAAGTTAAGTCGTATCTTGTTGTTTGAGTGCTACTACAACAAGATGAGACAGATTCTTGGGAGACGTTTGCTTTTCAACCGTGGACACCGTAGCGGGGCAATGCCTTAAAGACATAGAGTCGAACTCTAGCCTCGGTCTAATTTTCTGCATTTTCTATAATTGCATTTTCTGGAATGCAAGTAAGTTTTCTAATTTAATTTCAGAATATAATATCGCACGTGATAAATCCCCAACAATTTTAAGACGATGTTGATTTCTTCCGCTTTTATGTGTATATTATATTCTGTCAACTTTTATGTTCGACATTTGCTGTTAAACGGGATCAGACTTGGGTTTTAAGTTTCTGATTTTTGATTGGCAGATTATTTTAAGTGGCCTTTGAACTTATTAGTTTTTTGTTGACCGTAATGAGACTTGGGTTTCATGGATAATCCTTGAATGTACATGTTACAGTTCATGTGCATGTAATTATGCACTGTGCGTGCCTTCCAATTTCTTTATTCAATTGAAACCCAAATAGACACCGTCTCTTCTTTTCTTCCGGCCGGCGAACCACCACACCAAGCCAATACTTAGAAAAGCGGCCCGATGGAGACGGCTCTGCGCGGTGCGCTGTTGCGTGGACTGGACGCGATAGTGGCCGCCGCAGATGGTCGTGAAAGAGTGCCAGCCTAGTGTGAAGTGTCATGCGCGACGGCGAAAGCGAGGAGTTATCCTCTTCGCGGATTCTCGTCGCGGTAGACGATGGGGCTTTTACCGTTATCTCCAATCGGCGGTGGTCGGTTGTGGTTTGGGCTTGACTGGCGGAGATGTTGGTTGGTGTAAACAGCGATTTACAGTGACGGGAACTTAGACTGGTTTGGAAGAATACATTTTTGGCATAATGATTTGTTGAACTATTTGATTTTGGGTCTGTGGTTAAAATCCATGTATTTAGTCAACTTCAACTTGGTTACTCTTGTTGATTGAATTGTTTGAATTCAATTAGATTTTCTGCATTGATTTTCGTATGAGATATACTGAAAATGATGGACAAGGTGGCTGGTTTAGAGGCCATATGAAAGAGATGGTTTTTCTGTCAACATTTTAGGAATTTGGGGCTTTTCTGAAATTTGATGAAATTCTGGGTTGATTGTAATTCAGCCTTTGTTAGAGATTTTTCTGGAATGAAAAACAAAAAAAGAAAAGAAGAAAATGCTTGTGGCCTATTTGCAATTGTTTACTGATCGAGACTTTTACGTGTTTAAACCATTTTATTATATTTTTATTGTTAATAAGATTTAAGGATTTAAGTTGAACATTTGGATTAATTTTAATTTTTAGTCTAAATTGGAATTTTGGACTTAATTAAAATTATATTTTGAGCCTCAGTTTTATAAATACTTTATTTCTAGATAAAGTTAAATTGGAGATGCATGGTAATATAAAATATTATTGTATCTTACAGTTTTGAGTTTGGTCTTATTAAAGCCTACGTGTTTGAATCCAGTTCAAAAGAAAAGGAAATGATTCTAATGTGGGGAAATGTTACCTCTTTTAGAATTAATTCACAGAGGTATATGCATGTGATTTGAAGATCAGGTAAAAAGTATTTTATTACTTTTATAGACTTGACACGTTAACATGAATGCCATAATGAAATTGGTGAATCTGAAATTATTACCAAATGATTGGTTTCACAATATAAATATGGGATTTCATGTTGGAATACTGTGATA
Source organism: Rehmannia glutinosa (assembly GCA_016081115.2). NCBI lineage: Eukaryota > Viridiplantae > Streptophyta > Magnoliopsida > Lamiales > Orobanchaceae > Rehmannia > Rehmannia glutinosa. The sequence goes on from CM071937.1 coordinate 84,047,392, forward strand.
GCCAATCAACTATAGGCAGGGCACAGAGTGCCAACTTGAGTGTTGTGACAGTTTGGGGTCATGACACCTTGGGTGTTATGATACCTTGAGTGTCATGATAACTTTAGTTCTATGACATTTTGAGTGTCATAAACATGTGAAGAATGCATGAGCAAATCTAAATGTCCTTGTGTGAGGCATATGATTCAGCGTGAGGGAGCACATGGCAAGTTAACTCTACCTAAAATATGGTGAATGTATACAACTGAGTCCTTTAGCCCTCTTGGGAAATTCTTTGAAATTTGCGTAGGCAATTGGATTGTTTGACAGTTGGCGATACAATCACATTTGAACTTTGTGAGAAATAACAATTGTTAGATTGATAATTCTCAAAGTTGACCTTGTTGCACAATGTGAGGGTGATGAGTTTTGCCTCAAATGTGGGGGTGTTTGGTAAATATAAATTTACCCAAGTCTTGACAAAGATTGACCCTAATAACTACGAAGTCAAAGAAATACCAGTTTCTTTGAGAGGTATCCTTGTATTTCTTTGAGATGTATCTAAGAAAAAAAGGATATGAGTCAATTGACATTGACATGGCTGATTGAAAGCTAAAAGGGGTCACCTGTGATTTCTCTTGAATAGGTGCATCTTTTAGTGTACTCTTTAGTGTTGCAACAGTGCACACATTGAGATACGATGGAAAGGTGTAGAAAAAAGGCCTTAAAGGCTAAACCTTATCAAGGTAGGCCCAAAATGGATTGTTGTACCGAACTTGAAGGGAACATGTACAACTATTAAATCATGGTATAGATAATGACCAGTTTGACAAACGATTAAGTCAAACGCTCTACTAAAAATAGATGACATATTGACAATAGTCTATATGAGTTTAAGGTGTTATAAAGTCACATTGACATTGGAGGGCTTGAAAGTCCACTGGTGGCACTTATGTCGATTTGAAGTGGTTACACATGCTCAGGGATTATATGCTCAAATATGTAAAGATATTGATCTCAATCTTGCGCGCAAATTTGATTGAAGTGGAGATCAAATACTGATTATCGAAGGGAATGGGATTGAAGCCTGTTACGCATGAATCTTTGTAATGGTAACCCAACCAAGAACTTAGTTCAACGGGACAACTACGTTATGAAGATTCAGTTATGCACTTATTATAAAATTACTACTCATTCCTATAATTAAAAGTGCTTTCTGCAGAAGTATGTAAGGTTAAGTTCAACTTTTAATGATTCCTATAACTTGGTTAAACCAAGTGGGGTATGGCGTAATACTCTTATAGAGGTCACCTATGTAAGTGTGAAGTAGGGCGCTTCATGAGAATTATGAGGATTGAATTTTCTAAAACACTTATGAAACCCAAGGTTGTTCGGGGCAAAAATGAACACAACCATGAGAACCGAAAATGTTAGGGAGGTTATTGTGTGGGGTCTTTGTTGTCTTGGTTTACACTAACTACCAACAGTTCAAGACATCATGTTCACCGATTAGCCAAGTAAATCCGATAGTATTCCACTAAGGAGGTTCAAAGCCGTAAGCTACCTCTCCCGATGCTTTATAACTTTCCTGTTGTACTCTCTTTAGTATCCGTGCATTTACATGTGCATTTGCATTGATTCACGTAATTTCTCATTCATGTGGGGATTGTTGGAAATATAATAGATATTTCTGGGTGAATGAGAAATTGTTGCCAAAAGGTGTGACTGTTCATTCGAAACTATTCGGATTGAAAAGGTTTATTCGAATAGTTGTGTTGTTTCGTTTGAAACCAAATGACGTGTTCTGTCAAATAAATGAACGCGTGTCTATTCGAAATTGTGTTGTTTCAATAGTGACATTTGGTAATCTATAAATATTCCCTATTCTCGCGAGAAAATTCATGATCATAAGCATTTTTGCATACATTCATCAAAGATATTTTCTTCACAAAATTTTTCGATAAAAAGGAGAGTACAAAACATTCGAAGTTCGCCGATATCTTGTTGTTTGGAGTGCTACTACAACAAGATGAGACCGTTGTATCTTGGGAGACGTTTGCTATTCAACCGTGGCACCGTGAAAGGGGCAATTCGTCTTAAAGATATGAGTCGAACTCTAGCCTCGGCCTAATTTTCTCGTGCATTTTCCTGGAATGCAAGTAAGTTTTCTAATTTAATTTGAATATAATATCGCACGTGATAAATCCCCAACAATATATATATATATATATATATATATATATATATATATATATATATATATAAAAGATCTTAACTTCACACATTGTATGTACATAAGCTAGCTAGGCATGCCACTTTGACTTCAGACATGAGACAAGCAATAAGCATTGTGATTTATGGAATTTGTAGTAAAGACAAATATTCCTTAGAAAAAGACTCTAATGCGTTTCTCATGCTGCTTCTCATAAAGCATAGAACCGACATAGAAATGGAATAAATAACAGTAATATCATACTGATGAACCTTGCTGATAATTTGATGCCACTCGTGCATGAATTTCACATTACCCAACTACATTCTTAGAAATTTCTGGAATGCATTTAAATTGGAAATTTTATTATATATTTAATTCCTATAAGTTGTCATACTTAGAGATTTAATCTTTTTCTTTTTCCTTTTGATTTGGATTATGTCCTTTATGTCAACCTCGATCAAAATGTTCTTATTTCACAAATCATGTCCTTGACGCCTTAAGATCCAAGAATTCCATTCAAATTTTAAAGAGAGTTTCCATTGACGATGTCTTATGCTATATCTATTAATAAAAGGCGCCAGGGCCAGTCTTTGTTGAATGGAGGGTCCTTCTTAAAAATCCTGTTATTAGTCACGAATAATTGTCTTTATTGTTTCTAGAGTTACTAATCCTAAAGGGCTAAATTTTTTGATATGTGGTGGTAGTGATAGTCACCATATAAGCAACCATCAATGTTGTATTTAAAGAAGTTTCCAAAACTAATTATAATATTTTTTTCTATTCTATATATATTTTCATCCAATTTGTTTTGTAATGACCCATTATTATTCAATCACTAGTAATTCTCCCGTGTGATGCACGGACTGTATATTAAGAAAAATAATTTGATTTTTTAGTAATTGCTGTTTTTCTTACTTTAATAAAAAAATAAAAGATAACTATATATATAAACAATTGTTTGCATGGGTTATTGTATAAACAATTAATCCTAAGGAGATTTGTCGATAAATAATTAAAAGATTAGTATCAATGATTATAAAATTTAATTTTTATTTGTGTTCTATATCAAAACAATTAATCAAAGAAAAACTTCAGTAAAAAAAATTAAAAAATTAGATCCAAGAAAAACTCTCTATTTTGTATTATATATATTCCGAAACAATTAATCAAAAATTTATATTTTCTCGAGAATGATTATTTCCTACTTTTGTATTGAGGTGTTTCTCACCAAAAAATAGTTAAACATAATAATATGAATTCAAAAAAGCTTTAAATTCAATGAAAGCAGTTTAACTGAATCTTTTGGTAATAATTATGACGCAAGAACTTAAAAAGTATTAAAGCTACTACAAAAAAAAATATTCAATTAATTTAAAGATTCAAATATTATTACATATATTGAGACACGAACAAATTTCTATCAAAATTCCATTTGTATTTTTCTATGACACTAACATCACTTTCAAGAGGATTTGCATCTATCGTGAAGTCAATAATTGTAGAAATATTTGTGGCCGAGAATGGAGTAGATTGTGATATATAATTGCTTTCCATAATATGTGTTGAGGTATTGCCTGAAAAAAAAGTAACAAATTAAACAAAATACTATATATTGTTGTTATATATCTTTTATGACAAAAAAGAGTATAACCAAATAATTGTTACAGATATTCAATTTAGTTTGTGATATGAAACATGTCAAATGAACTATACTCTTCATAGAACCTTGAAAAGTAAATAATATTAAAATTGACCAAAATTGAAAATACAAAATAAATAAATGAATATTAATTAGAGTCTAGATGATTGTTGGGATTTTTTAAAAGTACACAAACAACCAAACATATACATTACATTTGCATGGTCCAATAGTTTTTTTCATTTTTCGGCTAAAGACTAAAGCCCATTTTTATAGTGAAATCAGCCTGGTCTAATTTTTAACACAGCTAAAAACAAAAATCCTAAACAATGTCCCATTTTGAAAATTATACTCTCTCTCTAGCTACTTTAGTTTCTCTATCAAAGAAAATTTATCCGCCATCAAAGTATGTTCGCTATTTTTAATTAGTCTCGAAGGTAATCTGATAAAATATGTTGCCCTATTAATCAATATATTAATATAAAAATCCTGGAGATTCGGATTCGAGCAGTGTTGTAAGTTTATATTGTAACACTAAAGCATATGACACACTCACACAGCGGAAACAGAAAATAACACCAGAATTTTTAACGTGTTTAGATTCCTCAATTTTAATGCACGAGGCCACGCCCAGAGAAGAAACAATCAAATATTACAAAAGCAAAGCTTATTACAAATACGACTGGATTTACGAATAGCATAAAGACTCCCTCTTTATCAATTCACCAACACTCGTATAAAACTAATCCCTAGATCGAATCTTCCACAATCTCAACCTTGTTAGAATCCCTCCAACTTCAAATCCCTTGAACGGTTGAGTCGATCCACACCGTAGATCTTCACCGTCTTCTCCCGAAGACTAACAAAAGCAACACAAATGATTTTTTGAATAAGAATTATAAGCTCAATGTATTTTATGTGTGTATCTTCTTCAAGGTGTTGTCCTCTCCTTTTATACTGAACAAAACCGATCCTTCTTGGCTGGAATCAAGTGATTTGCTGATTTCTAGCTGGAGGTTACAAACTAAAAAAGGAAAACAGCAAAAGCAAATCCTTTCCTTATGGGTGAAAACAAAGACATAAGGAAAGAGATTAAATGACAATAATATGGGCTGAATAAATCTAGATATGACATCCAAGATTATCAACAAACTACTCAAAATAGAACAATTGCCATAAACCAGAAACAGAGAATCTGGCATAAAATCCGCCCAGATTCTGTGTAGACGGTATTGTATCCCAAAGTTTCAACACCAGATTTTGCACTGTGCAGAAAGACCAAATTTGCCATTAATGATAATATTAACAATCTCCCCCTTTAGCACTTTTGGTCAAAACAAATCATGCAGGAAAAATAAAAAATCATAAGTGAAGAAACACTTTAGATTTAAATCCTGCAAATGTTAGCACAATCAAAATGAAAAGCATTTATCCAATAACATACATATCCAATCAACTTATCCAAAATAAAACAAGTTTTTATCATCAAACTACAAAGCAAGATAATCATTGAATGCTATAGACTGAGTCATCCTTTGACTCCCCCTCAGAGTCAGCCACATCATCTTCCTCATCAACATATTCAAACTCCCCCTTAGAAGCAGCTGTTAGTCCAAGTGGCTACGATAATCTAGAGGGGGTGAATAAATTATCTCGGTTTTTCAGATTTTGCCTTCTTTTTCGAATAATCAAGCAAAGATGAAAGCTAAAAGTGGAAAATAAACAACACACGTTGATTTAAAGAGCTTCACCCTACCTAGGGAGTACGTGCTCTACCACCCCAGTATATCCGGGATGGGTTTCGAAAAAGAAAAAGAAATTTTATTAATTACCAAAATTAATACAACACCTTGAGGATTACCACAACCCTCTTACAATACCTTCAAGGAGATTACCACAATCTTCCTTCACCACCTTTGAAGAGTACCACACTCTCCAAACACCTATCACCTAGATCACCCAAGTGTATTCTTACAATGTCTTGTGTTGAATGATGACCAAAATCAAGATTACAACTCAATAATAAATGATACAATATGAGTATAATTGTAATCAAGAATTGAAAGCTTAGACCTCAAATGTGTTCAAGTGAAAGTGCTTAGGCTAATACAACAAGATATATGAAAGTGTTTGCTTGTGTAATGTGTTGTTTTTTGTTGCTTGAATGAAGCCTCTATTTATAGGAGAGGTCATGGCTTTGATTTCCAGACATAGGCTCCTCCTTGGGGAGTGATTTGCTGCAAAAGAAACCATTTAAAATCAAGATTATAGCTGTTAGAAATCAATCCCACGAATTAGGGAAAAGTCATTCAAAATGCAAATCTGGGATAGTTTGCGATAAAATGGGGTTCGTTCGGCCGTGTGCAAAGATAAGTTTGAAATAGGTTTTACATGTGATTTTTACACAGGGGGACCGGGTTGCCTTTGATCTTGACCGGTTGGGGTTGTTTAAAATACGAAACAGAGAAGACAGACCTTGAGAGGGCACTCCTAGGTACCGGTCGACCACCTGGTCGACCGGTCGCCCTCCCTGTTTTCTCAAATGTCCCTTTTTCTGTTTCAAAACTCAACTCAGTACAGGGTTGCCTATAGGGCGGCCTGGTCGAGCTGAAACAAAAGTGTTGTAGAATTGTTTATCGAAAATAAAGTCCAAGAAATACTCCGAAAAATAGTAAAAATATTTTAAATCGATCGGAAGTATTTAGACAACATTTAGGGACATTGTTTTGGTTTAAAAACTCATTTGAACAAAATCATCAAAATCATGATAAAAACATTTATCTAACAAACTCCCCCTTTTTGATGATTACAAACCAAAACAATTTTCACGATGACGATTTTGGAAATAAGATAATTTTCCGGTTTTACAAGTGAACTATCCGTTTAAAAACAAAAACATTTTATAAACATCTCCCCCTATTGATAAGCACATCAACAAGAAATATTGCATAAGCTAGAAGCACAAGCTTTTACAAGATAATTTTCCGGTTTTACGAGTGAACTATCCGTTTAAAAACAAAAACATTTTATAAACAGCTCCCCCTGTTGATAAGCACATCAACAAGAATATTGCATAAGCTAGAAGCACAGGCTTTTACAAGATACACATAAACATCATGAGTTAAGAAGCTCCCCCTGTCAAAATACTCACAATCTATTGCAATTAAGTCCATAATCAAGCCATGGACTAAGTATACTTGGCTTTAAGAAGCCATAGCTTATAGCTTTTATATCGAGCTTTTATTAGCTTTTTTGAGCTAACGAGCCAATTTTCTGTTTCTCCCCCTTTGGAATCATAAAAAAGAATGTTAGGATGATAAAAACATTATACAAGTATATCAAAGTGCGCCAAAGATACGATTTATCAACCATTGAACAAATTAAGCTTAGAATTCGAAGAGATGGGAGAAATGTATCATGAAAAATCCATAAGCTTGTTTTGTTTGCCAAGACATGATCTCAATAAGTATTTAAGACTTTTGAAAGCAAGAGAATCATGTAGAAGTTGAAATTTGCATTGTGACATTTCATCGAACACTTTGTAGGCGTAAAAATTAAAAGAAGTTGTATAAAGCCCTTGTCAATGAATCAAGCCAAAAATTTTCATCACCAAATCATACCAAACATCATACAATACAACATAACAAATAAGTCATCATGATCATATGAGAATTACATCAAGAAATATATAGGAAAACCACAAACTCAAGGGTTCAACCCAATTGAGCAAAGGAAGGAAAATTCTTACCATTCGATCGGTAAAGATGAGTAATGATGATGATAGACAAGCTATATAAAGTCCAAGATATGAGTTGAATGCATGAAAACAAATTTTGAGTGAAATTTGGGTGAATTTGGCGAAGGGGACGAAAAATGGCAAAAATGGGTTAAAATGACTAAGGCACGAGACATAACGGTTTTAATCCAAAAAATTGCTAAGGGCGACCGGTCATCGTTGAGGGCGACCGGTCAACGTTGAGGGCGACCAGTTGCCCTCAACTAAATCAGCCCACTGTCTTGCCCAGTTTTTTTAAAATCCAAATTTTCAACCAAAAATCCGATTTTTCGCCCCTAAGTTTTAAAAATATGCAAAATGCAAACGTAAACCTTATTCAATATGCATTATGCCTAACCGAGCTCGTATCGACGCAAAAGTCTCAGAAGATAGCGATTTTGTAAAAATGTCCGCCAATTGATCTTGAGATGGTACAAAAGATATCTCAATTTTTTGTTTAGAGACACAATCCCTTAGAAAATGATGTCGAATCTCAATATGTTTAGTACGGTTATGATGAACCGGGTTTTGAGCAATATTTATAGTGGATATATTATCACAAAAGATAGGAACATTTTCAAAAGAGCATTTGTAATCCGTTAAGGTTTGTTTCATCCAAAGAAGTTAAGTACAACAAAAAGTCATGGAAATATATTCGGCTTTGGCCGTTGAAAGAGAAACACGCTTTTGCTTCTTTGAAAACCAAGAAACTAGGCAATCGCTTAAAATTGACATGATCCTAAGTACTTTTCCGATCATCAATATTTCCTGCATAATCCGAATCACTATAACCTTTAAGAGAAAAATTTTCATTCTTTGGATAGAATAAACCATATTGAATAGTGCCTTTCAAATATCTAAAAATCCTTTTAACGGCACTCATATGAGATTTTTTGAGATTACTTTAAAAACGAGCACATAGGCATACGACATGAAGAATGTCCGGTCTACTAGCGGTTAAATAAAGTAAACTACCAATTATACCTCGATACTTTGATTCATCCACGGACTTGCCTTTTTCATCTTTGTCAATTTTGACATTAGTTTCCATAGGAGTAGACACGGTTCTTCCTTCTTCAATGCCGAATGTTTTCAAGAGTTCCTTTGTATATTTTGATTGCGAAATGTATATACCTTCTTGGCATTGTTTAATTTGAAGCCCAAGAAAGAAGTTGAGCTCCCCCATCATACTCATCTCGAATTCTCCTTGCATTAACTTAGAAAATTTCTTGCACAAAGAATCATTAGTAGCACCAAAGATAATATCATCAACATAAATTTGCACAAGTAAACAATCTTGCCCTTTGTCAAAAACAAAAAGAGTAGTATCAACTTTACCTCTTGTAAAACCATTTTGCAAAAGAAAAGAGCTAAGTCTATCATACCATGCAAGGGGTGCTTGTTTTAAACCATACAAGGCCTTTTTAAGTTTATAAACATCATTAGGCCTAGAAAAATTTTCAAACCCGGAGGTTGTTTTACATAGACTTCTTCTTGAATAGAGCCATTTAAGAAAGTGGATTTAACATCCATTTGGTAAAGTTTGAAATTTTTATAACAAGAATAGGCAAGTAAAATTCGAATAGCTTCTAAATGTGCTACGGGTGCAAAAGTTTCATCGTAATCAATACCTTCTTCTTGACAATACCCTTGAGCCACTAACCTTGCCTTGTTTCAAACAATGTTGCCTTGATCATCAAGTTTGTTCCTGAATACCCATTTTGTACCAATAATAGTTTGAGATGGAGGACAAGGTACCAATTCCCATACATCATTTCTTTCAAATTGATTCAACTCCTCTTGCATCTCCAAGAACCAATCCTCATCCTCAATAGCCTCCTTAGTATTTTTAGGCTCTTTTTGAGAAATAAGAGCTTTCTCGGCGAATTTTCTTCGGGTCATCACTTTGTCAAGGGGATCACCAATAATAAGATCTTTTGGGTGATCTCCCTTAAATTTCAATGCAACGGGAAGATCCAAAGTGTCACCTCTATCTTCTTGAGGAACATTTGAAGTAGACGGTTGATCATTTGATGTAGAAGGTTGATCATTTTGAGTAGGGGTGGGCATTCGGATTCGGGTAATGGGTACCCGTCCCGATCCGACCGGGTATTACCCGATCGGGTCGGGTATTTTTATAAATTTTTGGGTTTCGGGTACCCGATACTCGATATTGAAAATTTCGGGTCGGGTAGCGGGTATTAAATAAATACTCGACTACCCGTTCGGGTACCCGCTAAATTTAAAACCTAGAAAAATTAGTCAACTCCCAAGTCCTGACCTCCGTCTCCCACAAAGACACACACACGCCTACGCCCGTCTGTCTCGATTCTATCTCTCACAAGTCATAATCTCCCGCACACCGCCGCCGCTCGCCTCCAGGCCTCCATAGTCCACACGCCATCGCTCGCCGTCTGTCTCGATTATTATTATCGATTCTTGGGTGCAACTCTATCTCGATCTCTTGAATTGCTCCACCAAACCTGCAGCTTCTATTGACATTATTAAGACTAAATTTTTAATTTTTGCAACAACTTTAAACAAGTCCACTCCAGAGCCCTGTTTTCTAATATCAAAAAAGAGTTTAATTCTTCTTTCGCATGCATCAAATTAAAAAAAAAACGTTGTGTATATATGTTGTGTGGATAGATGCAGATATTCCCTTCCAAGAACAAAAAAACGGATCCGGAACAAGAAAAAAAGGGAAGATAAAGAAGAATAAATTAGGCAAGAAAGTTAAAGTCGAGAGAAAAATGGTGAGGTGGGGTTGGGAAAAAATTGATAGAGAAGAATGATATTTAAAAAAAAACCCCGAAATTTTGTACCCGTGGGTACCCGACTTTGTTGGGTACCCGAAAATTTTGGGTAGGGTTCGGGTACCCTAAATTGCTACCCGAAATTTTCGGGTACCCAACCCAAAAACCTGATTACCCGACTACCCGACCCGATGCCCACCCCTACTTTTGAGCATCAATTTGAACAATAGGTTCAATAATATCCTCTTCACCACTTTCATCATTGGGTATTCTTTCAATACCCGAAGCTTTATTGAATTTGATATGGATGGATTCTCCTACAACCCCACTAGTCTTATTGTAAACCCGATATGCTTTGCTCTTTATTGAATATCCCATAAATATCCCCTCATCGGCCTTAGGATCAAGTTTGTCCAATTGATCCTTAGTATTCAAAATAAAACACTTACATCCAAATATTTTGAAATAACTAATGTTTGGAGTTCTTCCTTTCCAAAGCTCATATGGAGTTTTATTCATTTTAGGACGAATATAAACTCGATTAATGACATAGTAAGCGATACTTACGGCTTCGGCCCAAAAATATTTTGGAAGTGAAAATTCATTGAGCATGGACCGACTCATCTCTTGTAATGTCCAATTTTTCCTTTCAGCTACTCCATTTTGTTGAGGTGTTCTTGGAGCCGAAAAATTGTGTGCATATCCCTTGGTTTCACAAAAGACTCTAAATTCACCGTCAAATTCTCCACCTAGATAACTTCGAATAGACTTAATAGTATCTTCCTTTTCATTCGCAATAAGTCTACACAACTTAACAAACTCATTAACGGCATCGCTTTTATTGGTAAGAAAAAGAGCCCAAGTATATCTAGAAAAATCATCGACAATAACGAAGGTGTAATGTTTTCCACTTAGACTAGCCGTACCAATATCCCCATACAAATCAAGTGAAGCAATTGTAGGGGTTTGGTTGTGAAAATTTCATTTTTGGGCTTAAAACTACTTTTAACTAATTTGTTCTTTTGACAAGTGTCACATAAGCCAAGATTTTCAAAATTCAATTTGGGTAGTCCTTTCACATGTTGGTTTTTGTAAATATTTTTCAAATTCTTGTATCCAACATGTCCAAGTTGCCTATGCCATAAACTAGTTAAATCATTATTGGCGACTAAACAAGAAACATTTTGACTAACCAAATCACTTGTACAAATTTTGTAAAGATTGCCTTTTCTATTTGCTTCACAAATAATTTTACCATTTTTAAGTATAACACATTTTTCTTTATTGAAAGAAACATCATAATATGAATCACAAAGTTGGCTAACACTTATCAAATTAAACTTAAGCCCTTCTACTAAAAGAACATTACTAAGAGAGAAAGAAGAGTTACCAATTTCTCTATTTCCAAGAATTCTTCCTTTGCCATTGCCGAACATGACCATACCCTCTTCTTGGAGTTTGATGTTGGTAAAAAGTTCTCTCCTCCTGGTCATATAGCATGAACATTCGCTGTCCACGAGCCATTTTGAATCTTCCATTGTTGTTATAGCCCCTATTACCTACAAAAGAATTTCTTTTAGGTACCCTATAATTTTGGGGTCCATGGGGGTTAGTCTTGAGACCTTTGGGTCTCCAAACATGACTAGAGCTATTTCTCAATTTGCAATTATTAGCAACTTTGCCACAATAAAAACAAGTGGGAGTATTAGAGCTACTAGCACGTACAAAAGTTGGACCTTGGTTATTTTTCTTAAAAACACTTTGAAATGGTTTATAACCAAGTCCCAATTTGGAATGCTCACCTCTTTGTGCATCTAAAATTTTTGTAACTTTATCCGTGCTTATGTTAAAACGATGCACATCATTTTTCAAACATTCAAGATCTTTTGTGAGTAATTCCTTTTCGGTTTCAAGAGTATGAACTTGAGTAAGAGTAATAGCATGAGCTTTATCAAGAGATTCATAAGAAGTAAATAATTTATCCTTTTCAATTTTAAGCTCTTTATGCTTCTTTTTCAAGGTCTCGTATTTAACAATCAAATTTTGAAATTCAATTTGCAATTCATCAAAATCACATTGCAATTCATCAACTAAGGCGGAGGTAGAAGAGTTAGAGCGTACCTCATTATTTTCATCGTCTATGGCCATAAGACCATGTTCGGTTTCTCCTTCCTCGTTGGTTGTTTCAAGTAATTCATCCCAAGTTTTGACCTCCGCATTTAGAGCCTTCTTTTTCGAAAAATGCTTCTTTTTTTTGTTCCTCCTCATCGAGTTTTGGGCAATCGGCAATGAAATGCCCGGGTTTTCCGCATTTAAAGCAAGCATTATCTCTCGGTTTTCTTGCCTTATTTTTATTCACAAATTTTGCAAATTTCGAACAAGTACGGCCATCTCCTCCTCATCATCATCATCATCATTATCATAATATGCATTATTCGAAGAAGAAGCAAGACCTTTAGGAATATTATGCATACCCGATTGATTGATGGTTGGTTTGGAATTTTTCTTCTCCTTGAGATAGACTTCATAGATGAGGAGGTTCCCGATGAGCTCGTCAAATTTGAGTGTGTCAAGATTTTGTGCCTCCGTGATTGCCGTCACTTTTTCGGACCATGAGTCGGGAAGAGCATTCAATACCTTAGTTACCTTGTCTTCTTTGGATATGACTTTACTGAGGGCCACAAGAGGATTGACAATGTTGTCAAGCCTTTCCACCATCTTAGAGATGCTTTCACCATCATACATGTTAAAGTTTTCGAAATCCTTAACAAGCATGGCCTTTCTTGCTTGCTTGACCTTCTTTGTCCTTTCATATATAGTCTCCAATTTTTCTCAAACCTCATGTGCCGACCTTATGCCTCTTATGCGATTGTACTCGGTGGCGGTAAAAGAACAATGCAAAATATTTAAGGCCTTACTGTTTAGAGAGAAAGCCTTTTTGTCGTTTTCATCGAACTCCTTGAAAGGTTTAGGAGCCGAGGTGCCATCCTCCAATTTCTTGGTTGGTTGATCAACTCCTTCAACAACCACATTCCAAATATCGAACCCGCACCCCTGTAGGAAGCACTCCATACGGTCTTTCCAAAATGCGTAGTTATTGGCGTCGAATAGTGGTGGCTTGTTAGTGGAGGCGCCGGTGGTGAGATGAGCATCATTCATAGCCATGGATCTTTCCTCTTTACTCGGAACGAGCTAGCCAAAGAGTTTGGCTTTGATACCACTTGTTAGTCCAAGTGGCTACGATAATCTAGAGGGGGTGAATAGATTATCTCGGTTTTTCAGATTTTGCCCTCTTTTTCGAATAATCAAGCAAAGATGAAAGCTAAAAGCGGAAAATAAACAATACACGTTGATTTAAAGAGCTTCACCCCACCTAGGGACTACGTGCTCTACCACCCCAGTATATCCGGGATGGGTTTCGAAAAAGAAAAAGAAATTTTATTAATTACCAAAATTAATACAACACCTTGAGGATTACCACAACCCTCTTACAACACCTTCAAGGAGATTACCACAATCTTCCTTCACCACCTTTGAAGAGTACCACACTCTCCAAACACCTATCACCTAGATCATGCCCAAGTGTATTCTTACCACAAGAATACTCATAAGGATGCCTTGTGTTGAATGATGACCAAAATCAAGATTACAACTCAATAATGAATGATACAATATGAGTACAAGTGTAATCAAGAATTGAAAGCCTAGACCTCAAATGTGTGCAAGTGAAAGTGCTTAGGCTAATACAACAAGATATATGAAAGTGTTTGCTTGTTTGCTCTTTGCTTGTGTAATGTGTTGTTTTTTGTTGCTTGAATGAAGCCTCTATTTATAGGAGAGGTCTTGGCTTTGATTTCCAGACATAGGCTCCTCCTTGGGGAGTGATTTGCTGCAAAAGAAACCATTTATAATCAAGATTATAGCTGTTAGAAATTAATCCCACATATTAGGGAAAAGCTGTCTGAAAATGCAACGGATAGTTTGCAGATAAAACAAAGGTTCGACCGGTCGCACAGAGATAAGTATGAAATAGGTTTTCTGCGATTTTTACACAGGGGGACTGGTCGGAGGGGGGTTCGACCGGTCACCCTTGATCTTGACCGGTTGGGTTTATTTAAAATACGAAACAGAGAAGACAGACCTTGAGAGGGCACTCCCAGGTACACGGTCGCCCCTACCGGTCGACCACCTGGTCGACCGGTCGCCCTCCTTGTTTTCTCAAATGTCCCTTTTTCTGTTTCAAAACTCAACTCAGGTACAGGTTTCCCTATAGGGCGACCGGTCGAGCCGGAAACAAAAGTGTTGTCGAATTTTTTATCGAAAATAAACTCCAAGAAATACTCCGAAAAATAGTAAAAATATTTTAAATCGATCGAAAGTATTTAGACAACATTTGGGGACATTGTTTTGGTTTAAAAACTCATTTGAACAAAATCATCAAAATCATGATAAAAACATTTATCTAATAGCAGCATGATCATCTTCTTCCTTATCACTGGATCTTTCGGACTCTCCCTCATATGGGTCTCATCTTACTTGACTCAGTTTACTCCCCCTTACTTGGGTCTCACCTCACTAGAGTCTCTTCTCTCCCCCTTTTTGACCAAAATAGACAAATGAAGTCAACCAAACTTTGGCTATTTTTTGGTTAAAACAATCTTCTTCAAGAAATTGTATGTAGTCCTTACCAAAATTGATGAGAAAATGAACCGCCATAATTGGAGTGATACAAATGGCGACTATGGGAGTTTCTAAGAAAAGCTTCCAACTGCAAATTTGAAATTCAAATATTTTTTGAAAAGTCCCATAATTCAGGGTGTGCAATTAATCCAAAACAAGCACTGATGATCAATTCCTTTTATTAAAGATAAATTTAAGGAAAAATCATTTTAAAAAATAATGTACCACATCGAATCAAGAAGAGTGATATTTTCCACAAGCCCAAAAATGATCCTGAGGGATGCCTAGAGTGATGAGTTTATTTCTGACAAGAATAAAATGGTCTGAGACATTCTAGTGCTGTACCCCAGTGTTGTACCACCTTTTTCAAGAACATCGCCACACAAAGTCAATGGATCAAAATCCTTTTCTCACAAAAATTTTTTGGTGAAAGGAAAAATCAGTAGAACATTTAGTCAGTTGGTAGCTTTCACTCCAAAATATGGGTAGCTCTTTCTCAGAAGATCATAACATGATTCAAACATTTAAAAGAACATAGAATAATTCACAACTGAATACCTTTCACACACTATGTATAGGCAGCTTTTTCCGTCAAAGGCCCAAAAAAAATTCCATCTTTCACATGGGAAAAAATCATTCTGTTTGCAATTTGATCCACAATTATTTTTAGGCAAGGGTTTTATCAAAAGAGTACTCAATTGAGTCACATCAATAAAACAAAGATGAGCCAATGAAATGATCTTAAAAATGCAAAATGACCAATGCAGAAGAATTAAAATCAATAAGAGGTTGCAACACACCAAGAAAAAGAGATGATGCATATGGTGTTGCAACACTGAAACCCACACTGCTTAGAAAGTACAAACACCCAGAGACTATTTCAGGTAATTAAACCTTTGAAAGTCTAGGGCTTTGGTGAAAATATCAGCAATCTGATTCCCAGTGGTAACAAAATCAATGGTAATAATCTTATTCTCAACCAAGTCTCTAATAAAATGGTGTCGAATATCGATGTGTTTAGTTCTGGAGTGTTGCACTGGATTTTTAAAAATATTTATGGCACTTGAATTATCACAGTAAGCAGTAAACGTTTTCTTTTCTCTTCAACCCCATAGTCAGTCAACACTTGTCTCATCCACAATATTTGAGAACAAAAGCTCCCTAAGGCTGTATATCCAGACTCAATAGTGGATAGGGATACACAACTTTGTTCTCATCGTATAATGAAACTAAATTGTTACCAAGGTAGACACATCCTCCAGGAGTGCTCTTTCGATCATCGACATCACCTGTCAAATTAACATCACTAAACCCAGTCAAGTTAGTGTTATGACACTTAGTGTTGTAATACTAGAGTTGTTCATGCAATAAATAACAGTTAGCAGAGGACCTATTTCCCTTCAGAATACAATTGTCAGAATTATCAAAGACATTACAAACATTCTTATCAAGTTTGACACATAAATCATCATCACACAATTGGCTAATGCTAATAAGATTAGCTTTCAAGCCTTCAACATACATGACATTTTTTAAATGGGGAAGTTCTACGATATTTAACGTTCCTTTTCCCAAAACCTTTTGTAAGTCCAAGTGACTACGATAATCTAGAGGGGGGGTGAATAGTTTATGCCCATTTTCATGATTATGCCCTCTTTTTCGAATGTTATAAGCTAAGACAAGAATGTAAGTGCGAGAAGTAAACAACACATGTCAATTTATAGAGCTTCACCCCACTTAGGGACTACGTGCTCTACCACCCCAGTATATCCGGGATGGGTTTCGAAAAAGAAAAAGAATTTTATTAATAATTACCACAATTATTACAACATCACCTTACAACACCTCTTTGGAGATTACCACAATCTCTCTTTAAGATTACCACAATCTTCTTACAACGGCACCTTGTGAATATCACTACAATCTTCCGACTTGAAGAGCACTCTCCAGCACCAAACTCTTCCACAAGAAGATTACCACAATCTTCTTACACCTAACACCTAAGATCACCCAAGTGTGCTCTTACCACAAGAACACTCACAAGGATATCTTGTGTTGCATGACGACCACAAATTCAAGATCACAACTCGATAATGAATTATACAATTGAAGTACAAGTGTAATCAAGAATCAGGCCTAGGCCTCAAGATGTGAAAATGAAAGATCTTAGGCTATTACAACAAGAATGTTGAAATATAATAACAAAGTGTTTGCTTGAATGTATCTTGTTGTGTTGTAGTATGATTGTTCTCTTGTTGCTCCAAAACATCCTCTATTTATAGGAGAGGTTTGATCAAGGATAGGCTCCTCTTGGGAATTGAAAATTTATAGAAAAATATAATTAAAATCAAGATTATAGCTGTTAGAAATTAATCCCACAAATTACAAAAAATTTGTCTGTTGTCAACGGCTAGAAATTTGCTGTCAAAACGGTATGACGATCGGTCGCGTAGAAATGAGAAAACATTGAAAACACTGAATTTAACATAGGGCGACCGGTCTCTATAAGGTCCGACCGGTCGCACCTATGTTGGACCGGTCAACTGAGTAAAAACATGAAACAGAGAGCAACCATGTTTCATAAGTCGACCGGTCGACACCACCGGTCGGCCTTCTCACTATAAGAAAATTGGGAATTTGGGACGAAACAAAATCATCACTAAAAATCACAAAAACATCACAAAACAGTATTTGAGACGGAAAAAAAATGTCGCACGCAATGTCGTAATATCCCTGTCGCTAAAAGTCATTAGCGATGAAATTTGTAAAACGTCTCTGAATGTTCAACTTTTTGAGACGAAATAAAAACGCCACAAATTATCTCATTAAATGTTGGGTTACATTTTATGACAAAAGATTTTGTCTCTAATGTTACAATTTAGGGACGAATATATTTTTGAGACATTATTATTTAGGATTTGAGTGTCTGTAAATTTCACTTGTAGAGACATCTATTTTTCGTCTCTAAAAGTGTTATTTTGTGACATTTTCACATATGTCCATATATTTAGTGTTTTCCAAGGACATCTAGTTTCGTCCCTAAAGAATTATTTTTGGCCCCCTCTTAACCCACCAACACAACCTTTACTCGTTTAATAAACTTTATAAAATATATATGAACTCAAATTCCCTACGAATAAAATATAATCATCAACATAATATCGTGGCTACATTCAAAGTATAATTCCATTCATGTACGTACATTCAAAATAAAAAAACATTGTTGCTACAAGGCAAAATAAATATAAGACAACCAAAAAGAATCTAACAAGGCTCATGTACTTGACAAAAATATTCGTACTTGCCACTTAAGAGAGTAGAAAATAGTAACTTCTAAAAGAATCTAACAAGGGTCAAGTGTTTGGCAAAAATATTCATACTTGTCACTTAAGAGAGAACAAAAGAGTAATGTTTTTTCTTCTAGGACTCGATAGCGACAATAATTTCCCTTGCTGGTTTACTTGTCTCTTGCAGCCGGTACTCTGTATAGGTTACAACAAATCCAAGAATTTTTTTTAATTCATTATCAAACATACAAATGCTATCAAAATGAGAAATAATATTGAATATCAACAAGTTGCATGTAAACCCAAAAGTTATATATTCACAATCTCAGAAGGCAATTGGCCTAACTAGCATTAATTTACTGGAAGGACATTAGGATGGCTACTTTCATGATTAAAATCTGAAAACTAAATAGTATATATAAATTAATCCTATTATAAATATAATGCAACAACTAAAAGAATAAATTCTCACTAACAATAGTAGTGTTCAACCAACAGTAGTATGATTTAGCATAGAATACATAGAGTTTACAATTTATATTCATTTTGTTTGTTTGAAGAGTCAATGATATTAACAGTAGTCCCACTCACCATAATATAATAGATAGTAATATGAGTACAACTCTTAGCAATAAACCAGTCATTTTCTAATTAACAAGAAACTTGACAATTCTTAGCATTTACTATTCATGCCCAAAACATATAGTTGCCAAACACTCTAAATTTGTGGTTGATGGTAGAACAAATTCCAACACACATACGCTCAAAAAGAGGCTGGCAGTTAATTTTAAAAAAAAATCCCACTCACCTATTAACAAAAGATGATGTTAGCAACTGTTGAATTCGTGAGACAAAGATTCAAGCATCCATATCATCCCTTCAAAACAAGAAGCTTATATATAAAACTTGTTTATAAAATATCAATTGAAATTATAATAGTAAAATCTTTAATTAAACTTACTCTGTATCCTCAATCGCCGTCTCATCATCATATTTGGATCCTAGAAGCTGACAAAACAGTTGCTCATGCTTGGATAAAATTTTCTCCCTTCTTTGTCCATTCTTAATCTCATTATCTAATTTCTCCTTCAATTGGTCATTTTCAGCTTTAGATTGCCTTAGTTGTTCCCGAAGTTCTTCAATTAATGAGCTATTAGCTGGCAATGATCGAGCAGGTTTAGGACCATACCCCAATCCTTTAATATAACTTGATCTAGTGCCCAACACTTTGTCACATACTTCATCAGGAGTTAATGGATTATCCTCTTCAGCTGAGTTGGTCAACAATTCTATCATACAATTCTACATAGTCAAGAAAGAAGTCATCATGTAAATCAAGAATGATAAAACAAGCTATAAACAAGATCATCGTTGTCGTCTTACATAATTTTCTTTTGTCTTAGGAGATGTCCATTTCCCAGTAGCTTCATTGAAATGAGTGTGCTTATAAAAAGTGACTCGATCACATATTTGATCGTTTCCTAGTTTTTGATTCTGTTATACACATTGCATATTCAATAATTATGACAAGGATAGAAAAGTAAAAAATTAACTCGACTTAATTCATATATACTACCATGTCGAACAACTACAATTGACTTTGTCCCTTGGTTGTGAGGGGTCTTCATTTGTTTTCTGATTTCAACAGCCTTTTTGCATTTCTCCTACAATAAGTTGCATAATCTTATTATTTATGTATGTATGCAACTATGAAATTAAGATTATTAAGGGAAAAACAAGAAAAAAACCATAATTGAACTTTTTGTTGGGACTGTGAACACACGATGGGAATTGAAAGATAGATAGGGAGAATTGAGAGTTGAGAGGCAGCGAGGCTGTAACTCACGATGGGAATTGAAGAGAGAGGGAGAATTGAGAGGTGAGAGGGTTTTGGATATTTTGCGAGGGAAAAAAATATGAGTAGCGCCAAAGAAAATACGGAAGGCGGGTTCTAGAAACTTTTCACGACAATACACATATTTCGTCTCAGATTGTAATGTTTTGGGACAATTTTTTTAAACGTCACAAAATTTTATTTTTATTAATTATTAATTTTTTAATGAATTGTGTAAGGAAGTCTTCCATTTTTTAAAATATTTTGTTAGTAACGAAAAAAATAAATTTAAAAAAGGTAAATAATATAATATTTTTTTTAAAAAAGTAGAATTTTAAATGTCATAAAAACTATCGGATTGAAAAAGTGGGAATTGTATACTTTATTTGCAACGTACCCATACAATGTCATTAAATGACACTTTTTGTGATAATTCTCACTGCGTCGTAATAAAAACGTTCCTTTTATACTTTATTTGCGACGATACCCGTATAATGTTGCTAACTGGAAACGTTTTGAGACAATTCCTCTACAACCCGAAGAGTGTCCTTAAAACCGATTATGAGTGGCGCGAATGCAAAATAGTATATTACGCAGTTCTAAAATATTTTATAACATGCACCACAATCGTCTCAAATTGTAATATTTTGTAACGATTTTAAAAAAACGTCACATGTATTTCAATTTTCCTGTTTATTAATCTTTCCAAAAATTATTTAAGAAAGTCTTCGATTTTTGAAAATATTTTTTGTATTAAAGAAAAAGTTAAATTTAATAAAAGTAAATATAATAAAACTTTATAAAAAATAACCTTTTCAAGATTTTCTGAATCATCATAAGAAAATAAAATGCTAAGTATATTTTTCAAACATAAATAAAAATGTCACAAAACACATACTTAGACATATAATATCGTCCTCAATTATTAAGTTTTAGTCACTTAAAAAACTGGTGCACTGGGAACTTGGAGGCGGGAATACTTATAGTTTATTGGAGACGATATGCAAATGACGTCTCTAAAGTTAGCTATTTGAGACGGTTTTCAATACGCCCCAAAACAAAACGTCTCAAATTGCTTAATTTGTTGTAGTGTCTGTCAGTGTGTTCAATTGTTTCATTTACAAAATCATCTTTCAAACACGGATGCCCTATGGGCGACCGATTGAACACGAGATGAAGTGTTGTCCAATTTTTGTCAAAAAAACTTCAAGAAATACTCAAAAAATTAGTAAAAACATTTTATATCGATCGAGTATTTGGACAACATTTAGAAACATTGTTTTGGTGTAAAACTCATTTAAACAAAATCATCAAAATTTTGATAAAAACATTTATCTAACAAACTCCCCTTTTTGATGATTACAAACCAAAACAATTTTAAGAGGATGATTTTGAAAACAAAACAAATTTTCCTCCGTCAAAAATAAACTATCCATTTTGAGTGACAAAGAATCCATGCATAATAGCCACAAGTAAGGGAGTAAAGAGTTTCAAAAATATTTTGCAAAAGCTCCCCCTATCAACATGCACATAAAGATAATTATAGAAACAATTAATCAAAAGCTAAAAGCTCAGTTTTTTACAATAGAAACAAGAATATCATGAGCTTAGAAGCCCCCCTGTCAAAAACAATCATTAAACATGCATATAAGTCCATAATACATCCAATGGACTAAGTATTCTTCACAATTTTTGGCTTTAAAGAGCCATATCTTATAGCTTCTTTCGCGAGCTTATATTAGCTTCTTTGAGCTAAAGAGCTTATTTCTTGTTTCTCCCCCTTTGGAATCATCAAAAATAATGTTAGCACGATAAAAACAACATTTAATCATATCAAAGTGTGCATTTTGAGCCGATTTATCGAGCTTTTTGGATAATGAAGCTTAAATTTCCAAAAGCCAAGGGAAAAGTTGCCAATATGACTTGTACAAACTCATTTGAATGGCAAAACATGATCTCTATATGTATATAAGACTTTTGAAATTGAGAGACTCGTGTAATTGAAGAATTTTTCTTTGAAACAATTCATCGAGCACTTGGTGTGCATCAAATGAAAAAGAAAGTTTATATGACCTTTGTAAATGCAAACAAGCCAAAAATTACACTACCAAATGCAAGTATTCCTCAAACAATAATCAATCATCAACAAGTTCATAGGATATCAACATTTAAGCAATTTCTCAAGGGTTCAACCCAATTGAGATAAAGAAATTAATCTTTCCAAGATATAATAATCTAGCCAACATTCATCATCAATGCTACCATGCAAAAATCTAAGAAGCACTTTTACCATCAAGTGTTGTTTGATACATGTTTTTATCTTAATGTTGATGATTTTATTTTTACATCAAAACAATGTTTTTAATTGTTGTCCAAAGACTTCTAAATGATTTAAAATATTTTTACTATTTATTCGGAGTATTTCTTCAAGATTTATTTTAGATAAAATTGGACAACACTTTTAATGATTTTATGTCTATAAGTTTCTACTTCAAAACAAGGTTCCTAAATATTGTCTAAATACTCCCGATCGGTTTAAAATATTTTTACTAAATTTTCGGAGTATTTTTGAGGTTTATTTTCGACAAAAATCGGACAACATTTTTGTCTCGAGGTCAACCTCGCCTCTATAGGGAAACCCGCACTGAAAATGATTTTTGGAACAAAAATGAGACGGACTTGAAATTAGCCAAAGACGACTGGTCGACCACTGGGTGTCGACCTGCACTGGGAGTCACGCCTTGAAACAGAACTCCCGCTTAAAAAATGGTTTGTGCGACCGGCTAACATAGGGGGACGACGACCCGTCAAACCCTACATCGACCGATCGCCCGGGTAAATTGTTGATACGTTTATTTCAAACTCTATTTGCATGCGGCGTCGCGCCAAGTTTGACAAGAATTTCCGGACCGCTTGATGAATGAGACAAACTTTCCTTAAATTGTGGGATTGATTTCTAACAGCTATATTCTTGATTTTAATTGTATTTTTCGAGATTTTCAATCCCCGAGAGAGCCTATGCTTGATCAATCATCTCCTATAAATAGAGGAAGTTTTGGAGCAACCAAGACTACAATTGAGATACACACAACAAGATACATTCCAAGCAAACACTTGTTCTTCATTGTTATTATTCTTGTTGTAATTTGCTTAGCTTATCACTTTCACATCTTGAGGTCTAGGCTTTCATTTCTTGATTACACTTGCACTCAAATTGTATTATTCATTATTGAGTTGTAATCTTGATTTTGGTCATCATTCAACACAACATATCCTTGTGAGTGTTCTTGTGGTAAGAACACACTCGGGTGATCTAGGTGATAGGTGTTTCAAGAGTGTGGTGCTCTTGAGGTGTTGAAGAATTTGGTATTCTTCAAGATTGAAGATTGTGGTGATCTTCAAAGGTGCCGTTGAAGGAAGATTGTGGTAATCTTCAAAGGGAGATTGTGGTAATCTCCAAAGGTGGTGTTGAAGAAGAGTGTGGTGCTCTTCAAGGTGTTGTAAGTTGAAGTTGTAATAATTTTGGTAATTAATAAAATTCTTTTTCTTTTTGAAATCCATGCCGGGTATACTGGGGTGGTAGAGGATTAGGCCCTAGGTGGGTTGAACCTCTATAAATCGACGTGTGTTGTTTACATTCCGCACCTTCTATATTGTCTTGGCTTATTTTGTTCGAAAGATAGGGTAAAATCGAAAAGATGGAGATAATCTATTCACCCCCCTCTAGATTATCGTAGCCGTTTGGACTTACAAGTGGTATCAAAGCCAAACTCTTTGGCAAGCTCGTTTCACATCGCGAGTGAAGAGGAACGATCGTCGGCTACAAATGAAACTCACCTTTTCGGCACCTCCACCACCAAGCCACCTCAATATGATTCCAAAAATTTTACATTTTGGAAAGAAAGAATTGAATGCTATTTACAAGGTTGCGGGTTCGATATTTGGAACATCGTCATTAATGGAGAATCCATTCCGATGATGGACACACCACATACCTATAAAGGCTTCAAATAGCTCAATGATGAAGAAAAGAAATTCATCTCCCTAAATGGTGAAGCTCTCAATATTTTATATTGTTCACTTACTAATTTGGAATTTGATCATATCGTAGGAATTCGATCGGCTTATGCAGTATGGCAAAAATTAGAAGCCATTCATGAAGTATATGCAAATGATAGGAGAAATTCAAAAGCATCTACTTCTCAAAGGGATACAATGTCAAATCTAAGGAACAAGCCTCTTACAACTTTCAACTATGAAGAAGTTGAACATTGTCTTATGGGCATCAAAGAAGAAAACGAGGTATGTCTTAAACCTTCCACTTCCTATGATATTGTTATACAAAATGATTATAGTGATTTGCAAAATGATTTTGATGATCTTCAAAATAAATTCCAAAGCTTACTTGCTAAATACAAAAATTTGAAAGATGAATTCAATGTTCTGAAAAATGATAAGGATAGTTTATTTACTTCCTATGAATCACTATCATGTGCTCACACCACCACTCTTGACAAGGTTAGAAACCTTGAAAAAGAAAATAGTACTCTTGTTGAGGAGATTAATTGCATGAAAAATGACTTATTAAAATCCAACTTGAGTACCGATAAAATGACCGATATTGTTAATGTTCATAGTTATAATAAATCGAAACAAGGATTTGACCATAAGCCTAGTGTTGTTAATCATATGAAAAGAAATCAAGTCCCTATGCATGTTGGTCATTATGCTCCAAAAATTGTTACTTGTTTTTATTGCGGTAAAAATGGTCATACGGTAAATACTTTTCGGACTAGAAATAGCTCCAATTATTGTTGGAGACCTAAAAGTCTTAAGACTAATCCCAAAGGACCCAAACACTTGAGGGTACCACAAAATAATGTTATATTAGGTACCCGGTGAAATGATAATCGAAGAAAATTCATACCGCCAAGGAGACATCAAATGACCATCTCATTTGATCAAAGAAGAAGACATCACCAAAATGAATTTCCAAGAAGGAAATATTATCAAAAAAGGGAAGGATATAATCCTTGGAACAATCGGAGAAGCTATCATCAACAAGATGATTTTCAAAGGGGAAGATATCATCAACAATGGGAACGACACAACCCATGGAAATGGCGTAATTGGTAAACCGTATCTCCCTACAAACATATGCATTTTAATTTAGTATGCATGTTTTTATTTTTGTCTAAATTGCAAAATGAGTTTTCATAATTTTAAAATTAAGGTCTACTATATATATTTGTGTTTTTAAAATCCTTTGAAAATAAGACCTTACATGTTGTTTTTAAACTCTTATGGATTTCTATAGCATAAGCATTTTTATTGTGATATCTCTTATTGTTTGGCCTACATTTGTGCTATTATATCTTGTGCAAAATTTGTTTAAAGTATTGTGTAGGATTTATATCTCCTATTCATTGGCTATCGTCTATTACTTCTTCTAAGAGATTCTTAAACCATCGAGGTATGTTCACTCGTATTATTCTTAGAACTCGATATTTTGTTTGTATATTGTTTATGCACTTATCTTTCAAAACTATTTCATCTCATCCCCTTTAGTGCCACTAAATGACTTTGTGATCTTTCTCAAAAGGGCTCTACTCGTAAAATCTCGTTTCTCTCATATATATGTTTTCTCGAAACTCATATTTGTTGGATTTAGTCCATAATTATCTTTTTGCAAAGTTTTAAAAACTTTTGGGGTGAAAAATCGAATTTTTGAAAATTATGGGGATTGGAAAATTGCACTGGGACGGTCAAGGCAGGGCCGACCGGTCGCTCTACACGTCGACCGGTCGCACCCTACCTCGACCGGTCACCCAGGCCAAATTTTTTGTGTTAAATCCGTTTGTTCTTCATTTTTCAAAACAGAACACAATTCTTCCAAACCTCGTCCTGCTCAGCGTCCCCCCTTCTTCTATAATCTTTATTTCTTCATCAAAACTTGTGATTCTTGTTGCTAATCCACTTCATTTTGCAAGAATCTTACAAATATGGCACCTCCTAGAAATTCTACCGGTCAAAATCCCACTTCCAAGCGAAGAAAGAGCGGAGAGGGTTCTTCGAGAAATCGGCAAGAGGAAGCCGAACAATGGAATATTCGAGCTACCCAAAGGAGTGTAGCTCAATAACGTGATGATATTCAAAACTCGGTACTCTCCAATCCTCAAATTGCCGAACTCCACGGGACGATTTCATTCAACAATTGTCGTTGGGCAAAAAGTAAGAAACCTCTTATACCTTAACCTCCTCGCTCTAATAATGTTTTAGATTTTATCAACAAATATGTGGAGTGATACTATGAAAATTTGAACATGGGTGCAAAATCGATAGCTCTACAAAAATTTGTCGATTTAATTCATTTTCAAATGAGTATCCTACTATTAGAAATTTTTTGAAGAGCAAGGGTGGATGTACTTATGGGAGCATCCTTATGTTTTATATATGATGATGATGTGATTCTACATTTTTATGCCAATATGTGGGTTGAATATGATGCTCAAAGGAAGCCTCTTGCTTTGAATTCGTTTGTAAGGGGTCGTCATTTTAGATGGACTCCCAATAACATTTGTCGGATTTTACATGTGCGAGAAGGTGGTTGGGATTATTTTGCTTGTACTATTTGGAATGATGATATGTTGGGTGTTTCTATGGAAGAGGTTAAGACCTATTTGAGCGTTTGGCCAAAATATTCGCTATTGGCCATGACTCTTGAGCACAAGATTATTTCATTATTGTCTCCATCAGATACGTGGTAAAGCGGGCAAAATGCCTAGCAATATGGATTACTTTTTGACTTATAAGATTGCTAGAAGAGATCCGCTTAATTTTGGCGCAATACTTATTCAATGCTTGATTGAGTCTATCACACAAGGAAATAAGAAGTTTGTCATGGGCAATTGGATTTGCAAACTTCCTATCCAATCGTGGCTACCTTTCTTCGAATGCAATTCGGAGGTGTTTCAAAATGATTTTGACATTGACAACATCTCTCAAATGGTCCACATGCGAAATAATATGGATATCCGCCCAACTAAAATGGCTAAAGGAAAGGGGCAAGGTTCTACATCCGAAAATCCAAACGACTTCTTTGATGATGCCGGGGTCAAAAGAATGGCGACAGATGATGGGGCGAGCAATCCGGAGGGTAATACCGGTGCTCAACCGTCTAGGAGCTACACTCAAGACGAATTTGATGAACTTAGAGCATATCATGAGGCTAAATATGAGGCTTAGGAGCAAAAGACCTCAAAAATGCAAAAATCAATCGGCAAATTGAAGAAGTTTATTAAAGAACTCATCCCCAACGCATGTTTTTCTTCCGATGAAGAATGATGAGCCTATCATTTTACTTGTTTTTATTCTTATGTCATTTTATTCTCTTGTAATGAACTTGATTTGTATAACTCTCTTATTCTAATGACATTTGCTTGTTGTTTGTTGAAGGGATAAAATAGCAAGTATGAAAGTGGCTTTTGGTTGATCTTGATTATGGTATTATTGAAGTACTTGATGGTAAAAGTGCTTCTTTTAATTTTTTCTTAAATGCATTTGTGATGCCTTGATTATTTTGTTTAGATGAATAATTTGGGACATTTGTAATGTCTTATATGCATTGCTTGATGATATGAGCTACTTGATGGTTCTTTAAATGGCATTCGTAATGCCTTGATTTTTTGGCTACGATTATCTCAATTGGGTCGAACCCTTGAGAATTTACCTTGTTGGATTTATGTTGAAATATTTGCTTTTGGTGATGGTTTGAAAAACTTGGCTTTATATCTTTTACAAGGGCTATATATATCTTCTTTTATTTTTAACGCCCGTTAAGTGTTCGATTAAATGTTTCAATGAATATTTCAACTTCTACATGAATCTCTTGCTTTCAAATGTCTTAAATACTTATTGAGATCATGTCTTGGCAAACAAAACGAGCTTATGGATTTTTCATGATACATTTCTCTCTTTTTCGGTGTCTAAGCCTTTTTTTTCTATGGTTGAAAAATCGTATCTTTGGCGCACTTAGATATACTTGTATGATGTTTTTATCATCCTAACATTCTTTTTGATGATTCCAAAGAGGGAGAAACAGGAAATTGGCTCGTTAGCCCAAAGAAGCTAATAAAAGCTCGATACAAAAGCTATAAGCTATGGCCTCTTAAAGCCATAAGTTGTGGACTATACTTAGTCATATTGTTGTATGATGAACTTATATACTTGTCTAATGGTGTTTTGTTGACAGGGGAAGCTTATAAGCTTTTGTACTTAAGTACAATTTGTAAAAGCTAAGCTTTTAACTTGTGGTTGATTATTTGAACTATACTCTTGATGTGCTTGATGATAGGGGAGCTTGTGCTTATTCTTGAATATATTTTCACTCCCTTATTTGGTTGCTTATGTTACTTAGAAATGTTAGTCGCTTCTAAACGGTTAGATGTTTTTACCGGAAAATCGTTTTAAAAATTTTCCCCTCATATTTCTAAAAATTGTTTTGGTTTGTAATCATCAAAAAGAGGGAGATTGTTTGATACATGTTTTTATCTTAATTTTGATGATTTTATTATTACACCAAAACAATATTTTTAATTGTTGTTCAAAGACTTCTAAATGATTTAAAATGTTTTTACTATTTATTCGGAGTATTTCTTCAAGATTTATTTTAGATAAAATTGGATAACACTTTTAATGATTTTATGTCTATACGTTTCTACTTCAAAACAAGGTTCCTAAATGTTGTCTAAATACTCCTGATCGGTTTAAAATATTTTTACTAAATTTTCGGAGTATTTCTTGAGGTTTATTTTCGACAAAAATTGGACAATATTTCTGTCTCGAGGTCAACCGGTCGCCCTATAGGGAAACCCGTACCTGAAGATGATTTTTGGAACAAAAAATGAGTCGAACTTAAAATTAGCCAGGTCGACCGGTCGACCAGGGTGTCGACCGGTGGCGTCAACCGGTCGACACCCTATCGACCGGTACCTGGGAGTCACGCCTTGAAACAGAACTCCTACTTTCTTAAAATTTGTTTGTGCGATCGGCTAACATAGGGGACGACCGGTCGAACCCTACGTCGACCGGTCGCCCTGTGTAAATTGTTGATACATTTATTTCAAACTCTATTTCTGTGCGACCGGTCTCCCTCAAGTTTGACAGCAAATTTATGACCGTTTGACAGCAGACAAACTTTCCTTAAATTGTGGGATTGATTTCTAACAGCTATATTCTTGATTTTAATTGTATTTTTCTGTAAATTTTCAATCCCCAAGAGGAGCCTATGCTTGATCAATCATCTCATATAAATAGAGGAAGTTTTGGAGCAACCAAGACAACAACTGAGATACAACACAACAAGATACATTCCAAGCAAACACTTGTTCTTCATTGTTATTATTCTTGTTGTAATTTGCCTAGCTTATCACTTTCACATCTTGAGGTCTAGGCTTTCATTTCTTGATTACACTTGCACTCAAATTGTATTATTCATTATTGAGTTGTAATCTTGATTTTGGTCATCATTCAACACAAGATATCCTTGTGAGTGTTCTTGTGGTAAGAACACACTTGGGTGATCTAGGTGAAAGGTGTTTCAAGAGTGTGGTGCTCTTGAGGTGTTAAAGAATTTGGTATTCTTCAAGATTGAAGATTGTGGCGATCTCCAAAGGTGCCGTTGAAGGAAGATTGTGGTAATCTCCAAAGGTGGTGTTGAAGAGGAGTGTGGTGCTCTTCAAGGTGTTATAAGTTGAAGTTGTATTAATTTTGGTAATTAATAAAATTATTTTTCTTTTTGAAATCCATCCCGGATATACTGGGGTGGTAGAGGATTAGGCCCTAGGTGGGTTGAACCTCTATAAATCGAGGTGTTGAAGAATTTGGTATTCTTCAAGATTGAACATCTCTAAAATGGTCCACATCCCGGATATATTGTCTTGGCTTGTTTTGTTTTAAAAAAGGGTAAAATCGAAAAGATGGAGATAATCTATTCACCCCCCTCTAGATTATCGTAGCCGCTTGGACTTACAAGTGCTTCATCAACATCATACCATTTAAGCAAACATAACCATTAGCAATTACTTTGCTAAGCACTTGAAAGTTCTTCCACTTTGAAACATAAGCAAATATCATTAGCAAATATAGAGTAGTATCAAAATAGTGCATTACAAATTAAAAAAAATGAAAGTGTCAAGAACTTGAAATTAAAACAAGATGGCGATAAAAACATCATTCTTCATCGGATGAGAAACAAGTGGTGGGGAGGAGGTCTTTGATGAACTCCTTTAATTTTCCAACCGACGTTTTGAGTTTGGAGTTCTCTTTCCTTAACTCCTCGTGACTAGCTCTATGAGAATCATAGTTGAGCCTTTGCTCGTCGAGTTGGGCTTGATAGTATTCCCGGGAAGCTTGGGCACTGGTATTAGCCTCCGGATTGCCTTGACCTTCACCCGAAGCCAATCTCTCGGCTTCCTCGTCATCAAAGATATCATTAGAATTTTGGGATGATGAACCTTGGTATCTCCCTCTTGCCGTTTTTGTACGATGAATTGGCATATTCCTATGCATTCGGACCATTTGTTAGACATTGTCGTTATCAAAGTCATCTTGGATAATTTTAATGTTAAGCTCCGATGATGGTAAACACGAATGCAAGAAAAATTTGCAAATCCAATTCCCCATGGCGAACTTCTTGTTCCCTTGAGTGATTGACTCTATAACGCATTGAATCAAAATCGCACCAAAATTTAATAATTCCCCTTTGGAAATCTTACAGGTCAAGAATAAATCCATGTTACTCGGCAACTTCACGGATTTTCCACAAATACAATATGCCACAATAGTAGAAATAATGCGATGCTCAATAGTCATAGACAACAACGTATAATCCGGCCAAACACCCAAATATGTCTTAAAGGTCTCCAAAGAGACACCAAACACTTCATCATTCCAATGAGTGCAACCAAAGTAGTCCCATCCTCATTCTCAAAAAAAAAAAAAAGTAGTCCCATCATCCTTCCTTCACACTCAACAACCGACAAATCTCATCTGGAGTTCATCTAAATTGCCGCCCTTTAACAAATGAATTCATAGCAACGGGCTTTCCATTTGCATCATACTCAATCCATAAATTATAATAAAAAAGCATTATCACCTCATAATCGTACATAACGAATGGATGCTCCCATAAATAAGACCACCCTTAATATTCAAAAAATCCCTAAATAGAAGGATATTTACTTGAAAAAGTGGCAAACCGACAAGTCTTAGTCCCCCCAATAGATTTATTACTAACTTCTAATTTCTAAAAATAATTCTCCGTATGCTTATTAATGAATTTCAACAAATTAGCGGGACGGGGGGCTTGAGATATAGGAGTTTTTTTACTCTTGGCCCATTTGATGTTCTCGCGTGTAATTGTTCCCCGTAGCTTGGCAATTTGACCCCGAGAGAGTTGGGGTTTTGGATTCTCACCATGTTCTTGAGCCACATTTCTTTGAGTAGCTGGTATATCTCGTGGTTCAGCCTCGTCTTGGCAAAAATTTGACGATCCCTCTTCGGCCCTTCTTCGCTTGGTGTTTGGATTACGACCGGTAGAATCTCTTGGAGGAGCCATAAATGTGAAATTCTTGTAAAATAGAAGAGATTAACACAAACAATTGAAAGATTTGGTGAAGAAATGAAGATTTTAGGAAGAAAGGGGTGATTTTCGCTGCTCAAGGGTTTTGAAAAGTTTCGGTTCTATTTTGGACAGAATGAGCATACTCATTTATTAAACACGAAAAACTTCAGGGCAACCGGTCAGGGTGCTGTTCGACCGGTCGCTATATAGGGCGACTGGTCGACCCCCTTATTTGACCGTCCCTGAGTGTGATATCCAAAGTATTCAAAAATCTGATTTTTCACCCAAAAGTTTTAAAAATGTGCAAAATGCAAACATAGACTATACTAATATGCACGAGCTCGAATAAAATGTAGTCATATATGAGTTTCGGATAAAACATGATTTAACGAACAGTGCCTTTCAAAAATCGAAAAATCCTTTTAATGGCAATTTTTTTGTGAGATACTATGAAATTGCTTGAAAAATGAGCATATATACATACGGCATGAGAAATATCGAGTGAGAGTAAGAATAACACAAGTGAGCGTATCTCGAGTTTGTGACTCTCTTGATAAATTATGAGTGGATAACCATTGATGAAGATATATATCCTACACAATTCTTGAAAAGAAAGATCTTGCACAAAACATAATGATACAAGTGTAGGCTAAAGCAAAAAGATGTTACAAGTATACTATGCTTTTAAAGATCCATAGGAGAACACATAAGTCTTTGTAAATACACAAGAGTTTAGAAAATCATTATACAAGGTCTTCTTTTCAAAAAATTTTAAAAATATTTAGTGAAGACCTCAAATTTCCAAGAGAAATATTTGAAAAATCATTTTGACAATAAAGGCAAAAATACAAGTATGCATAATAACAACAAACATGCGTAATTTAATGAGGAGATACGGTTTACCAATTACGCCACTTCCACGGGTTGTGTCTTTCCCTTTGTTGATGATGTCTTTCTCTTGGAAACTCATTTTGTTGATGATGACTTCTCCAATTGCTCCATTTCCAAGGTTTGTTACCTTCCCATTGTTGACAATATTTCCCTCTTGGAAATCCATTGTGGTGATGTCTTCTCCTTTGATCAAATGAACCGGGCATTTGATGTCTTCTTGGCGGTATGACTTTTCTTTGATTATTATTCCGCCGGGTACCTAATATGACATTGTTTTGTGGTACCCTCAAGTGTTTGGGTCCTTCGGGATTAGCTTTGAGACTTTTAAGTCTCCAATAATAATTAGAGTTATTTCTAGCCCAACAAGTATTTGCCGTATGACCCTTTTTACCGCAATAAAAGCAAGTAATAATTTTAGGAGCATAATGACCAAAGAAAACACCTAGCAAACAAAGAGAAATTTGGGGGCCAAAGAAAACACCTAACAAACAAAGAGAAATTTGGGGGGTGGAGGGGTAGTGGAGAAGAGGAAGAAAAGGGAGAAAGAAAAGAAATAAACACCAGGGCGGCGAGGAGACAACACGAAAGGAAGAAGAACCCTAATTGCTCATAGAGAGATAGGGAGTTATTATTAGAGCTATCAAAAATAGCCTGGCCCGATGGGCCAGCCCGACCGGTTTGGTAATAGGGTCACGGTTGTGATTTTGTAAGCCCGAAACAACGGGTCGGCCTACTGCCCAAAGCAATTTTAGTGTATTTTTAATACATGGGTGAGGGATGGGCTCCCAAAATAGTAGAAGAATTTCCCTTTGCCCCACTGATTTCTCCTTGGCCCAATGGGCGGCAAGACTGGCCCGACTGAGATACTTTGACAGCTCTAGTTATTATTATGACTTGATTAGGTATTTATAGACGATTATAAAATGAAATGAAACAGCTACCATGGACTAATAGAAATAACCGCCATAACTAAAAGGTAGTTAGGCGTAACCGAAAATGTAATTGAATGTAACAACTCCTCTAATACACCCCCCACAAACTAAACTGGGGGGATATGTAAAGAAAATTTTGGGCATAACAATTTGAACCTGGAAATGGAAAATGGTTTTGTAAGGACATCAGCTAACTAATCCTCATACGCTATAAATCTGACATCAATTTCATTTCGTTTGACCTACTCATGAATAAAGTGCACATCGACTTCTATGTGTTTCGTGCGGGCATGAAACACCGGATTGGAGGCAAGAGAGATGACACTTATATTATCGCACCACAAGGTAGAGGGAGAGAAAAGGGAGAGACAAAGTTCTTTAAACAAGCAATTTAATCCAAATGAATTCGGTTGTTGTGGTAGCCAGAGAATTGTACTCTGCTTCAGTGCTACTTCTGGCAACGAAATCCTGCTTCTTATAACTCCAGGAAATAAGATTGCCATTACCAAGGAAAACACAAAACCGATGGCAGGTTTTCTTTCATCTAACGAGTTGGCCTAATCGACATCCGAAAATCCCTCAAGACGCAAATTATAGGAGGGTTGAAGAAGAAGACTTGTGGACAAGCTGCCTTTTAAAAATCTGAGAACTCGTTTACAATCTTTCCAATGATTTGGGTAGGTTCTTGTAAAAACTGACTCAATTTGATCACCATAATGGCTATGTCTAGTCTGGTAAGGGTAAGATACTGCAAGGCCCTTACAATACTCCGGTAGACAATAGGAGACTCAAACAAATCACCATCTTTAAGAGCAAGCTTTTGATTAGAATTATAAGGGTTGTCTGTAGGCTTGCAATCCTCCATATTTGCCCGTTTTAGCAGATCATGAACATACTTCGATTGATTCAAGATAATGCTAGAGCCAAGTTTGTGTGCCTCAATACCTAAGAAATAATGAACTTCACCCAAATGTTTGAGATAAAAGGCCTGATTGAGAGACCGGATCAAAGAGTTGACACGAGTAGCATCATCCCCAGTAATCAAGATGTCATCCACATACACCAAAATAAGAAGAAGATTACCATTATAATTCTTATAGAACAAGGAAGCATCTTATAATAAAACCTGAAACCCTTGAGATACAAGAAAATTTTTGAGCTTGTCAGATCAAGAGCGGGGGCCCTGCTTTAGGCCATAGAGTGCTTTTTGAAGTTTACACACATGATAGAGATTGTGTGAATCAAATAACTCTTGAGGCTGAGACATATAGACTGTTTCCTCCAAGTCACCATTAAGGAAATCGTTATTAATGTCCACTTGTTGAATCTTCCAACCCCTTGAGACTGCCAGAGAGAACATGCTCCTTATGGTAATAGGCTT
The DNA here is from genome assembly GCA_016081115.2 of Rehmannia glutinosa. NCBI lineage: Eukaryota > Viridiplantae > Streptophyta > Magnoliopsida > Lamiales > Orobanchaceae > Rehmannia > Rehmannia glutinosa. The sequence continues at coordinate 84,082,384 of CM071937.1, forward strand.
TACAACAGGACTAAATGTCTCAAAATAATCAACCCCGGCATTTGTTGAAAGCCCTTGGCAACCAATCGAGCCTTAAATCTACCAGCACTACCATCAGATTTATGTTTCACCTTAAAAATCCACTTATGATCTAACACCTTCATATCGTAGGAGAAAAAGGAACCGTTGCGGGTTTGATTTTTAATGAGAGCTTGGAACTCATTCTCCATAGTTGATTTCCACTAAGGACTAGATAAGGCCTCATTCACAGTTAATGGTTCACAGGAAGACCTGACAACAGAGAAAGATTTTTGCTTGAAAATGCCATTCTTGGAGCGAGTAACCATAGAATGAGAATTTTCAAAGGGAGGGGGAATAGATTCAGAGGAAGAAGAAGAAGAAATATGTGAGGAAGAGGGTTGAGATGTGTCAGTAGATGTTCAACCAGAGGAGAAAGGAGATAAAAGAGCAGCAAGAGGAGAAGTGGGAGGAGAAGGCATATGAGGAAGGTAATGAGCAAATGAGAAAGATTTGTGTGAGGAGTGTGGCTGAGGAGAATGAGTAGGTGTAGAGAAGAGCTGAGCATATGAAAACTCATGTTCATGGAAGTTAACAGTTCTAGCAATGAAAATTTGACCAGAGGGATATAAACACCTATAGCCTTTGTGAAGAGGGTTGTATCCAATGAAGACACATTTCTGGGAGCAAAATTGAAGTTTGTGTTGATTATATGGTCTTAAGTATGGAAAACAAGCGCAACCAAACACTTTTAAAAGAGATTAATTCGGAAGATAGCCATACAGTTTTTGAAATGGGGATTCATTGGCTACGACAGGGGTGGGTAGACTATTTATAGTGTAAACAGAGCTCACAAAGGCATCCCACCAAAATTTCTTAGGGAGACATGTGGTGGCTAACATAGTAAGCCCCATTTCAATAATGTGTCCGTGTTTTCTTTTCGGTTTACCATTTTGTTGATGAGTGTATGGGCAAGGGTGTCTAACATGTACCCCAAGGAATTGAAGAAATGTAGAGATAGGTTTGTATACCCCCCTCCCCAAAATCACATTGAATATTTTTAAATATGGTACAAAACTGAGTATGAACAAGAGTATGAAAATGTTTGAGTGCTCATAAGGCTTCAGACTTTGCTTGCAAGGGGTATATCCATGTATATCTAGTAAACTCATCATTAAAATGCATGTACTACTTAAAACAATTTGTAGAAGGGGTTGAGGCAGGACCCCAAAAATTAGAGTAAATGATATCAAAAGGAGCAGTGGCTTTGGATTCAACTGTAGGAAAATGCATGCTGTGTATTTTACCCATTTTGCATGCATCACAGAAATTAGGATGAGACAAAGATGAAGAGAGATGTAATTGTTATAGCACTATAGAAAGTAATTATTACATGGTCCAAGCCTTTGATGCCACAAATTTACATCATTAACAGAAGAAACAAAGGAGTACATATGAACTGAATGTGTATCAGAAACAGAAGTAGAAATGGAGTGTGATGAAGAAACTAGAAGAGCACCAAAACCATTGAGATCCAATTGATATAGACCATCGTTAAGTGTGCCCCGAAGCAGGATTTGATGAGTGATTGTGTCCTTAACAAGACAAGAGTCAAAGTGAAATTCAACATAGACCCCATTATCTTTTGTGAACTTAGAAATGCTCAATAAATTATTTGTAATGTCCGAAACACAAAGAATATTTTTGAGAACAAGAGGTTTGAAGAAAAAGTGGGAAAAGAGGAGGAACCAATGTGAGAAATCAAAAGTTGTGAACCATTACCTATGGTAAGCTTATCCGGACTAATGTAGGCAGATTGAAGTTTGAGATTGCCAAGATCTGCAGTGATGTGGTTGGTTGTTCCGCTATCAACAAACCACTGAATGTCATTACCTGTTGAAGAGTTAGATGAAAAGCCAGCAAAGCAAGGAGAATCAGTAGTATTGCGAGAAGAATTCACATCATATGGAAGAACATTAATAGAGTTATGAAAACTAAAAGAAGACTAGGATCATGAATGTATCCGGAGAAGAGACCATATGAGCTTGTGCGGAGAAAAGATTTATTCGGAAAATGAACATCAAAACGTTTGAAACATTTTGATGCTATGTGGTTATTTTTACCACAAATTTGACATGAAGGCTTGAAACGACCAAAACGACCTCTTTCTCTACCACCACAAAAACCACCTCCTCAAGGAACAAATGAATTTCCACGAGCCTTACCATAATTAGGAGAAAAAATCATTTTCCAAAATTACTATTATTCAAGCAACATGAGTGATGTTGATCGAAAACCGAATTTATTGAAAAATTAGTAGAAAATCAAGCATCCTTTACATTGCACATTGTGCAATGACAAGTTATCAACTCGAGAAGACAGATTCACAACTATAGCTTCAAAACTCGGACCAAGACCTCTGAGAATATGGTCAATCAAATCATTATATGAGAGTGATTCTCCTACTACAATGAAATTATCGGGGATAGTCTTCATTTTTAGGATGTATTGCTCCACTTATGTCACATTTCTTTGTTTTATGCAACCGCGATCTTGAGAATGTAATCGTCTTGCCCGAGAATGAGAACGAAACGAGTTTCTAACCGGACCATACACGTGTTGAAGAAGTACAACGTGTAATATGCCCTAGCATAGATTTCAAAATTAAAGATAGGCGAGCCAGCTAAACAACAATTGATCTCTATGTATCCATAGCAAATACTCTGGATTGGGAGTACGAACAACAGTAGAAGAAGATTCTTCCAAAAATTGAGCCGGAGACGAAGAGGTACCAAACAACTCATCAAACCCATACGATTTCACTGTAGCATTTATTTGAGTCCGCCAAAAATGATAATTGTTTCCCCAAAAAAAGTTGTTTCTCTTTTTTCCCACTTTGTTTTTTCAAACAAACTGATTTTTTTCAAAATACACTGAAACAACTTTTTTCCCCCAAAAAGTTCGATTTTTTCGACTTTTTTCCGAGAAAAAGCTATTTTTCCAAAAAACTGATTTTTTCCAACTTTTTTTTCCCAAAAAAGCTGTTTTTTTTCCAAAAACGCTGGAAACAGTTTTTTTATCCAAAAAAAGCGGTTTCTCTTTTTTCCCGAAAAAAGCTGATTTTTTAAGTTAGGGTTTTTTAGTTTGGAGGGTAAAATTGAAAATATAAGTGTGGTCAATGACGAGGCCATGTAGGGGCCAAGGGGGTCACTGGGCCCCCCTCAAATTTTGAAAAATAGTAAGGGTATTTTGGTCATTTTACTTTTTAATCTTAAAATAAATAAAAAAAATAGGAAAATGGGAAAAAAGGTCTTAAATTATCTTTCATTCTTCTTTCATATTTTCATTTGTGAATCTTATAAATATGACTCTTGCCTATTTTTTTCCCTTCTTAAAATTTTGTACATTTTTTATGCTCCACCATAAACTTTAACTTGAATTTTTGCATTATTCTTTTGTCTTTCTATTTGCCCCTTTTGGTATATTCATGTAATTGTATTATGTTATTTATTTTTGAATATTAAGACGTGATTGAGTTAATACAATGACTTAATCAAAATTGTTATGTATTAATTTATAGTTTTATTTTTAAATTTGATGTATTATTTTTTATTTTTATATGTGGTAATGGACAAATTGACCACTTATGATTTGTAAAAACAAAAAATAGTCATATTTTTCAAAAACATATTTTTTAGCCATATTGACACGGTCATACTTTTCTTGTATTCTCTGATGAGGTACTTGGTCATATTTCAAAAAATTGATGCGGTGCATTTTTCGGTACCGAGTTATGGACCGGTCCCTAGAAATGAAAAAAGACAAACTAAACATTTGAACTCAAAAATGGCTAAAATAATATGGTTAAAACTATTTTTATTATGGAGAAATGGTCGAAACTTCGACGAAGTCTTTTTATATTAATATTAGTTGGGCCCCCCTACGTCAAATTCCTGGCTTCGTCACTGAGTGTGGTGTATTTAGTAATTAGATGGGTTTTAGAGATGGGGTGTATGTAGAAATGTGGTGTATTAATCAAATATTGGGGTGCAAATAGCGCCACCCCATAAAGATATATTGAAGATAGAAATGACTTATTTATTATTATGAGTTGATCAAGTATTTAAGACGATTACAAAATGAAATGAAACAGCTGCCATGGACTAACATAAATAACCGCCATAACTGAAAGGTAGTTAGGCGTAACCGAAAATGTAACTGAATGTAACAACTCGTCTAATATGTTGGAACAATTTTCTCTACAGTGAGCTGGGATCCTTTATGTACAATTCCTTCAGTTGAAGTCATCATCTTGCAGTCCGTTTGTGTGTTCACTTTTTCTTTTGATTTCTAAGAGTTATGGTATTATTTTCATTTAAAGGATAATTTTTGTAACCAAGATTTAGTTTTTTTCTTTCTTTTCTTTCACTTTTACTTTGGTTGAAAACTGAAAACAAAATTATGCTTTGAAAAAATCTAAATAGTGTACGTAGTTTAATTAACAAACCAAACCATTCCTAGTTACATTATTAATTCCCTGCATCATAATTCATAAGTAACAAAGGATAATGGATCACATCATCAACTTGTAGCCACCAAATACTATTACTAATTCAAATTACATAAAATTAGATCAATTAAGATTTCAATTAGGGCTATGGTGCATCAAATTATCTGTATCTGTTTTATGATTATCAACTCCATCAATACTCCTCAACCAGAAAGTACAATTAAATGAAGCTGCATCATTTGGTACATTGTCCATCACCCAATCTTGTCCTACCGGAAAATATATTCCGGTGCGCGGGTGGGGCTCCTCCACCGGCCGTCGCTCGTCAGCCACCGGAGTCTCCAAGATTTTTTTGGTGTTTTCACGATGATCATTTGGTGTTGCCAACCTGCTTATGGAACGTCCAACTGCTAATCCCTCCCGTCTGTATACAGATTTAAAAAATATATAATTAAGATTAATGGAAAATTTTGGAAATATATTGGCATATGATCAAATCTTAATCTATTGTTTCATCTTGTGTTTCAATTGAGGATGTCATTATTGTATCTTGTAACAGATGAAATACTAAAAGATTTGGACTGAATTAATATTGCTAAGGAAAATAAAAATGATTATTGCATTTCCGACAATTGTGCCGGTCCCGAGATTAAAAAAAAAAAAAAGAGCAAAGTGGATGTATGTATAATTGAACTCAAAAGATGGCTAACTTTTTTTTTTGGGGGGGCTAAAAACGTGTATTTGAAAAACATTGCTAAAAAAGTACTTTTATTATGGAAAATGACCAAAAATCCGACGTACTCAGCTAGCTGTATTGGTAATATTGCAATATGACATGAAATATTAATTACAATAAATGAATGCAAATGGAGTTGAGAAGCATACACTGAAAATGGCTTTGTAAACAACATCTTTGTGTTCTTGATTCCAGCTCTGGCCATTGCTTTCTATTTTCCAATTTCTTCAGAAACTATTGAGTTTTTGAAAATTGAAATAAAATGCAACTTAATTAGTTTAAGATCTAAGTGAGCACACACACATATATATAATTGTTGCAGTTAATTAGTTAAAGTCGAATATATTCTGTTGTCACCTGGTGAAGGCTAGAATGAAAATATGAAATGGACATATGTTTATAACTTTTAAAAGCAAAAGGCATGAAACCTTTTGCTTTTCATTTTCAGGTTCGAATTCGGTGGAGCAATCTATGGTTTTATAATCATATATGGTCCAAAAGCTAAGGATGTGCGCAGTACATAAATTCATGTACTTTTTCGTATACTATATATCTTGATATTAATCATGCAGAATATATGTATTCTTGATGGAATATGGATTAAATTTAGTATCATTCCTAATTGGACTTATGAATCACATGCACGGGAACATTCATTTAATTAAGGATTGATTGAGACAATAGTGTGGCAAGGAAAAAAAATCGGGCCAGATAAAAAACTAAAAGAAAAATTATATAAATATTAAATAAAAAAAATTCTTAAAAAAGTTTACATAGATTTTTTTTTCAAAAAGGGAGGAGGGCAGGTTTGGCCCCCTATCTCCGCCAATAATCGTAGATAAGATCTTTTATTCCATAACGATATTTCAATCTCATAGATGGTTGTTTTATGTGTATACAAATTACCATATTAATTTAATTTCAAGCATAAATTAATTGTGGAGTTTTATAAGACAAATGATAATCGTTAAAAAACATGTGGCAATCGTACGGTGGAATATGGGATAAATTAAACACCATTTTAGAAAACAAGATCTTTTCCTCATTCGCCAATCTCGAAAATGTTATATCAAATTAAAGTACAAAAAAAAATGTCTATATTTTTACCTCAATATTTTTTTAAAGTGGCAACTGAAATTTGAAAAGTTATAGTGTTATATTATTATTTTCACTAAAAGGAAATTTTAAAAAGAAAATTAATATGTTGGTAAAAATTGAAAGTACGAGTATATATTTTATAAATAAAGTGATCTCAAAAGAAAAAGGAATAAGGGGATGGGGTGGTTTATAATTTTAAAGAGATTGCTTACACATGAAAGTTCTTTAATTGAAAAATATGAAAGACTTTCATTAAACTTCAACGTGTTAATATGAAAGGAATTTTGTCTGTAATAGTTACCTAATTTCCACTCAAAATTTGAGATAATATTTAAGAGTTTGGAGCATCCTTCTTGGCTGTGCAAGGGTTTGTATAATTTTTGCGTCTCTATCATGAAACAATAATTAAAATAAATGAAGCAATAATTTTCTCATATAAGATCTCGTTTTATACAATTGAGATTTATGATATTAAAATATGAGATGTAATACTATTTTAAAATTAAATATTCGATTTGGCCGAGCAAAGTGCATATGTAAGAGATCTTATATATTTTAATTTACACATTTTATGTACATATATAAGGCATGCCACTTTGACTTGAGACATGAGACAGGCAAGGAGCAGATCATGTGATTTATGGAATTTGTAGTAAAGACAAATATTCCTTAGAAAAGTTGCTAATGTGCTTCTCATGCTGCTTCTCGTAAAGCTCCGGGTGAATAAATCAGGTGTACTTTGGTTTGGGTCGGTTCATCTCAAATCTAGGTACTTTCGGTTCCAGTTCTATAAAAGAGATAAACATTAGGTTAGTCGGGATGGTTTTCAGCTAAGATCCTTATATGTTTAAGTCAGTTACAGGTGTATGGTCACTAACAAACTAAAGAGCGAGGTGAATAACAATAAATGTGATACATGTAGCACCAGGAATAGTGGAGTATTTATAGGTTTTGAATCTCTAGGTCGTATGAGGCGGTACGAGTTACGACCTAGCTCCACGTGTCAACCTCGCATTGGTCCACCTGTCCGAGTCCAGCTCATCTAATGGGTAGGGTCATTTACGCGGCCCGAACCGTCACCTCGGGTCGGGTCGTGACCCGAACTCCAAAAGTACGCGGATCTTAGCTTCTACCAAATATTTTATCTAATAAGTGGGGTTATTTAAGTAATTTTAGTTATATACATATCATTACTCCCGCAGTTACTTTAGTATTAATTATTAAGGTGACTTTGAATTTGGACCATAGATTTGAAAAGCTCCTTTGATTTTGGACGCTTGATCCTCCCGCCTTTTCCTAGATATATAAGGAGGCTTTGAGTTATTCATTTTTCACTTTTCACAAGGTGCAGGTGTTTCAGGCGTGTTGGAAATTATTCAGGTTCCGGATCTAATATGGCCCAAATAAGATCTTACTTTTCAATCAAATTGAACGGAAGCGGAAGCAAGGGATTTCAAAAATCGAGTTTAACATATAAGAACACAAGATCATACTTATTAAATTTATTCAAAGTAAAGGAAGAAAAAGAAAATTTACCTCTTTCGACGATTTTCTTGTTCTTCGTTTTTTCTCCAACAATCCTTCGAATTCCCAAAGCTCGTAGACACCACGATCTTCCAATTCGATCCTCCCTATCAGCAGCAATGTGTGGGCACCCAAATAATAATTCTAAGTTCCTAAATTTAATTTTCCTACCACTACAAGAAAAATGCTCAACAACAACACCCTAAAGACAACGGATTTACCTAAATCGTTGTCCTTATAAGTATTCACAACGGATTTTCATTAAACTGTTGTCGATGAGCGGATTTTTTTGTTAACAACAACAGTTCACTCGAGCCTAAGACAATGCTTTCTTGAAGCGTTGTCTATTAGAGGTCTTTTTATTTTTTGACAATAGGTTTATCGGGTCTTCGACAATGTTTTTGTAATCCGTTGTCGATTAGCGCCTAATATTTTTCAAAAGACAATATTTATTCATCCTTTTCACAATTGGTTACACTGTTGTAATTAGCGTCATTTGTTTTCTTAAAGACAACAACTTTAACGACAATTATAAATCGGAGTCTATAGGCATTTTTCATGTCCTTATTTATTATTTATTTTAATGCTATAACTAGCACTTTTAGTTCATTTATCAATTTTAATTTAGCAACTTTAGCATAATTCTAAAAGTGTTGGGAGTTGTAATTTTTTTTCTTTATATCAAATCTTTATTTTATTTCATTTGAAAAAAATAATAATCAAATATAACTAGCAACTTTATAAGTTAAACATTTTGGTTTAACAGCTTATTAAACATAAGTCTAAAAATATAACTAGCAACTTAAAAGTTATACTTTTAATTAGTTTTGCAACTTAAACATAAATATAAATAAAAAAACTAACAACTTTAAGGTTAAGTATTAGCAACTTAATCAAACAACTCAAATACAATCCAAAAGTTAGGTATATATTAGCAACTTAAATAAAAATATGAATCCTAATACACCGATAAAAAAAAAAAAAAAAAACGTTAACCTATTAGTCTCATATTTCTAGATTCTACATTATTTTAGGAATATAAAGATTTGCTTACAAAAGACTAGAATATAAAGAAAATGAAAAAAAACAGATCAAAAAACGCCGAGGGAGAAACCTAGCTGAGAATAGAACGCCGTCCACCGCTCCACGCCGCCGCTCAGAAACATTACAGTTTTGTTGAATTAAGTGTTGCTCGATTTTTGCTGCGTCTTTTTTTTAAAGTTAGGATTATTGTTTTTTTTAGAATCTGATTTTGTGTTGCTAAAGCTACTGATTATTTGTTTTGGATAAGAGTATTAGCTAATGAGAATTCTTCTTTATCATGATTAGTCGGAATATGAAGTTTTTCACAGTTTATGAGTTTCACCTGTTTGCACCGTATTTGTCCTTGAACTAGCTATACGGTAAGAAATCTGTATAAATTTGTAAAACCTCTAAGGCTTGTTCAGTTGTAATGACAAAATTACATTATGGTGAAAGAACAAACTCTGTTATTATTTTTCTTTATCTTCTTCAGAGCAAAACCAAGTGTACCTTAATATTTACCTGCATAGCAAAGTTCAGGGATTTTTTTTTTTTTTTTTGAGAAAAAAATTCAGGGATTTTTAAATTTGAGATTTGGGGAAGAATCTTTGGATTAGATATAAGAAAAATAGATTGAAAAAAAAAAAGAAAGTGAGGGTGCTGACTGACAGGATTCATTGGAAAAGAAGGAAGATTGATTTGTGAGATAATAAAATCATTTGAGAATTTAACTCCCAACTCTCCAGAAACTATGAAGTAGCTCTCAAGTTTCTTATTATTATCAAACCACCCCATTGATTAAAAGTTTTAATATCTTTAAATTGAGTCCACTAACTTTCATTTAAGTCATTTTTTCTAAAATTAAACTTTCAGGAATTTTCAATTTGGACGAAATGATTTTATCTACATTTTCCTTTCTGAAAGGGACTATTAAATTTATGTAATGGGGGTTTCGCTCATTTAGTCATTTATAAACCATTCCTGCAAGTTAAACTGTTTCTTTCTGAATTTAGCTTTTAGCAAAACCAAGTCAGATAGTAATGTTTTTCCACCAGTAAACAAACTATATCTTTCATGTCAGAGAAGTATGAAAGGTTGACTGCATTGAATAATTATTATAATGTGGTAAATATGTACTAGTAAATCACGATAACTCTAAAGCTTTGGGCTTATCAAAGAATCATGAGGGAGAAAAAAAATAAAGAGAGATCAAGCCACTGAGATGTGCGAATATTAATATTTATTTAGCGATAATTACAAAAAGTACCCCTTAGGTTTAGTCTAATTGCAAAAAAACCCAGACAATTTTCGAAATTGCACAAAATACCTTTGAGGTTTGTTCTGTCTAACATTTTAGGTCCTTTTGTTAATTGACCTAGCGAAAAATGATGATGTCATCAAAAAAATTGTCTGAAAATCCAAGAATGCCCATGAGGTACTATTCATTAATTATGAGTAGACAAACCCTTTGGGGATAATTTGTAATGATTTTAAAAGTTGAGGGGTGTTATTGTAACTTTTAGTAATAAACAAATATTGTTTTACAGCTTAAAAGAGTACATAGTCAATGATTTGAAATATAATTTTTATATTTAAACTCTAAATATAATTTCAGAATTTCAGAATACACCCAACTATGGTTTCAAAATTACAAGCAGCCCTCTGGACCTATAATAATATAGCAGATAACCCCCTCACATGATTATACAACAATTGAAGCATATAATTTTCATATTACACAAAGAATTGTTCAACAAATAGTACAAGTATTCTAAATATCATGTTTGAATTCAACAATAGTTTAAAATATTTTTATTTTCACACACACCAACCAAAATATTATAAATAACCCCTTGTGGTTATGAAGAAGAAACAATTTGGACCTTCTGGTTTTCCTTAATTTATAGAAAATGTACAAAAATAACAAAAATCCTTAGCATCAAATATTAAGCTCGATTCTTGTGCAACCCTAACAAAATACCTCATTGTTTCAATATGCCCGTAATGAATACAACATGAAAATCCTTCAAAATCAGTCTTTTAACAAAAATTACAAAATGGTGTGATGAAATGGGGAGGATTTGGATTTTGATTTGGATTTCTTGAGTGGGTATTTTTTGTCCAATCACATATTCTATTTTTCCTTCAATTTTTCTTTTTCTTTTTTCAAATTCCGTCAGGGGTAGAACAGTCAATTCACAAATTCCGTTAGGGTTTTGTAATTAGCACAAACCTCAAGGGTATTTTTTGTAATTTTGAAAGTTTTCTGGATTTTTTTGTAATTAGACTAAACCTGGAGGGTACTTTTTGTAATTATCCCTTTATTTAATTCTGAGTGTTCTGGTGATTCTCATTGCCAATTTTCGCTGCGAGTTCCACTGAAGATGAATAGTGTATTATGGTTACTGCCACTTTTCTTGTTTCGTTATCACAATAGTTTCATTTTCATGATCACTGCAGTTGCAAGTAATGCCGCGGGAATGAAATGAAGAAACTGAGAGCTTCTGTAGATTTTCTTGTGGAGCTTTGTGAGACTTACTCTCCTCTTATTTAGTTCTTTTCAACTTGTATGTTTTGCAGGTAGAGGAAGGTAGTTTCATAAATTGGTCGCACCAAGCCACTGACTTTATTCACGGTACAAAATTAATATAAGTTCTCATATCTGCTGCTCTAAATTTGATAACATGATTCTTAACATGAAATAATTCTTAAAGATTAATTCGTCAATTGTTCTACCTCCATCTCCAATTGAATGGTCCTGGATTAAACTAGTAAATTATTTTAAACGGGGCTTTGAAAAAGAAAGCTTTTGTTGTAGATACTTCGAACGTAGTCACTAAAAAATCAGTCACAGTTTCAGAAACATCATAAAGGATAGTTTTAGGACTTTAATATATACTTGAAAAATGAAACAATATTTGTGAACAATACTGATAAGCAAATCGGAGCATTTAATAAGATTGTGTTGTTTTGGGCAAGTACTACTAACTTTCAATGATTATGCTCATTACTCAACTCATAAGATCGTAGAATTTGGGTAACTGAATAGGGATAGAATTGAACTAGGCTTAAAAATAAACCACAAAACCACGCATTAAAAGAAAACAAATTTTGATTGCCCGCGCGCGTGAAGATGGACGAAAATTGCTTTGCCAATCTATTCATACTTAAAACTGACCAATCTTATGTGGTTGTTGGCCAACAGCAAAATGGTTCTTTCCTTTTTTTTAATAAAAAACTAACTTGATCAAAAGAAACACAATTTCAATTGTAAATGTGAGGGGGCCGAAAATTATTGTTGTCTAATTGTGAGATATGGTCTCCTTTTTATAGGCCTAATTCAATCAGTTTTCCACTATAACTCAATTTCCTATCTAATATAGAATTCATAATTCTAGATAGACTAAAATTCTAATTGATAATTATCCAATTTAATTATCAATTAAATAATTATATTAATATCATGAATATCTTATATTTATTATCAGATATTCCCGTAATTAACTAATATTAATATATTAGCCCAAATATTTTGGAAAACCATTTTCCAAAAATCCCTTAGGAACGTAAAATATTATTTCTAACCGATTTACTATAGGAAGGCGAATCGGGGACCATGGACCTATAATTAGGGGTGACCAAATGGAACCGAAACCGGGTTCCAAACCAGAACCGGAACCATGGTCAACGGTTCCTAAACCGTAACCGTGGCCAACGGTTCCTAAACCGGAATCACCGTGTAGGCCGGTTCCGGTTCCAATTCCTAGTTCTCAAAAAACGTGGAACCGGCGGTTTTAACCGTCGGTTAGAACCGTCAGTGGAACCGTAATGGAACCATTTTTTTTAGGTTAAAACCAACAATCTTATTTTGGTAAATACATGCTAGAAGAAATGTTAAATGTTTATTATGATGTTTTATTTTCGTAACTACATGAGACACATTTTAGACCAAATGTTGTAAGCGAACTACGTGAACTTTGATTCTTCTATACTTTAATAGTACATATAGATAGTTTAATATTATTATTAATATTAAGTATAAAACTTTATTGGATGTTAAGTCCAAGTTTTTTTTCTTTATTTTTCTTTTTTTAACTGAAATTGATAAACTATTTTAAGAAATCAAAAAATTATCAAAAGATAAACAAATAATTTCGGTTAAAACCAGAACAGGAACCGTGGAGGAACCGGAACAGGAACCGTGGAGGAACCATCGGTTCCGGTTTTAGAATTGGAACTGTGAGGCAACGGTTTTGGTTCTAGTTTCTCCAAAATGAGGAACCAGAACCGGTGGTTTTGGAATCAGAACCGGCGATTCCAGAACCGTGGCTACCCCTACCTATAATTATAAGCTCCAATAAATCGAATAAATAATTAAACTCTTTAATTAATTTATCCGACTTATTAATTCTGACATTACTTCACTATAAATTCAGAATTGCACTCTTATAATTATAAAATATCTTACTCTACGAAATGAGTAGTCCATTGAAATAATCATTACATATAGATTAATCCTCTATAGATAATTCATAATTGAAGCTAGGTAGTATCCGTTAAATCTCTTCAATTACCTATTATCCTCATTTACCATTAATTCACTAGCGAATGGTTAATTTATAATCGTATTATAAATTAGAGATCTCAAACTATTCAGTTTCAGAATTAACAAATGAGAGAATCGTCTTTCTACTTCTCGCAAGAAAGAATGGATTTCATATCGGTGAATTTATATTCCTAGCTATTTAATTCAAATGTGAATCTAAAATGCAAGTGTTGGAAATGTCATAGGATAAACTTAAACGAGCAAATTAAGAATCACACAGAAATAAACAGGACTCAATAATCATTCCGGATTAAGATTTATCCATATATGATCATCTAGTGATTTAATTTGATTTTCCATTTGTACAATGGAATTTTTATGGAAAATTTAAATTAAATCGGTCCAAGTCTTATATGATCAAATCATATATAAATGCCCCACTAAGATGTCTCCACATCGACGTCCGGACAAGACAGTCACATTCAAAATGTTCTGTGCCGCATTAGTGATGTTTAAATTAAAGATCTCAAACTTTAATTAATTTCATTACGGATTTAATTTTAGTTTATTATCCATAATCTTAATAGACTAAGATTATGGTTACATAAATAAACTAGGGATTTTCATGATGTTCAAGAAAATACATACAATATGTAAAAGAGTTCGAAAATAAATGTCGGCTTTATTAATAATCAAAAACAATTCACAATTGCTTTAAGGGCACTATCCCTAACAATCTCCCACTTGCCCTAAAGCATTTAGGACATGTCTCCAGTCCTATGTTCTTGTACCTCTAAAAATACTTTTCAGGCTGAGTCTTGTTGACTAGATCAACAAGAATGTACACTGACCCAGATATCGACTTTCGAATATCATTGTATAACTAGAAGTCAGAATCAGTGTAGTTATATATTTTAAGGTCACCACCTAAACAGACAAACATCTTATTCTCAAATATACTTGAGAATGTACTTGACTATATCTAATGAAATATTTTTGGATTAGATTGAAACCGGTTGGCTATCCCTATCGCATATCAAATACCGAGCCTAGTACACAACATAGCATACATAAGGCTGCCTACTGCAGAGGCATGGGGAATACGTCTCATGTCCTCTTCCTCTTGAAGTGGCTAAGAACACTTCTCCTTGGAGAGAACGATTCCATATCGAGTTGGTAGGTAACCCTTGGAATCTTGCATTCTATAATGTAACTGCAACTTATCGATATAAGAAAATTGAGACAATGCCAATAATTTATTCTTGTGATCTCGAATGATTCGAATTCCAAGAACATAATTTGCTTCTCCCAAATCTTTCATTTGAAATTGCTTGGCAAACCAACCTTTAACCACAGATAACATCTCTACATCATTCCTAATGAGTAGAATATCATCTACGTAAAGCACTAAAAATGTCACTTTACCATCTTTGATCTGCTTGTATACACAAGGCTCATCAACACTTTGGTCAAAACCATAAGACTTGATTGTCTCATCAAATCTATGGTTCCATGACCTTGAGGCTTACTTTAACCCATAAATGGATCTAAGCAATTTGCGGACTTTTTGCTGTTGACCTTCGGCTACAAAACCCTCTGGTTGCTTCATGTAGATTTCCTCGTCAAGATGGCCATTGCCGTCTTGACATCCATCTGCCATATCTCATAGTCAAGACATGCAATAATTGAAAGTAGTATGCGAATAGAATTTATCATTGCTACAAGCGAGAAAGTCTCCTCATAGTCGACTCCCTCATTTTGGGTGTAACCCTTTAGCCACTAGCCTTGCTTTGAAAGTCTCTACTTTCCCATCCACACCCTTATTTCTCTTATAGATCCATTTGCACCCAATGGGCTTGACATCTTCAGATGAATCTACAAGAACCCATACAGTGTTGGAGTATATATAGACTCTATTTCTTGGTTCATAGCTTCAAGCCACCTCTCTTTATCAGAATCCTCCATCGCTTGTCGAAAAGATAATGGATCATCATCTACCCCATCGAAGATTACAACATTTGCCTTTTCGATTTGACGATAGCGGATTGGTGGTCTAATCACCCTTCCACTGCGTCGAGATGTTATAACTTTCTGATCAGGTATAGTGGTATTTCTAGCGATTTCCCCAACAACTCTTGTTGGTTGTGGTCTGATCTCATGAGAAAGTAACTCCTCGAGTACAACTTTACTTCGAGGTCGGAAGTTTTCTATATAATCGTTCTCAAGAAAAATAGCATTAATCAAAACTATTACTTTTTTTTTCTTGCGGATAATAAAACAAATCTCCTCTCATTCCTTTGGGATATCCAACGAACAGATACACTTCTGAACGTGGATGCAACTTTCGAGTCTTTCCTTTCAGCACATGCGATGGGCACCCCCATATGCGAAAGTGGCGTAAATTAACTTTACTCCCATTCCATAACTCTAGTGGCATCTTTTGGATTAACCTAGACGGGACTACATTCAAACCGCAGACACCGCCATTTGCGCATACCCCAAGACGAATCAGCAAAGTGTAGCGTAGCTCATCATCGACCTAACCATATCAAGCAACATTCGATTTCTCCTTTCAGCAATACCGTTTTGCTGAGGGGTGCCAGGTGCTATGAGTTGGTACAAAATACCATGCTCTTGCAAAGAATCTTTGAACTCAGTATCAATATATTTGATTGGAATGTGTTTTGTATGTATTTTGGGCTTAATTATAGTTAGAATTAGTTGCTATGCATGCATTACATGAGTAAAAAGGGCTTTATTTCTTTTTGTGGAAAAGGTATTACGTTTTGCTCGTTTTGTAGGAATTAAATGATAATTGTAGCATTTTGGCAATAATTCGGAGCATTGCAGTAAAGAACCACCGATACTAGAAGTAACGTACGATGTTTGGAGTTGAATCGAGAAGAAGTCAGATGAACCTAGAAACAAAAAGAAACGAAGACATATTAGCTCTAAGCAAAGACGCGCACGGGCGGCGTCGTCCATATCACGGCTCGTCGCTAGCCGAATCGAGACTCGAGACTCGCGGCGGGACGCACGGGCTGGTCGTGCGTGATGATGCGCACGCCCGTGCGGTCCGCTTCAAATGAAAGAACAATTCCTGCGGCACCTAGCACGGGCTGGGCGTGCGCTATGCACACGGCCCGTGCGTCTGTGTGGGAAAATAGAGTTTGACAGCTCCTAAACTAAGTTTTGACCCAAACGGAGTATAAATAGAGACGAGGCGGCCACAAACGAGGACACACTGACTTTTGCCCTAGAACGCAGAGAAAAGAGCAACCTTCTACTAAAGGATTGGAGAGATTGATCGAGGTCACAACCACAAGCTTGAGGATTGAAGATAGATCGAGAGATCATCAACATCCCTGAGTTTACTCATTCCATCGTCTCATTTACTATTGATTAGTTAGATATGAACTTGAATAATTTGTCTATGGATTATTTATTTTCTATGCCTGGCTAAACATCTTGTGATTCCCAGATTTGGGATTAGGTTAATGGATACTTTTATTGGATGATTAATTGCAATTGAAGTTATTGTTTTCCAACCCTATTCGAGTACTTTGTTTTAATTCTTGTTTCATCAAAACACGTTTGGTTTAACTTGCTTTGATGTATTGATTCATAATTCGAAAGATGAGTTTCAATACTAGATTTGTGAGTACTTGACATGAATATTTGCAAGATTGAGAAGTCTGTGAATATTTGTGAGGATATTTAATTTTTTTGTGTTTTTGGGAGTTGGATATCTCATGTTGAGTAGAGATGCTAGCATAGATATTCCAAAGGGAGAAACGTCAAGAGGATGAAGTGATGTGTAGGGTTCATATTCTCAATACTTTGTCAGATACCCTTTACAATTTATTCACTGTTGTGAAGAGTCCGAGAGAAATCTGGCAACACTTGAACGTGGATATGCATCACAAAAGCAAGGAGCAGATAAGTTTTTAATTAAAAAGTATTTTGAAGTCAAGCTTGATGATTCTTCTTCTCTCATGGATCAAATTCATAATCTGCAAGTGATAGTTTCAAAACTTAAAGATTATGGGGTGGAAATTTCAGAATATATGCAAGTAGGTGCGATAATTGTTAAATTACCTTCTTCTTGGAATAATTATCAAAAGAAATTACTTCATACTTCTGAAATTTTGACCATATCTAGTGTTTTGAAACATCTAAGAATTGAAGAAGGTGCTAGGATTCTTCATAAGAAAGAATTTGATAGTGATCCTAGAGTGAATATGGTTCATGAGAAGAAGTTTAAGAATAAAAGAAATAATTCTGAAAATGTTGATTCTATAGACAAGAAAAAGAAAAGAGTTTGCTATAATTGTGGTAAGAAAGGCCATTATAAGGCCGAGTGCAAATCCAACAAGAAGCAAAATATTGATTTTGTTAATGCTTCTAGTGCTAATCTTGTTGAAGATGCTACAGAAATTATAGCAATGTTATATATTGGTACTGTGACTGAACTCCACTTGGCTACACCAACCTCTTCTAAGGATTGGTGGTATGATTCCGGTGCTGCGTTTCATGATTGCAATGACAAGGAACAATTCAAGAATTATGAAATTCTGGATGGACAACAAGTAGTTATGGCAAATGGTGTGAGGGCCAAGGTACTTGGTAGAGGAGATGTTCATTTGGACTTCACCTCTGGCAAGAAGATGGTACTCACTAATGTGCTTCATGTTCCGGATATTGTGAAGAATGTTGTCTCTGTGGATATTCTTAATAAGAAGGGGTTGAAAGTTGTACTAGAGTCTAATAATATAATATTGTCTAAGAATGGTGTATTTGTTGGAAAGGGGTATTCTTGTAATGGACTGTTTCAACTGGTATCAATAAATTTAATAATGTTTCTCTTTATTTGATTGATTCTTCTTATTCTTTGTGGCGTGGTATATTAGCACATGGTAGTCATATATTCAAAACATGGTAGTCATAGAGTTTTGAATTACATGTCTAAAAATGGATTTATCTCCTATAATGACTATGTGAATAAGAAGTGTGAAAATTGTGTTCAAGCAAAAATTACAAGATTACATTTTCCTAAAGTTGAAAGAAACACACAATTGCTTGATCTTGTGCATTCGGATGTGTGTGAACTTAATGGTTTTCTAACAAGAGGTGGAAATAAATATTTTGTTACTTTCATTGATGATTGCTCTAGATTTATGTATGTTTATTTGATGAAATCTAAGGATGAAGTATTTGGTATGTTTAA
The DNA here is from genome assembly GCA_016081115.2 of Rehmannia glutinosa. Classification (NCBI taxonomy): domain Eukaryota; kingdom Viridiplantae; phylum Streptophyta; class Magnoliopsida; order Lamiales; family Orobanchaceae; genus Rehmannia; species Rehmannia glutinosa. Next base: position 84,101,045 of record CM071937.1, read on the forward strand.
AGCTTACAAGTCTCTTGTTGAAAATCAATTAAGTAGAAAAATCAAAACTTTGAGGAGTGATAGAGGTGGTGAATACTTATCTGGTGAATTTTTTAAATCCTGTGAAGATAATGGTATTATATACCAAACTAGTGCTCCATATACACCACAACAAAATGGTTTGGCTGAAATAAAGAATAAAACGTTACAAGACATTGTGAATTCCATGCTCTTAAGTTCAGGTTTGCCAAACAATTTGTGAGGTGAAGCTTTGTTGGCCGCCTGTCATGTTCATAATCGGATTCCTTCATTAAGGACTAAAGTGTCCCCATATGAGTTATGGAAAGGAAGAAAACCAAACTTGTCATGCTTTAAAGTTTTGGGTTGTATAGCCTATTATAGGGTTCCAGACAATAAAAGAACCAAGTCGGGACCTAGGGCACTTAAAAGTGTTTTTGTTGGCTATGTGAAAATTCTAAAGCTTATAGATTGTTAGACTTGATTCTAAGGTAATAGCTGAATCAAGAGATGTTGAGTTCCTTAAGGATAAGTTTCTCAAAGATTCAATGGTGAATGTGAATCCATCACAAGTGCCTAGTTCATCTCAAATTGCAGCTTCTAGTGAACTTAAAAGAAAAGAAATTGACACTCATATTGAACCTAGGAGAAGTCAAAAACAAATGAAGGAAAAAAAAACTTTCTTCCGATTTTATATCCTCTCAAGCTATTGTCTTCCTTGTGGAAGGTAATAGGAATTCTCTACTTAATAAAACACCAGTTTTATTTAGTGTAGAGGATGATCCTAAAACATTTAGTGAGGTTATGAAGTCTAGAGATGCTACATTTTGAAAAGAAGCTGTAAATGATGAAATGGATTTAATATTGTCTAACAATACTTGGATTCTAGTTGATTTACCTCAAGGTTCAAAATTAATAGGCTGTAAATGGGTATTTCATAGGAAGTGCGCCACAGATGGAACTATTCTAACTTATAAAGCAAGATTAGTAGCTAAGGGATTTAAACAAAAAAAAAAGAGTCGATTACTTTGATACTTATACGCCAATTGCTAGGATTACCTCAGTTAGAGTACTTCTTACTTTAGCTTCTATATATAATATGCATGTACATCAAATGGATGTAAAAACAGTCTTTCTAAATGGTAATTTGGATGAGGAGGTATACATGGAACAACCAGAAGGCTTTGTGTTGTCTGGTAATGAATATAAAGTGTGTAAGCTAGTTAAGTCTTTGTATGGACTAAAACAAGCTCCTAAATAGTGGCATGAAAAATTTGAATTTGTATTACTCTCAAGTGGATTTAGGTATAATAATGCTGATAAGTTCATGTATTCTAAATTCAATGAAGACTATGGTGTGATTATTTGCATTTATATGGATGACATATTTATTATTAGTACTAGTTTAAAAGGTGTAGTAGATACTAAGAAGTATCTTTCTTCTAAGTTCAAAATGAAGGATCTTGGTGAAGTTGGTACAATCTTAGGTATTAAAGTTAAGAAACATAGTGGGGGTTTTGCTCTTTCACAAGCACATTATGTTGATAAAATCTTAAAGAAGTATCAACATTTGAATGTGAAAGAAGTTAGTACTCCTTTTGATCCTAACTTTAAGTTGTATGAAAATTTCGGCAATTCAATAGCTCAACTCGAGTATGCTAGTGTAACTGGAAGTTTGATGTATGCAATGAGTTGCACAAGGCCGGATATTTCATATTCTGTTTGTAGACTTGCAAGATATACTAAAAATCCTTGTAGAGATAATTGGAAAGTTGTAACAAGAGTTCTTGGATATCTTAAAAAGACTAAAGTTTTAGGACTCTACTATAATAATTTTCCAAATGTACTAGAAGGTTATTCTGATGCCAGTTGGATTACTAGCATAAGTGATCAAAAACCTACTAGTGGTTGGGTGTTTATGCTTGGTGGTGGTGTAGTTTCTTGGGCAAAGAAACAAACAAGAATTACACACTCCACCATGGAAGCTGAATTTATTGTTTTATCTTCAGCTTGTAAGGAGACAGAGTGGCTTCGAGATTTATTACTTGATATAGATCGGTGGCCTCGTCCAATGCCACCAACAACTTTATATTGTGATAGTGAGGCTACTATGTCTAGAGGATTGAATAAAGTGTACAATGGTAAATCTAGACATATAAGCCTAAGGCACGCATTTATTAGAGAAATGCTTAATAATGATGTTGTCACTATTGTGTTCGTTAGAAATTATAATAATTTGGCGGATCCGTTGGCCAAACCTTTAGCTAGGGATTTGGTGAATTTGATAACATCAGGAATGGGATTAAAACCCTTGATCTATAATCACTAGTGATGGTAATCCAACCTTCTTCTAGTATTACCCCTGGATTGAAAGATTTAAAGGGTAAAAATAAGTTACTAAGTGATTGTGAGCACCTAAGTAAGTGTATACCATTCCAAGTGTAAGGTGCATATTTTGTTACTCTTAAGTGAGCATGTTGAGAGTTAATTCTTAATGGATTTATTTCATAGTGTTTTATTTATGTTCAATTAAATAAAATTTGAAATAACTTCCACCTATATGATCATAGGAAGTGGTGCCGCTTCTAGCAAAAGTTTTGGGTGATCATTTGTACATGATCATGAACTAGGATGAGCACATGGCCGGTAATAGTGCTAAATGTATTTGTGAATAAAAGAATGCATTTGATGGTTCATGTGTGGAATATTTCTAATCTATTTTTGAGTGTTGGTTTAAGCAACCTAGCCACCAATTACTTAATTTAGATGTGTGAATTATTTACACTAAAGAAAAGTTTAAAATGAAGTTACTTTTCTTATGCATGATATATATGAGTGTTAGTTTGAAATTATATCACAAACTAAGTGGGGGAATGATAAAAATAGTTTGTGATATAAAATGCCTAGCTAAAGTGCTAAAGTGGGTCATAATGTAGCTAGCTTTGAAGTGCAGTAGCTTTGGAAAGTTAGTTGATCAATTCTCAAAAAAAAACGTGGCATTTACGGAATGGACGTGTCTTCTTGGAACATATGCATCATTTGTGTTGAAAGTTACAATTGATCAAGTTGAAGAAACACCGCCTGACCATACATCTCATTTTCACGAAAAGGTGCAATCTATTAAAGTGAAGTTTTGGTGCCTGTGAAGAGATCAACGACTACAAGACATGATGATATAAATAGTTTAGCAAAGGCCACAATAACTAATTTTTGTGCATTCTTTATTCTTGTAGAAGCAATCCAAAAACTTGCTATTTGGTTGTTTCATTTGTCTAGTGTATCCTAGAAGTAATTTGCCACAAACTCGGTTAGCAAGTAGTGGGGGCAAATAACACTTTAAGAAAAGTGTCCAACACGCCTTAGACTTGTTTTATTTCCTTCAAGTTGTAATACCAAAAAATCTCGTATCTTTCGACTTCCTCCAATTTCTTTTTTGTCTTTGGTTCATACCCGGTTAATTTATGCAACACTAATTAATCATTAAAAAAAAGCTGCTAGAACAAATTAATAAAAGCACATATGTAGACAACATGATTATTCACTTCGTCACTAGTAATAGAGCGGATAGATCACATCAACTTGTAGCTAGAAATAATACTATTAATACTTCATATGACATAGAGTTAGATTAACTACTAAGATTTCAATTAGGGCTATTGTGCATGAAATTATCAGTGTCTGTTTTATGATCAACAACTCCATCAATACTCCTCAACCAGAAAGTACAATCAAACGAAGCTGCATCATTTGGGACATCATCCATCACCCAATCTTGTCCTACCGGAAAATATATTCCGGTGCGGGGATGGGGCATCCAACAGCTCCGCCTTTCCTCCGGAGGCTCCTCCGGCCACCGCCGCTCGTCAGACGTCGGAGTCTTCAAGATTTTCTTGGTGTTTTCAGGAGGATCATTTGGATTTCCCAACTTGCTCATGCAACGTCGACCAACCGCTAATCCATGTCTGCAAAGTACAGAATAAAAGAATATTTATATAATATTTCTGAAGATTAGGATTAATTAATCATACTATTATACAAAAATGTTAATGGATAAGTGGGAAATATTTCAAAAGAAAATATAAATGTAGAAACTGATCAGTTATAAGAAGAATGTTGCATTTTTAATCCCCTTTTTGGTTGTGCAGCATGAAGGGACAGAGCCAGAAAATGAAAATTAAGGGAGGGGGCAGATTTATTTTTTCTTAAAAGTAGTGAATAAAAAGGTATGTTTAAATTTTTTAGGGGAGCAAGAGAATAAAATTTAAAATTATATATACAAAACTATAAATTTAATTTATAGATATATCGTGTATATTTATTTTGAAAAAAAAAATTCGAAGCTGGGGAAGCATGGCGCTCTAGTATATATGGAATTAATTCAGCAAGAGGATTTTATAACTAAATTAAAAACCAATTTTCATTCTCTGTTTGGTTGGATGACATTTGATGAGGGAAAAAAAAAAGGGGGAAAAGTTTTAGTAGGATAGAGGAAAAAGGAAAATTCAAATTTTCAAACTTGTCTTAATGGTGTAAAGAAATTAAGACATAACTTGAGGAAGCCAAAAATAAACAAATAAATAAATAAAACAGAGAAATGAATAAAATTAGAGTTGAGAAACATACACTGAGAATGGCTTTATAAACAACATCTTTGTGTTCTTGATTCCAGTTCTGGCCATGGCTCTCTAGCTCTTTTCAAATTAATTTCTTCAGAAACTATTTGAGTTTCTGAAAATTAAAATAAAATGCAACAATTAGATTTTGATATAACTTCTAAGAAAGCAAATTTTATACGTTTATATATAACAACATAAGTAACCAAATAAATATAATATTCGTCAGAGCTAATTATGTGACCGATATATAAAATATATCTATTTTTGTATAAATGGTTGCAATTAAATGAAGTAGAATAAATTCTGTTGTTATCTGGTGAAGACTTTGCAAGAAATGGACAGGTATAAAACATAATTTCAAATGCAAGAAAACCCTTTTTCTTTTCATTTTTCAGTTATAACCTTGTTCGATGGGGCAATCTGTGGTCTTAAACTGCTCCTCAAAAAAGCTAAGGAATTTGTGTAGTACTAAAATTCATGTACTTTTTGGTATACTGATTATCTTGATTTTAATCATGTAGAATAAATATATTCTTGATGCAATATTGATTAGATTGACCATTCGTGATTGGTCCCCTATCAATGGCGTGGCGACATTCCATTTGGTAACAGGCTTATTTTCATTCGATCTAATTATAACTTGAAATTTTAGATAAAAGTTGCAAAAAACATTGAGTGTATTTTCACATTATTACTTTTAAAAGACAATGACTGAAAGTTAGTGGTGTTTTTAAAGGATAGTTTTGTGCAAAAAAAATCCTATCAGGTGTGCTTTTATATTTGGGAATATATTATGTTTTGAGATTGCTTGAAAATTATCTCAATGACAGTTTTGAGATAATAAGCATTGATCTAAAAATTCATGTCTATGCGCTAGCCTTTCCTTGGCCGCATAGTTTTTTTTTGCTTTATCGATTAAGCCCTGTCTAGTTTTATTTATACCCCGTCTAACTTCGTCCAGGTCCGTTTAAGTACTAGGCCCCAGTCTATCTTCCGCCTATATAGCGCTAATAAATAATGAGAGTTGTTTAATTTGTGTGCACAAGCTAGACATCTTTTACATTTATTAAATATTTGTAAGATTATTAATTGACAAGCATGAAAACATGACAAAAATCTCAACTTATAAATGGTTGAGGAATTTTGTTTTGGTAAAATAATTTAACTTTCTATTTATGTATCTTTTAAAGGAATTATTTCTCCAATAGTATTATTAAAGACTTGTTTCCAAAATTGGAAGTAGTTCAATTAACTTTTAAGAAAGGCTCTACGAAGCCAAAATAGTAATAGGTTTTTGCTTATGTAGATAGGTTTGTTACTTATGTAGTATAGGTTTGTTGCTTATGACTTGCTTATGCAGTTAATGTAATTGTAGTGCATACGTAGTGTATATTTGTTGCTTATGTAGTATGGGGTTGTTGCTTATGACTTGCTTATGTAGTTAATATATATGTGGTGCATATGTAGTGTATATTCGTTGCTTATATAGTATAGGCTTGTTGCTTATGTAGTATGAATTTATTTCTCATGACTTGCTTATGTAGCTAGTATATCTAAAAGCATCATGACACATCCATACAAGCAACAAATTACATCTTCATAAGCAACCTTTGAACAAAGAGGGGCGAGCTCTAGCAACTATGGCGAATTGTACCTAGCAACTTTATAGGTTAAACCTTTCGTTTAGCAACTTAAACATAAGTCTAAAAATATCACTAGCAACTTTAAAGTTAGACTTTTAGTTTAACAACTTAAACATAAATATATATATAAAAAAACTAGCAACTTTAAAGGTTTTTTTGAGAGAAAAGCAATTTTAAGGTTGAGCATTAGCAACTTAATCAAATTAACAAGTTAAACCTAATCTTAAAGTTGTAAGTGACTTATCAAAAAAAAATATGATAAACAAAATAAAATTTTATAAGTGACGGATAGAAGTGAGAACGAGAACCCTGACCGCAGAAGAGAACGCGCCGTCCACCGTTGACCGCTGGGTTTCTTCTCCGTGGGTAATGCCTTTTCCCCTTCATGTATATGTGTTTTTTTCGGTTCTTTTTCAATCTTTTGTAGTATTTGTTTTTATGTTCTGGTAGTAATAGTGTGAAGTGGTTGGATCTGATTTGAAGTGTGTGCTATAACATGCTAATGAAGAAAATATGGTAAATTAATCATGAGAAAACTCGATTAACTTATATATAAAAATATTCGGTTTTGTAAGTTGATTATACACTAGTTGCTTTCATTTTTGAATTGAATAGCTTTTTCCTTATCATTTTTTCTGGCTCCAATTGGTTCAACTTGATTGCTTTGCTTTTTCTTATCTATTTTGTAAATTGATGTATATACTTCTTTTTTGCAGGTATGATATTGTAGTGCTTTGCAGCTGCCCTCAATGAAAGAATTAGTGTAGCTTTGAGAACACTTGTTAGGCGTTTTGTTAAATACTTGTTAGATGTTTTGTCAAACACTTATTAGATACGTTTCTGATATATTTGTTTTGTTAAACATTTGCAGACATGTACTAGATACAATCACTTGAATATCATGTTTTGTTTTAATTAGTTATATATTGCTTTCTTGTATTGTGTTTTATTTTTTGCATATATGAAATCAAAAGTTATATTACCACAGGTGAAAAAATAATAGACACCAAAAAAAATGCGTTAGTCATGGTCCAAAATTACAACGGTTATTATGGCTTGTAAAGTCATTTGTAATACTTCAAAACCACAACGGATATAATCTGTTGTGTATTACATTAATCAACCATTGTCGTAGATGGTGTTGTAAAAAAGGTCCGCTCAATGACAACGAATTATAACCGTTGTCTTATTATTAACGACAATGGATTTAAACTGTTGTCATTGAGCGGGCTTGTTTTTACAACACCATCTACGACAACGGCTGATTATTGTACTACAAACAGATTGTATCCATTGTATATTAGCGAAATTCTTGTAGTGTGTCTGCAATTTTTTTCACACAGTAGTGAATTAAAGAAGAAGGAGGAAGAATTTCTCACAATAGTGCATTGAAGAAGAAGAAGAAGGAAGAGGATGATTGTTCACGTTGAATTTGCTACGAGATTTAAAAGGATTGTGTGTGTTCTATTCAAGTGAAGGTGACTGGTTCTCGTTCTCTCATGAAAAACGTTCGAAGAAGAAGAAGGATGAGATTTGTTCACTGTTCGCCTATTTTTTTAGCTTCACCGCAAGTGTACGGTTCAATTTATAGAATAGGGTTTGCAAGGTCGAATCCATAGGGATTAATAAATTAATCTACTAAGTATTGGATTATAATAGCCCTATTTTTATCTAAACGATCGAACTGTGATGGATTGGTTTGGTTAATACTAAAGCAGAAATTAATCCTAAAAATAACAAAGCAAAAAGCGATTGAAAGATCAAGTATGAATGGATGGATTCCTGGGTTATGGTTTCAGTTAATATCCCCTTTTATTATCAGATTAATCAAACCAAAGTTAAACGTATTCTTCTCTATAGACCAATCACAAAAGTAATTTACCCTATCTCTCGAGATGCATGTAAAAGCGTTGATTGGAATATCTATGCTAGCATCTCTACTCAACATGAGATATCCAACTCCCAAAAGTTCAAAAGATTATAAGATCTCACAAATATTCACAGACTTCTCAATCATGCAATCTATTTGTGTCAAGTACTCAAGATCTAGTATTGAAACTCATCGGTTAGAATTATGAATCAATACATCAAACAAGTTTAGATCAAAGGCTTTTCGATAAAACAAGAATTAAAGCAAAGTACTTGAATAGAGAAAGAAAACATTAAGCTCAATTATCCTTAATCATCAAATAAAAGTGTTTATTAACCTACTCCCAAACTCGGGAATCACAAGATGTTTAGCCAGACATTGAAGATAAATAATTCATAGACAAATTATTCATAATCAAAAATCTAACTAATTGAAATAACGATACGATGGAATGAGTAATTCGGGGATGATGATGATCTCTCGATCTATCTTCAATCCTCGAAGGTGTGGTTGCGGTCTTGATCGATCTCTCGATGTTTCCCGTGGAAAACTGCTCTTTTCTCTGGTTTCTAGGGTAAAAATCAGCGTGTTCCTGTTTGTGGCCGCCTCGGGTCTATTTGTACTTCCTTTGGGTCGAAACCTAGTTGAAAACGAATCAAACTCTGTTTTTCCCACAGAGGAGCACGGGTCGTGCCATACGGCACGCCCAGCCCGTGCTGGTAGCCGCACGTATTGTTTAATTCACAGAATGGAGCACGGGTCGTGCTCTTTGGCACGGGCTGCCCGTGCTACATGTTGAACCTTGTGGACTGATGTCTGGGTTGAGCATGGGTCGTGCTGTATGGCACGGGCTGCCCGTGCTCACCTGTAGCAATGCGTACTCGGCCATTTTCTTTCGTTTTTCACCCAGTTTGTCCGACTTCTTCTTGACTCGACTCCAAACTTCGTACTTCACATTAATTATTGGCGGTTGCAATGCTCCAAATTATTGCCAAAATGATATAATTATCGATAATTTCCTACAACACGAGCAAAGCGTAATCCTTTTCCACAAAACAGGAATATAACCCTATTTACTCATATAATGCATGCATATCAACACATTCTAGCTAAGATTAAGCCCAAAATACATGCAAAATACATGTAAATCAAACCCCAAAACTTAAACTATTGACAGTCCCGGTCAACACTTTATAACAAGACAACATAAATGGGGTATAGAAGAGCAACTCAAGAACACCGTATCACAATTCATGTCATCTATCCATAGACATCAAGCACAAACCAACCAAGGTTCAAAAAGCTAACACGAAGCACAAGTCTATAAAAATCATGGTAAAACACTTCAAATCACGACTCTCAGGGATAAAGTGTATACTCTACTCACTGGAATAATAAAGGACGTGTATTCGCTCAAGTCAAATCAATGTTGAAGAATTACCATATGCTTGCAAATCGTCTCACATCTCCGCCACTCGTTTGTAGGCAATTCACAAATCAGAAAGGACTTTGTTTATGGTTGTAATGAAGGCTCTTTGGTTATGGTAGGGAAATATGTTTGATACATGTTTTTATCTTAATTTTGATGATTTTATTTTTACAGCAAAACAATGTTTTTAATTGTTGTCCAAATACTCCTAAATGATTTAAAATGGTTTTAATATTTTCCGGAGTATTTCTTCAAGTTTTATTTTTGATAAAATTGGACAACACTTTTAATGATTTTATGTTTATAAGTTTTTACTTCAAAACAAGGTTCCTAAATGTTGTCTAAATACTCCCGATTGGTTTAAAATGTTTTTACTAAATTTTCGGAGTATTTCTTGAGTTTTATTTTCGACAAAAATTGGACAACATTTCTATCTCGAGGTCAACCGGTCGCCGTAGAGGGCAACCCGTACCTGAAGATGAATTTTGGAACAAAAAATGAGACGGACTTGAAATTGGCCAGGTCGACCGGTCGACCAGGGCGTCGACCGGTGACGTCGACCGGTCGACACCCATATCGACCGGTACCTGGGCGTATTATTGAAACAGAACTTGCAATCTCTTAAAATCCATGAGGGGGACCGGTTGGGGTGATGGTCGACCGGTCGAGGTCTATGTCGACCGGTCACCCCTTGTAAATTTGTTGTGTTCTTTTCTTTTCTCTTATCTGTGTGCGACCGGTCGCCCTATCTTTTGACAGCAAAATTCTGGCCGTTTGACAGCAGACATCTTTTCCTTAAATTGTGGGATTGATTTCTAACAGCTATATTCTTGATTTTAATTGTATTTTTCTGTAGATTTTCAATCCTCAAGATGAGCCTATGCTTGATCAATCATCTCCTATAAATAGAGGAAGTTTTGGAGCAACCAAAACAACAATTGAGATACAACACAACAAGATACACTTCAAGCAAATATTTGTTCTTCATAGTTATTATTCTTGTTGTAATTTGTCTAGCTTATCACTTTCACATCTTGAGGTCTAGGCTTTCATTTCTTGATTACACTTGCACTCAAATTGTATTATTCATTATTGAGTTGTAATCTTGATTTTTGGTCATCATTCAACATAAGATATCCTTGTGAGTGTTCTTGTGGTAAGAACACACTTGGGTGATCTAGGTGATAGGTGTTTCAAGAGTGTGGTGCTCTTGAGGTGTTGAAGAATTTGGTATTCTTCAAGATTGAAGATTGTGGTGATCTTCAAAGGTGTCGTTGAAGGAAGATTGTGGTAATCTTCAAAGGGAGATTGTGGTAATATCCAAAGGTGATGTTGAAGAAGAGTGTGGTGCTCTTCAAGGTGTTGTAAGTTGAGTTTGTATTAATTTTGGTAATTAAAAAAATTCTTTTTCTTTTTGAAATCCATCCCGGATATACTGGGGTGGTAGAGGATTAGGCCCTAGGTGGGTTGAACCTCTATAAATCGACGTGTGTTGTTTACATTCCGCACCTTTATTATTGACTTTGAGCATTCGGTTCGAAAAAGAGGGTAATATCGAAAAGATGGAGATAATCTATTCACCCCCCCTCTAGATTATCGTAGCCACTTGGACTTACAAGGGGTATCAGAGCCAAACTCTTTGGCAAGCTCGTTTCACATCGCGAGTGAAGAGGAACGATCGTCGGCTACGAATGAAGCTCAACTTTCCGGCACCTCCACCACCAAGCCACCTCTATTTGATTCCAAAAATTATATATTTTGGAAAGAAAGAATGGAATGCTATTTACAAGGTTGCGGGTTCGATATTTGGAACATCATCATCAATGGAGAATCCATTCCAATGAAAGGCACACCATATACCTCCAAAGCTCTCAAGGAGCTCAATGATGAAGAAAAAAAAACCATCTCCTTAAATGGTAAAGCTCTCAATATTTTGTATTGTTCACTTACTAATTTGGAATATGAACATATTGTAGGAATTCGATCGGCACATAAAGTATGGCAAAAATTAGAAGCCATCTATGGAGTATTTGCAAATGAAAGGAGTCAAACAAAAGCATCTACTTCTCAAAGAGATACAAGCTCAAATCTAAGGAACAAATCTTTTACAACTTCCAACTATGAAGTAGTCGAACAATGTTTTATGGGCATCGAAGAAGAAAACGAGGTATGTCTTAAACCCTCTACTTCCTATGATATTGTTATTCAAAATGATTATAGTGATTTGCAAAATGATTTTGATGATCTTCAAAATGAATTCCAAAATTTATTTGTTAAGTACAAAAATTTGAAGAAGGAATTCAATGTCTTGAAAAATGAAAAGGATAGTTTATTTACTTCCTATGAATCACTATCATGTGCTCACACCACCACACTTGACAATGTTAGAAACCTTGAAAAACAAAATAGTACTCTTGTTGAGGATATTAATTGCATGAAAAATGATTTATCAAAATTCAACTTGAGTACCAATAAATTGCCCAATGATGTGAATGTTAATGGTTGTGATAGTATGAATAGTGAACTTGATCATAAGCCTAATATTGTCAAGCATATGAAAAAGAATCGAGTTCCTATGCATGTTAGTAATCGACGTGTGTTGTTTACATTCTGCACCTTTATTATTGTCTTTGAGCATTCGGTTCGAAAAAGAGGGTAATATCGAAAAGATGGAGATAATCTATTCACCCCCCTCTAGATTATCGTAGCCGCTTGGACTTAAAAAATATGGATAAAGTGACTCAACAAAAGCGTATAGATTGGTAAGCACATCGTTTTTCTCTAACAGTTATTCTAGTACCAACCAACTATGTACTCCCAATCGCCTTATATCTCATCACCTCTCTATTTATCCCTTCTTTTTCATACAAATCATTCTCCTTCGCCTTACATCACAATTTCCAGCTTATTTCTCGTACTGCCGACTCACTTTTTCAGTCATTTTTTTTTCGAAATTTCTTTCTTGTTTTTCGACTCTTTTGTGAGTATCCTCCTTTTTTCTCCTTTTCTTCTTTTATTCCCAATCACTCAACATATAAACTATTTTCTAACTTCTCGATACTCCTTCATTCAATCCTTTATTCTATCCTTTATTCAATGTTATACGCTCAAGTTTAGGATAACAGATATATCAAATTAAGTTCTAAGGCTTGAAATGTGGTTATCAAAAAATCAGGCAATAGGCTCAAATTGGCTAACTAGGGAAATCAAATATCATAAGGTAGGCAAAAAGGCTTGAAAGGCTTAACAAAAATGGCCTAAAATCATTTTCATGAATGCATACAACATGTGACCTTGAGGGAGATACCAGAGCAAGTTCTAGAATTCAAATCAACATAAATGACACACTCAATCTCAAACAAGACTGCATAAGATGAAAGCAGTAAAAGCTCAAAAGCTCACAGGCTTGTACATGCATAATTCAAAGTATATTCACCATGATCCCAATAATCACATGCTCCATATTAATTATTCTCAATCCGATCAACTCACGCTCAACACCCAATTCAAAATAACATAAACTGCTCAACACATGCTCCCAAGATCAACAAACACACAAAAGCGGTCAACTCACTCCCTAATCAACTAAGAAAGCAATAAACGTGCTAAAGCAGTAAACATGCTAAAATAATCAAAAATAACTAATGCAATGCAACGACATGCTCTAAATGCAACTACATGAATGCAAAACGCCACACCCTTCAAAAACATTTACTACCTCTCCCCCCAAACTTGAATGAAATTATAGCGCATAGAAGAGAATGTAGAATTTCAAAGAAAAGTGTGGATAGGACCTGGATTACTGTGGGGGTGGCGGCGGAAAGTGACCCTGGGAGATATGTCAATTCTGAATCTGATGCAATGTCTGCAATATCTCCAACTCCCGCTGCTCTTGGGCTTGGTACCTTTGTTCTTGGACTTCTCGGAAAGCACTGAAGTCGTCCCTAAGCTGTCGCAAGCTTTCCTCGAAGGCACAAAATCTATCATGATCGTACTGTCCCCCACGCTCCTCACCTTTGGGGTTTTGTGAGGAAAATCGACCCCCATGCGCGTCTTATGACTGCCTCAGCCAAAAAGAGCACGGGTCGTGCCCTATGGCATGGGCGGCCCGTGCTAGGGGCCGAACATTCGAGCCCCAAAATCTGGAAAGAGCACGGGCCGTGCCCAATAGCACGGGTGGCCTGTGCTAGGGGCCGAACAAAAACTCCTCAAGTCTTTGGTACCAAAGACGGGGTCAGCCGTCTTTGGCGCACGGGCTGCCCGTGCTAGGTACCACACCTTGTGTTCAATTTTTCAAAAAAAAAATTTAAATGGAAAACAAGAAAATCCTAACCTATGAAAGCCAATTAAATACTACCTTAGAAAAGGGAAAAACAAACCAAGAAAACATGGGAAGAAATAAAACAGCAAAACCATTGGGTTGCCTCCCAACAAGCGCTAAATTTAACGTCTATAGCTTGATGCCTATTTTACTCGATCACGGTTCTAGCCAAGTGATGTGAGTCACTTTTTCATGTTCGTCTCCTTGCCAATTCAACTCACATAAATTCGAACCTCATTTGAATGCCTTTAGCGTAGAAGTCACTCATCGGTCGAATGCCATGTTCTTCTCGTTTGCATCGTTCGAGCGGCAGTATACGCGTGCTTCCGAGCTGTTGGTATTCGTCGTGTGCTTTGCTTTCTCACAATTTAGTACATCCTGCACATGATCTGTAGCACACACATAATAACTCGGATTAGAAGTATTAGCACTTAAATCAACAACAGATATTGATTTACAACTCTCCCTGTTATCATGATGGTTCCTAGCCTTATAGATGGAGAACAACACTTGCTCATCATTAACTCGTAATGTGAGCTCTCCTTTTTGTACGTCTATCAATGCACGTGCAGTGGCTAGAAATGGGCGCCCGAGTATTAGGGGGACGTCTCTATCTTCCTCCATGTCAAGCACTAAAAATTCCACAGGGAATATAAATTTGTCTACCTTGACGAGCACATCCTCCACGATTCCCTTGGGATATGTGAGTGATCTATCCGCTAGTTGTAAGGTGAGCGTAGACGGTTTCACCTCTCCTAATCCAAGTTTCCTGAAAATGGACAAGGGCATTAGATTAATACTTGCTCCTAGATCACAAAGTGCCTTCTTAAATACAACACCACCAATAGCACAAGGGATAGTGAAACTCCCCGGATCTTTGAGCTTCTGTGGTAGTTTCCTTTGAATGATCGCACTGCACTCCTCGGTCAAGTTGACTGTCTTGAATTCTGCCAACTTTTTCTTTTTGGACATCACTTCCTTCAAAAACTTCGCATAGTTGGGCATCTGCTCTAATGCGTCTGCAAATGGTATGTTAATATGCAATTTCTTAAAGATATCTAAGAATTTAGCAAATTGGGCGTCTATCATTTTCTTTTTAAAACGTTGAGGGAAATGAAGTGGTATAGAAAAGTTTGAAAGATCAGAGTTAGAGAAAGATTTAAGCTTCTCAGCCACTTTTTGTTCAGCACGATGATCCTCAATTCCTTCCTCGGCCTCAACCTCGCCATTTGCTTCAGTTTCCGCATCTCCCGGCATGTTGATCTCAGTTCCAGCAGGGCGCACGGGCAGGACGTGCGATAGCGCACGGGCCGTGCCGTCCTGCAATTTTTCAGAATTTTATGGTATTTTTGGCCCCTCATATTCCGTTCCACTCCTCAGACAAATGGCGTTACACTGTTCCTTCGGTTTAACCTCAGTGTTGCTCGGAAATTGGCCTTTCTGATGCTGCCCACCAATAATCGTAGCTATTTGGCCTATTTGAGGTTCGAGATTTTTCATTTGGGACCCCAATTGTGTGACTTGGTTTTTGATTTTATCCAGCCTCGCCTCATCCCTATTAAATATGTTCCTCGTCTCACCCATAAACGAGGTGAACATTTCCTCCATAGTTGGCTTAGCCTCAGCATTAATGACACCATTTGTCACACTAAACCCCGCTGGTGGTTGCATCACATTTTTCGTGTTTGCGTAAGAAAAGTTCTCGTGGTTTCTCAAGCCCGGATCTCATGTTGAGTAGAGATGCTAGCATAGAGATTCCAATCAACGCTTTTATATACATCTCGAGAGAGAGAAATGGTAAATTACTTTTGTGATTGGTCTATAGAGAAGAATACATTTAACTTTAGTTTGATTAATCTGATAATAAAAGGAGATATTAACTGAAACCATAACCCAGGAATCCATCCATTCATACTTGATCTTTCAATCGCTTTTTGCTTTGTTATTTTTAGGATTAATTTTTGCTTTAGTATTAACAAAACCAATCCATCACAGTTCGATCGTTTAGATAAAAATAGGGCTATTATAATCCAATACTTAGTACATTAATTTATTAATCCCTGTGGATTCGACCTTGCAAACCCTATTATATAAACTGAACCGTACACTTGCGGTGAAGCTAAAAAAAATAGGCGAACAAGTTTTTGGCGCCGTTGCCGGGGATTAATCAAATTTTTAGTACTAATATTGCGATAAATAGAACTATTCTTAATCTAGACATTTTTTCTTTGGTTTTTAGTTTGTTGTTTAATTCTACTTTTACTGTGGTTGACTTGTTTTCTTTAGTTGGTTCAGGTAGTGCATGATCACTCGCTCGAAGCAAGGAGAATTAGCACCGTTCATACCGGAGGTTAAGGCTTTTGCTAGGCAGAATAGTGCGGCTACTAAACGGGCAGAAAGACAGCAAGAACAGACTATGGCAGACGTAGAAGGTAATAACAGAGGTAATAATGGGGGCAAAAACGGAGGTAACAACTGGGCCAATAGGGTCAATGTCGAGTTACCAGTACCAGAG
Organism: Rehmannia glutinosa; assembly: GCA_016081115.2. Taxonomy (NCBI): domain Eukaryota; kingdom Viridiplantae; phylum Streptophyta; class Magnoliopsida; order Lamiales; family Orobanchaceae; genus Rehmannia; species Rehmannia glutinosa. Next base: position 84,117,436 of record CM071937.1, read on the forward strand.
GTTCCAGTGGCTTTGGCAGTCCAACAACAGGCGATTCGCGATTACTTTCACCCAATCAATCGCAACTATGGTGGAATTGCCAATGTCCCAATCAATGCAAATAATTTTGAGCTGAAGCCAGCTCTGATATCGATGGTGCAGCAGAATCAGTTTGGGGGTTTCCCGTCTAAAGATCCCAACTCTCATCTTGCGAATTTCATACAGATTTGCAATACTATCAAGATGAATGGGGTGATTGATGATGCTTATACGTCTTCGCCTATTCCCTTTCTCTTTAGGGATAAAGGCTATGAATCAAGCTAGGCACCCTAACTCAGGGGAGTGTGAACAATTGGGATGAGCTAAGCCAGAGGTTTTTGTTCAAATATTTCCCACCAAGCAAGACACTACAGCTTAAAAGCGAGATCACTCAGTTCAGGCAGTTTGACTCTGAGCCTTTGTATGAGGCCTGGGAGAGATTCCGAGATTTGTTGAGGAGGTGCCCGCAGCATGGATTTCCTGAGGATCAACATCTTTGTTTCTTTTACAATGGGTTGATGGGATAGATTAGATCGTTTGTGGATGCTGCAGCAGGGCCGCGCTACTTGCAAGGTTTCCGGAGGATGCGTTCAACTTATTGGAGGAGATGGCCATGAATAGCTATCAGTGGCCCTCTGAGAGGACTAATGTGAAAAGGGTAGCCGAAGTGTCTGATTCGGACCCAATTAAAGAGTTGACAACCCAGATGGCCGTATTGACAAACCAGTTGAGTGCTTTGACAAAGGCAAATAAGGTAAACGCGGGTGCAAGTAGTGGGGGAGTTCCTCTAGATCTGATAGAGAAAGCAAATTATATCAATAACCGAAATTTCAACAATTTCCAGAATAATCAAACTCCCACACACCCAAAAGTTCAAAAGATTATAAGATCTCACAAATATTCACAGACCTCTCAATCATGCAATCTATTTGTGTCAGGTACTCAAGATCTAGTATTGAAACTCATCGGTTAGAATTATGAATCAATACATCAAACAAGTTTAGATCAAAGGCCTTTTGATAAAATATGAATTAAAGCAAAGTACTTGAATAGAGAAAGAAAACATTAACTTCAATTATCCTTAATCATCAAATAAAAGTGTTTATTAACCTACTCCCAAACTCGGGAATCACAAGATGTTTAGCCAGACATTGAAGATAAACAATTCATAGACAAATTATTCATAATCAAAAATCTAACTAATTGAAATAACGATACGATGGAATGAGTGACTCGGGGATGATGACGATCTCTCGATCTATCTTCAATCCTCGAAGGTGTGGTTGCGGTCTTGATCGATCTCTCGAAGTTTCCGGTGGAAACTGCTCTTTTCTCTGGTTTCTATGGTAAAAATCAGTGTGTTCCTGTTTGTGGTTGGCCCGGGTCTATTTGTACTTCCTTTGGGTCGAAACCTAGTTGAAAAAGAATCAAACTCTGTTTTTCCCGCAGAGGAGCACAGGTCGTGCCATACGGCATGCCCAGCTCGTGCTGGTAGCCGCACGTATTGTTCAATTCACAGAATGGAGCACGGGTCGTGCTCTTTGGCACGGGTTGCCCGTGCTACATGTCGAACCTTGTGGCCTGATGTCTGGGTTGAGCATGGGTCGTGTTGTATGGCACGGGCTGCCCGTGCTCACCTGTAGCAACTCGTACTCGGCCGTTTTCTTCCGTTTCGTCCAGTTTATCCGACTTCTTATCAACTCGACTCCAAACTTCGTACTTCACATCAATTATTGGCGGTTGCAATGCACCAAATTGTTGCCAAAATGCTATAATTATCGATAATTTCCTACAACACGAGCAAAGCGTAATCCTTTTCCACAAAACAGGAATATAACCTTATTTACTCATATAATGCATGCATATCAACACATTCTAGCCAAGATTAAGCCCAAAATACATGCAAAATACATGTCAATCATTCACGCTGAATTTGCTGTGAGATTTGGAGTGTGTGATCATAATGTGAACAGAATCCCGTAAATATTGGGTAATTTTATAGGCTGACTAATTTACCCCTTTCTCTAATTACCAACATTTAATCTGAAATGCCATTGAAAAATCTAGATATGTGGGCAGAATTGGTCCCTATGGACTCACCCTATGAGGTGGTCTCATATAATCATCTCCCTATATATATATAGTTGGTAGGGTAGTTTACTGTTTTCGAGAAATGGCTAAGTATATAGAAAATTTAGGCTAGTCGAGGCTTGTATTCGATACAGTCTCCACAAGACAAAAATACTCCATATTCGAAGTGTTTACGGTTCCCGCGTTCGTCCCTAAGATACAACAACTTTTATCTGTTTCGACTTAGCAGAACTTTGCAAAAGTCAAAACTGCAGTGAACGAGAAGTGTTTAAAGCTTTCATGCTTTGAAACGGGAAGGATGTCAATATGCAGATGCAATGACTCGATTATTAGGCTGAAATTTTTCGTGTTTTTTCATCTGCAAGGGCCTTGTATTTATAGGCATCAAGGTGCCCAGATGGAAAGAACATGTCTTTTGGCTCGAAAAGACATGTCTACAGCCAAAAAATGCACCTGGTAGCTCGAACAGGTGCATTGGTTCAAAACGTGCGCGTCTGCGCACACCTGTGCGCGCATTTAATTATGCTCACTTTCTTCGGTGCGTGCCGCATAGGTGCGCGCGCGCATGTGCGGCCTCAGCTCGCGGTGCGCTCCGCGCACAACTGCGCACAATATTTTAAAAGGATTTTAAATAAATTTGGTCCAGAAAGTATAAGATACTTGAAACCCAAGCCCAAGCCCAAACCTGCGACCCAGACTGGGACCCGACCCAGGTCGGTGGACGGGCGGCAACGGCGCACTCGTGTGTGTTTTGATCCAAACCCACAAGCATGTAGGTCATCACCCCTTTAATAACTTTGGTGTCATCAAGGGCCCAAACTCAAATGTCCAACTTGGGATTTATTAAGTGAGCAAACTTTGGTTATCTACTCTATGTGGGATGGAGTATTTCTCCTTCCCCATATTTTTTATTTTCCATACTATTTTCTAATTTTAAGTGGCTAACGTCTAGCACTAATTTCTCATTCACCCAGAATTGATTTTGACAAATTTCAGATGTTATTATCATTTACTTACTTAGTAGAATTTTTATAAATAATTTAATTCCATTTTTCACTAATGGAAACCACTTAAATATTTGGTCAAAATCGGGTCAACACCCATTTTTCCAAACCAAATTCTAACAATCCCTCACATCATGAATAAAATTAATGCATGTGTGTATGTAGATTCGCTTGAAAGTCTCGGCGAACTATTATTGCATCTAGATAGGTAGCTTGTGGCTTTGAACCTTCCTTTGTAAAATACTATCAGATTTACTAGTTGCTTAGTGACACGATGTCTTGAACTACTCAGCCGTTTGTGTAAATCAAGACAACAATACTTACACAATAATAATTCTAGCACTTGTTGTTCTGACGTTGTGTCCATTTTAGCCCTGGACCATATCTTAGATTCATAAGTGTTTCTTTGAAGCAGCCATTACTTCTCACTTATATAGGTGATCTCCTATTGAAGAGTATTCTGTCATACTCCACCTTTCGGTATAGGAATCATTAAAAGTCTTAAACTTAACCTCACCACGTTTAGCAGGTTTATATTTCACTTAGAAGTTTGGGGAATGAGCTAACACATTTTCCAAGTATTCAACTGAACATTCATAACTTAGTTGTCCCATTTAACCAAGGTTTTGGGATCTCCAATTCACAAGGTTGGGTTACCGCTATGAACATTCTTATTTTGTAGATTTTAAACACATTCCCCTTAACAGTTTATACAATTGATCTCGATTTATGCCTTTTGTAAATGGTGGGCGAATTATGTCGAGGAAAACCACCCCTAGTGTTGAAGACCAACCTCCTACTAGGAAATCTTTTGCTCTGGTCCAACCGCCGGTAGTTTAGATGGACAGTGACTGATTTGTGGTCGGCAACAAAAAATCAGCTAGTAATGGTAAAAATACCATCCCTTCACGCCCTAAACAAAACATCTTTACTCGCAATCCGTTTGATGCTCTGCAGGAAAAAGATTGCAGTCCAGGTCTCATTTCATACCTATGAAGCAAGATAATCCGCTAGCTATTGTGGTTTATTCCAATGTTGTTGAATCAAGTTCGAATCTTAAAGATAGTGATGAAACAGTTTTGACTTCAGCTCGTGATTCAACATCTCCGACATCAAGTTATCCTCTTAACTTTGATTTTTAAGTTGATGCATACAAGTTGGAAGCTTTAAAGACCAAGCTAGTTAGGTGACTCCTCAACTGCTCCGTTTGTCCTTCACTAGTGTGATTCCTCAGAAGCTATGAAGGTTATGCCAACTGCAGCTTGAGGGTCCCGGGCTGACATTCCACAGGCAGACCATCAAGACAATACTCGAACACAGCTAAAAAAACAAATGACATTGTCATTCGAAAATCCTCTAGAAATACACACCCTTTTTTTAAATTGCATCTTTAATTTTTTTTCTTTCTTCTGAAGTTTAGCTTTGTTTTTCCTTAGCTACCTGATTGACTTGTGATCAGGACCTTTTCTTTTTTTTTATATATTTCCATTTATTTAAAAAAACACATAATATATCTTTTAAAACCTATGGTTTTTATTCAAACAAAACAAGTTTATATAAATTTAAAAACAAGTACTCGCTCAAAAAAAATATATATAAAAACAAGTAAAAGTATAAAAATAAAATTAAAATCAAAATAATAGTTTAATTTATACGAGCTTTCTAACGAGTCTGTTCACGAGCTTACTAGCAAGCATGCTCACGAGCTAACGAGTTAAATATTTTGGAGTTCGAGTTTGGTTCATTCTTTTTAATGTGCCTTATGAACCTTTGTGGATTCGAGCTCCAAATAACTCACGAGCGGTCTCAAATATTAAATGGCAATTCTATAAAAGCTTTAGACATTATTAATCATACTAAAATATAATATAAACAAAACTTATAATTTATATTTTGTAACACATTCGCCAATATAATTCCCACAATATTCTCCTCTACGTGACATTTTCAGATATATATATATATATATATTATCATAAAAACTTATGTGAGACGGAGCCCCAAATACCCAGCTCTGCCCCAAAACCTGCTAGTCTTACCCAGTCCACTGAAAACCCTAAATTCACCCAATACCCAACCCACTCTCTTTCTTTTTTTCTCTAATTCTCTCTCACAATTATCTCTTTCCAGTTTTCTTCCAATTTTTTGTCGTTCCATTTGCGATTTCTTCTCCATTTTTCTTGCGATTTCGGAGTGTTTTCTTCAGTTTACTTGCAATTGTTCCAAGTTCGGCTCTCTTCGACCAAGAATCAGGTATTTTTTCAGTTTTTTTGCGATTTGTTTCTTCAGTTAAGGAAAAAGAATGCATGGGTTCAATAACTAATGAGAGTATGCGAGCCTTTGCCCCATCTCCATGCTGATGCACTGCGAAATTCTTGCAAAATTGATTGAAGTTTTAATGAAATCCCTCGAATATTCACGATTCATTAAATAAACTCTATTTCTCTATTATGTTTGATTTTAGTTATTTTCGAAAGCATTTTTTATGGATTTTTGCTTTATAATGTATGTTAGAGTTTCAATTTGAGCGTATATTTTGTTAGATTTTCGATTTGAGCATGTATTTTTACATGAATTGTATGTTAGGGTTTTTAATTTGAGCATGTTGATTTGTTAAGTTAATGTATTTCAGGTTTTAATCTAAGTGTTGTTGTTTCGATGTTTTTGTAACCTGAAAATTTCTCTAGATTTTGTTATTTTTCTGTTTTGATGTTAGGAGCTGCGAACTGCTTTCATTTCCACGCTCATCATTCTGTAAGTTTTAAAAGTATCATTTCAATCTTAAAAGTATCACTTTTAACATTAAAAGTATCACTTTTTTGCAACAGTTGTTTCTTGAAAAGCTTTTTAATGGAGAGAAAGGTCAGGATCAAGCTAAAAAGTTGAGAGATTGCTTGAACAATTGGATGTTAAATGGAAAAAGTAAAGACATGAGCACTGTGGATTTCGTAAGAATGTCTTTCGTGTTTTGCTTTTAATGGTTACTTTTTACTTTGAATAGTATTAGTTATAATAATGTTTTTCCTGTTAATTTTATTTTATTTTCATTTAAAGTCGGTGAACAACGCAAATTAAGAGCTTCTTACTGTGCAAGAATTATTCTTAGCCATTGGAATGAAATGAGAGTGCAAATCGAGAAGGATGCAGTTCAATTTATAAATGAACAAGCCAAATGATGTATGTATAGGGCTCTTTAGAGGATGACAGATAAATTAGAGAAACATTCTCTTTTTTTGTACTGACTAGTTCCAAATACTATAGTTTGGTGTATGTTATATTGCAAGTTTTGACTAGTATAGGTCCATCTTTCATGTTACTGGATGAGTGAAAAATATCATTCATTAATTAAAAAGTATCGACTTTGGGGTTCAAAGTATTACATTTTGCTCAAAAAGTATCACGTTATGTTATATATATAATGAAAGTGTCATTTTTTTGTCATAAATGATTATGAAAGAACATAAAATTACAGAATATCGAGTGATGAAAATATCACTTTTTTCAAAAAGTATCCATTTTTGGGTTAAAAGTATCACTTTTTGGGTTAAAAGTATCACTTTTTGTTTAAAAAGTATTACGTTATGTTATATAGTATAAAGAAAGTAAGAACGTAAAATTGCAGAAATACCACTTCATTAAAGTATCACTTTCTATTGAAAAAGTATCGATTTCTTATTCAAAAGTATCATTTTTTGTTCAAATAGTATCACTTCATATTATGCTGTCAAAAGAAAAAAGTATCACTTCATATTATAAATGAATATCAAAGAGAATAAAATTGTAGAAGCATCACATCATTAAAGTATCACTTTTAATTAGAAAAGTATCACTTTTTGGATTAAAAGTATCCTTTTTTGTTCAAATAGTATTAATTCCTATTATAAATGAATATCAATGAACATAAAATTGCAAAAGCATCACCTCCTTAAAGTATCACTTTCAATTAAAACATTATCGTTTTTGGGTTAAAAGTATCACTGTCATTACCAATGTATTAAATAAAAAGAGATAGAAATATTGAAGCTAAAGAATTCAATACTATAAATGAATGTAACAATAGTTCATGTTTTTATACAAAAACAATTACTAAAATAGTCGAGGATTAGGAGTGTTTGAACCAAACTCCTTCGATGGATGTGAGTTTGTTGTATCACTACTTTTCTTTTTCTTGTTTTTTCTGAAAAGGGAAAATTAGAAAATTGGTCCTTTAAGTTGGCCTGTTCAGACTTTTGGTCCTCTAAGTTGGCTGTTTGAAAATTAGTCCTCTAGGTTATGAAATTTCGGACTTTTGGTCCTCTGTTGGCCTGTTTGAAAATTAGTCCTCTAAGTTATAAAATTTTAGAAATTTAGTCCGATTTTCACGAAATATTTCAATCCACCGGAAATTACCGACTAGGATCTAAAATGACGTCGATGAAAGAGCACAATTCTCTTTCAGAGTATGCAAAACATCACCTTCCACGCCGAAACCATAAAATCTTCTTCCGGATTATCAATCGTCCAAGAAGTCCGTATTGCGCTCGTTTTCCACACACAAGTACGGACTTATTGGATGATTGACAATCCGGGAAGATGATTTTATGGTTGCGGCGTGGAAGGTGATGTTTTGCATACTCTTGAAAGAGAATTGTGCTCGTGTTTTAGATCTTAGTCAAAGAATTTCCTAGGTGGATTGAAAAATTTCCTATGAAAATCGGACGAAATTTCTAAAATTTTATAACTTAGAGGACTAATTTTCAAACAGGTCAACTTAGAGGACCAAAAGTCTGAAATTTCATAACTTAGAGGACTAATTTTCAAACAGGCCAACTTAGAGGACCAAAAGTCTGAACAGGCCAACTTAGAGGACCAATTTACTAATTTTCCCTTTCTGAAAATGTCCCTTGATCCTTTGTTTTCTCCCCTTGATAATTGAACGTGTGGGTTCCAGTATAGTGTTAGAAGAATTAGAAAACTCATTTTGATCCGGAGAATTCAGTGAATTCATCAATGCATCAATAGCTAAAGAATTATTGTTGGTTAGAAATCTGATACTTTTGATTAGAAAGCTGATACTTTTTATTGAAAAAGTGATACTTTTTACTAGAAAAGTATTACTTCAATTCGAGCTGAGAGTTGGGCCTGTTTTCCAGCGGGGTGTTTGTTGGCAGCGGGCTTTGCATTATGAGCTGAAGGTTCGGTAATTAGGAACGGGTTTAGTATTTGGGGCTCCGTCTTACGGATCTAGATCCGTGAGATAGTCTCACAAAAGACTCCTCCATATATTATATATATAAGAAAACACTCTACTCGTAGTTATATATTGTATACATGTATGTATATATATACAATATTATAAATGGTTATGGGTTAGAAGTATTTCTATATGTATTCCAGTAATTAATTATACTAATAATATTTATTTATTTCCATCTTTCAATTATTACATTAATATGGATCACTAAGCCCTCTCGGGGACTTTCTTCATCATATTTGGTTTGGTATTGCTACCGCACACATCTAGGATTCGACTTGTATCATGGATACTAAATCCGAAAGAAAATACTTAGATTCTCCCAATAATAGCACGTGTGTCGCCCAGAGCATAATGGACATGTAATGTACTTTATCCGTTAGGTGAGGGGCTAGCTATCTTTTGACACTTTTCTCACTACACTATTAATATATAATAACAAATAAAATTGATATGACATTGTTGTTTTTGAAGTTAATTGATATGACATTGTTAATCAAACTACGTAACTCTTTTTTTTCACACATTAACCAATATAATCCGCACCAACAAATACATTATATTATACTAAACTAAACGTGACTTCTTATGGTCAATTATAAACGGGTAAATTGAAGTATGCGAGTTTTTTTTTTTTACTTTACCTTCTAATTTTTTTTATTTTTTTATTTTTTTTTTGTAACTCTTTACTCTTGAACTTAGTGTTTTTCTCATATCATACCCCTGTGGAAGTGGTAAAGTGTACAAAAAATATTAAGTTCAGAAATAAAATACTGCAAAAAAAATATGGGGACAAAGTGCAAAACCTCACATAGTTTAGAGGGTTTGGTATAATTAACCCATTATAATACAAAACAAAAAGTAAATTGACTAGAGTTAGGGCTCGTAATGAGTGACACGACATGATAATACGATACGATTACGGAGACAAAAAGCACGATTAATTATGACACGATATGACACGACACGGACATAGAATTGAAAATTAAGTTAAAATTACAATTATTATTATATTTAAAATCAAATAAAATAGATAACATGAAAATACGGTAGTGTTAGTGTGACACGAAGACGACACGATAACACAATTTGTCACCTCAAACTAGAGTAAAATCGTTGGTTGGAGCCACGTGTCTGAAATATGGACTGTGGTTTCCGTACCTGAAAACCCCCGCAAAAACCCCACGCCAAATAACAGATTAACAGGTACAAGCTCTTTTCGCATCCATGGCCGCCGCCGCATTAACGAAAAATGGCCTCCTCAAATTTCACCGCCGCCGCCGCCACTCTCTCCACTGTTTCTGGCAAAGGACTTGTACCAAACACTCCATACCCGACCCGCCGATTGCAGCCCCGAAGGATATTGGCAATCATCTCGCCAATCAATTTCTTCAATCCAAATGGCGTTCCCATTTTCCCCATTCCATTGTACGGAAAACCAAAGAGCTTCAGTTCTACGCTCCCAGCGTAATATCTTCTATTTTCTCATCGAGGGGATCATCATCATCTTCTTCTTCTTCTTCTAAGTTTGGGTTGGTGAGCTGGTATTTGGGCATGATCAAGACCCAACCCGTTTCCACCAAAAGCATCACATCTGCCTTCATTTAAACCGCCGCCGATTTATCGTCTCAGGTAACCCAATAAAACATGAAACAATGAAAAACGATACCATTTTTTTATAAATTTATTTTTTATATATGAATCAATTTTTGGTACAGTCGATTGTTGGTGAAACTTCAGAGGAATATGATTTGGTGAGGACTCTGCGAATGACTGGATATGGTATGCTAATAATAGGGCCTTCATTGCATTATTGGTTCAATTTTGTATCTAGGGTTTTTCCAAAGCGCGATTTTGTGTCCACGTTTAAGAAAATGGCTTTGGGGCAGACGGTATATGGACCTGCTGTGACTGCTATATTCTTCGCTGCCAATGCTGCTTTACAAGGTATAAGTAATTCAATTTTTTTGCATCTAACCTGTTTTCTTGTACTCGTTAAAGTAAATGCTCTACATACAAATTAAAGAGCTAACTCATAGTTTTTTTTTTGTGTGTGTACAAATCCTGGGAGTGAGAGAGCTAGATGGGAATCGAACGTAGGCACGTGTCAGAGTTTCACAAATGTTTTACCACTAGGCTACCAAATGATTCCCAGAGCTAACTCCTAGTTAAGAACGCGATTAACATATGCAATTAGGATGTGATTAAATATTTAAACGGATAGATTTGGGAATGGAAAGGGAAGAATGAGATGAAGTAAAGAGAGTAAGACTTTTATGTTTCTGGGTAGTTGATTAAGTGAAAGCTAGCTTTCTCCTCCATTTGAGAATTTGAAATATGATTTCGATATTTTTGGCTGTTTCACTAAAAAATTAAATTTCCGGGAGCTGAAAGAAGATTGTAATTCAAATGGTTAATGGCCTTGTGGTAATCCAATGTACTGTCCTGTGATTAGAGCAGTCAGCGGAGACCCGTGCTGGTGTGCTTAATTCTGTAGGATATATATTAGGGTTAATTACAAAAAAAAAGGCTAATTACAAAAAAAATCCAAGTTGTTTTGAAAACTGCAGAAAACCCCTTGATGTTTGTTTCCGTCTTACATTTTTCCTATCATAAGCAAAAAATATTTCAAACACCCTAGAAATACTACAGTTACCCCCTTAAAGTTAAGACATAATCAAACCTGAGGGCTTTCGGAATTTCGAAACATCTTTGGGTGTTTTGTTAATTACCCCCAAACCTCAGGTTTTTTTTTCCGTAATTATCCCTAAATATTATTACAAATACTTGTCTCAAACAACATCCAATTTGAAGTGCACTTTTTCTGTCATTCCCATATTAATGTATGCTTTCAGGAATTTGCATTTGTACCAATGGCTTGAATATAACTGTAGCACAGAACATGCTGTCTATTGGAAGAAATTCTTGCAATCTTCTTATCAAAATATAACTACAGTTTCTTAGTGAGTTCCACTCTTTTTTGCTGTTCTCAGGTGAAAGTGGTTCTGAAATTATTGGTAGATTGAAACGCGATTTGGTCCCTACTTTGATTAGTGGCATTATGTACTGGCCAGTATGTGATTTTCTTACATTCAGATTCATCCCTGTTCATTTACAGGTGAGATACTCTGTCTATGTTGGTTCTTTTCTCCTTCCCTCAACCCCAATGGGGCTTTTTTTTAGATGAAATGGAGTTTCAGAAAGTTTTTTTTTTTTCTCTAAGATCGGCTAATGGTATTTGTGCTTTCGATTTTGGCAGCCCCTGGTGAGCAACTCATTTTCATACCTGTGGACGGTCTATCTCACCTACATGGCAAGCTTAGGAAAAGTTAGTACGAGTTGATGATTTCTTGGAGCCCACATCGATCATCTTATTCCACTTTTTTATTCAATTATATTGGATGAATGATACGTGTACAATTATAACATCATCTTGTAGAATGACATTCATATGATACAGTTGAATAACCAAGTTTCAATCCGATTTATTGACCACTAAATGCTTGTTACCACCATTGTCCCTGATTTATTTCCGCCCAGTTTGGTTCTGGATGGGGAAAATGGATGCATTTTTGTACTCTCTGATATGCATTATTTTTACAAGATTTCGATAATGTAACTAGTTTTCTGCCATCCATATCTGTGGTTGTAAATGACTCTATGGTCTGTTGAGGAAACAATTGCAATTAACTTATGACTATTGTTCGCATTTTTATTTAAGCATTTAAAATCAAGATTCTGACAAAATTTAAAGGAAATTTTACATTTTTGTGATATCGCCTGGGTTTGCCCAGTGTATTTGTATTTATTATTTACGAGCAAATGGTGAGATTTACCAACTTGGGATAGAAGAGAGACTTTTTTGACATTGATAAAAAAACATAGTTTTCTACTCATTTTTGGGGTTTTTTTACCACAATACCCTTGAGGCTTTAAATGCAAGCCTTTAAAGTAGGTTCTTGTTAAATACATACATACATACATACGATTTGCCCTCATTTGCTTTTCATTTTTTCTCTCTCTTCTTCTTCTTCACAAAATATCAAGAAGTTCTTTTTGTGTTCTTTCATAACCAAAATTGCACCAAAAAATCGAATAACAAGGTATTGTTGCTTCTTCTCTTAGTTACTTAACCTTGTTTAAATTGTTCAAGACCAATATATTTACAAGATATGTGAAAGAACGTGCAGTATACTGTGCTGGCACGATATAGACACGATTTCATATAACCCTAAATAACCTACGGCACGATATCGTGCCTAATTAACCCTGTGGCACGATATCGTGCCCAATTAACCCTGCGGCACGATATCGTGCCAAAATAACCCAGCGGCACGATATATATTGTGCCTCTTCGTCTTCCTTATCTAATTGTGCCATAGCCGAAAAAAATACCCCATTTTCGAACACTAACCCAAAATACTTCATCTATTTCGAACATTCTAACAACTAAACTCAATATTTCATATTATCAAGTATTTTATACATATATTCGAACATTCACAAATAGATTTCGAAAATTATCAACTAAACTTCATAGATTTCTAACACCATATCTATTTTGAACATGAGAGATGATATGTAAATGTTTGTATACGGTTTTTAATTGGTATAATAATGACTTCAGTTTCAAAATTCAAAAAACACAACTTAAAAGCAGGGGCAATTTTGTCAATTTGGGTAGAAAATAGTTTTGTTATGTTGGTGGGTAAAAAAGGGTACTTTAAAAAATGGGGGAATTTTTTAAGTACCCATTATGGATAGTGAGTATTCTTTTCTATCCATAGACATAAGAAAACTATTTTCTACCCAATTTGACAAAAATGTCCCTCCTTTAATTTGAAGATTTAGAATTTTGAAACTGATGCAATTAATGCTTTCATTGAAAATCGTGTAAACTTCCCCCCAAATACAAACACACCTATGTATAAAATCGTATACTCATATCGTGCCCATATCGTGCCAACCCCATGTACGTATACATAAAAAAGGCACGATATATCGTGCCTAATTTTAACTGAGGCGCGATATATCGTGCCTAATTTTAACTAAGGCACGATATATCGTGCCTTATTTAAAATTGGGCACGATATCGTGCCTAATTTTTACTGAGTCACGATATATCGTGCCTAATTTTTACCGAGGCACGATATATCGTGCCTTATTTAAAATTGGGCATGAATATTGGGCACGATATCGTGCTAATTTTCTTGAGGCACGATATATCGTGCCTCTTGGGCACGATATCGTGCCCATGTCGCGGCACTATCATGCCATTGGAATTCGTAGTTAATTAATTGAGTTTTGTGTACGTTGGAATCAAGGTGTTGCTTTTCATGTTTTATTATGCCAAAAAGTGAACCATTTGTTGTTTTTCATGATATATACAAAGTCCAAGACTATTGTCTTGAAAATGAACCATGTCTGTACCATTTATTTAAGATATTGTCTTGAAAATGAACTATATCGTACCAATTTATAACATATTATATTGTGGCATATTCATACATACATACATATATTATATATTATATGCTTTTTAAAAAAAAGTTATATATTATATGACACAAAACACGTACAATATCGTGCCAATTGAATCATATCGTGTTATATTCATATATATACATATATACATATATTATATAACCATATCCTGCCAATTTAAAAACACAAAATTATTTTCAAAAAATGGTTTTTATACTAAACGATTTTTTCGAAAAACTGTTTTTTTTTAAAAAAAAACTAAAACTTGTGTTAAAAATCTGAAAATAAAGAAAGTATATTTATGTGAGAGAGAAATATGACCCCACCTACTTTTTGTTTTTGTATTCAAGTATAAAGGGTATTTGGGTAAAAACACCACAAAAGTGGGTAGAAAACTTAGTTTTTTATCTCACATGTCATAAAAGTCTTTGTCTTATCCCAAGTGGGTATTTCCTACCATTTGCTCTTAAAAAATTTCCCTATTATTCACCTTAAAAAAGTGCACCCTCAAGAGTTAGTTATAATTTTCAAATATAAGTGGGTTCTTTTGTAATTAGACTAAACCTCAGGGCAATTTTTTTAATTCATCCTTCTGTTAATGAAGTAAATTTGATTCTCCAATGTACTGAACCCATTTTCCAGTCAATCTGGTCGTACCTGCAGAAAACACAAAAGCACTTTACTAACTGATCTGTAATCTTTGTTTGATATGTTCCACATAATATATAAGAGTTGAAGCTAAAATATTACAAAAGCAACTGATATTTTGGTACGTGCTGTCAAAATCTCACCAGCATCAGCATTCACCTGTAAACGTGCCAATATATAAGATTTTTAGCCAGATTATCAAATGGTTCTTAAATTTACCACTCAGATTTTATAGTATTTCAGAGTCACATGTTGCTCAGTATTGCTAAAACTTCTTAACTGCACATAATATTCTAAAATGCAATTGTACTGATTATTTGTAAACCATAATATACGTTTCAACTTCGGACAGAGTGGCAAAATTGGCCCGGTCCCGACAACCCACATATAGTGTTGGGGCGGTCTTCATTTTCAGAGACCCGAAAGGACCAGACCTATTGGACCCAACCCGAAGCCTAACAGGCTCAACCAAAAATACATATGTTGGGATGGGCTAGGCCACAACAATAAGCCCGATAAAATTTCGAGTCGGCCTGGCTGGGCCCAACACATTGCCATACAGGGTCTTCTATTCTAAAATTATCATTATGTGCCTTCTAAGGTGCACCTAAGGGGAGGAAAAGGCGAAATGTGTGAAAACGGACATAAACATGCATTAAAAATTCCTTAAATAAAATCTCAATAAATCTATGGTAGCAAACTTTCAGCATTTTTGCTTTCCTTGGAATACAACTACAAGAAGTAAAGTGGGTAGAACACTTCCATTCACTAAACATTTATTGCAACCACAAATTTTGAACAAATTATGTCAAACTCCAATGAAATGTTAAACTGTACAAAATCTGAAAAATCAATTATATACATATTCCCCTTCCTAACAACTATTATTGTTCACATCTTCATGCAGCCAGTAACTTACTTTCCTGCTTTGTTCAGTAACGACCACTTGTTTTAGAAACACAATCGGTTTAACTCGTCCTAAGAGTTAGGGAGTGTTTGCAAACTCTAAAAAAAAGTGCTTTTCAGCTTGTTTCCAGGAAAAATAACTGTTTTCCTAAGAAACTGAGAATCACTTTTTTTTTCTAGTTTGCAAACATTCACTTACTCCCAAATTGTGTCATTTATTGTAAGGCATAATTGCAAATCTTCTCAAGCTGTATAGACCAATCTTCCCCAAGTATAGAAGGATTCAACTCCATCGCAACTCGAAAATCGAGCATACTCGCATTGCTCGGTTTTCTTTGTATTTCTGCATATTTTCCCGGTAATATCCGATTGAATCCCGATATCATTTCACCATTTGACCCGGAAATACCCATAAAACGCTCGATTAATCTCTTCAAAAACACGTCCAAACCATTATTTAACAAATTGGCACCGTCTGACGAAACCCCAACTCCCTCCGACGCCAACTTCTTCTCCAAACGAATCCTTAAAGATCTTGTATCGGGTAACTCGCCGCTTCTTTGACAAGTCTCACCAAAATAAAGAGACTTACGAGCACCACTTTTGTTAATAGAAACACCAAGAGGAGCAGAAATGGAATTCCATCTCCGAATACTAGGGTTTCGAGCAAACTGTTCAACTTCCTCGCCGTCTTCGACCGCCACTGGAGGTCTACTACAGAAAGAATGCAACTCTGTTCCACTCTGTTGTTGTTGTATTCTCGAAACAGTTTCTTCGCACGTGATACTCGGGCTCTTACCCAACGGGCCAAGCGGGCTGGGCCGTTCCCGAAAGTTGCGGTCCCTTCTGACCGGAGAGAAATTTTTTTGATAACCACTCACAACTTTTCGAGCTTTTTGAGGGGGGATTTTGGCCGAACAAGCATTTTGGACGATGGATCGAATGAGCCGGTTATGAAGAGAGATATTTTCTCTCCCAATAGTCAAAATGCAGCTCTTGTCAAAGTCAACCTTGCTTAGCTTTAAACCCACAAATCTTTTTAGCTGATCAAAGTATTTTTCGGCTCTTTGGTGACCGATCTTTTGATAAATAAGATCTTTCAGCTCTAGTGTGTCGATTCGAGTAAAATGATGGCTGGCCACCATTTTAATTGTGAACTGTGAATGTTAAAGATACAAGATCTCAGTAAATACTCCAGTAAATGTATAAAAACATTACAAATTTCATCATCCCTTTCACCAACCATAATCTATAATTACCAATTATAAATGTATATCTACTAAAATAAACAACACCCAGATATGGATCAGCTCAATTAAAGTAATACCTGCATAAATTTCTAGTCCTTTTGACAAAGAAAAACTTAACTCCAATAATCAAACAGTAAACAGACAATTTATGGCAGAATTTCTACTGAAATATCAACTTAAGAAAATTAATAATCAGAAAAAACAGAATATAATCGTAATTCAACCGAAACCCATTCGACATTAGGATGAACAAACAAAACCCAGATAACTAAATGTATTAAACTAGATAAATAAAGCTACAGATACCCAAATAATTGACAATTGCTGAATCGTAATCGCAATTTAGTTCACGTTTCGATGTCGAACAAAAAAAACCCAAATTTGAATTGAATCAGTGGAAATTAAAGTAGGAAAGAAAGAGAGAATTGACCTGGTTTCGAAGAATTGAGTTCGAAAAGCGCGATTTTTTTTTTCTTTTCGGTTTATTTTGCCGCCCCAAATTGATCGGTTGGCTCTCTGCTTATTTTCTGAGTTCAAAGTCTGATTCTAATATGTAAATTGAGGGACGGAACAGAACAGAGCAGCCAAACACGAAATAACTTGGCTAGTTTCAGTATCCTCCTAAGTTGGTTCGCACGTGCGCTTCTTTCAGTACTGAGATACGGCCGTGTTTGGCAACGTACTTGGGTGACATGTCTGGTTCAGTCTGGCTTTTTGTTGAGAACCATATCATATGGCTCTAGGTTTTTTTTAGCTGCAAATATTAGGCACATTTTCATGGGAAAAAATTGATGGCCTTTCTAATTTCAATTCATTAGATATTTAACTCTAATCTATTTTTTTTAAGAAGGTATATTTGGATGTTTCTTTAAAAAGGGTAGATTTTGAAGCTTTAATTAGTTCGACAAATTATGAAATAAATTAAAAAAAAAAAAAAGGAATTTCTCAAGAACTGTCTTCAAGAGTGAAGCATGAGGTTTACTACACTGATTTCAAACTCTAACAACTTAACAAACTGAGATAAGATTTGAAGGTACACAATTTTAATTATAAAGTTAGATAAGTTACAAAATTAGTGCATCAATGCAATTTTTAGTTTTTCTTAGGTGTACTGTAGGCCAGTATGGAAAGAAACACGCACCCATATGTGAATCGAACTCGAGTTAGTTTCCCTGAAAGCAAAAACTTCAACGACTGAAGCACAAAATTGGTCATTGTGCATCACGCAGTGATGGATAATTATGTTGCATCAATTTATTTAAGTTTATAATTGTCATCATACAAATTTTCCAATTTCTACACTATAAATACCTTCCTCAATCAAAATTAAGAAAGGCCAATGATTTTAATCTTGGAACTCATAAAAATTCTACTTTCAAGAATTCCTTAACCCCAAACATAGACGTTGTCAATCTAAACCGGTCAATTCTCAAATGATATTGTGCAATCTTCAGACAACGAAGTTTGAACCAACGACAATTTATTTCTAAATGTGATCTATTGAAAATAATGTGCGCTATTATGAGATGAATGTCCTTTTCTGTTAGTAGCAAAGGCTGTGTCATGAGTGGCAAATCGTGTTATCGTGTCGTGTTCATGTCACACTATCGTGTTTTCGTATTATTTAATTTATTTGATCTTAAATATAACAACAATTGTAATTTTAACTTAATTTTTAATTTTGTGTTTGTGTTCTGTATTTGTGTTTTTTGTCTCTGTAATTGTGTTTCTAATCGTGACGTATTATCGTATCGTGTCAATCATCGCCAGCCCTCGCTACAGTTTACATAGCCGATTTTGTAATTGTCCATTTCGTATTATATTAACAGTTACTTTGATTCTCAAAAAAGAAACAGTTACTTTGTAGTGGAAGTGTGGAACGATAGTTGTACTTGTATATAGGAAAGTTAAAAAAATTATTAGTTTTGAAAATTTTACAAATATAGCAAAGAGGAGTAAAATATTATCTCTCATGGAAATTTTATGTGACAAATTTCAGCAAAAATGTGTACAAACTTAAAAATCAGGGTACCATTTTTATCAACGGCACAAATAAATGTACCAAAAATACTACGGGTCCTAATTACAGGACCAAAATTGCAATTAATCCAATTTTTTGTAAGGTTGATAACTTTGTATAATTCAACTCTCCAAAAAACCAAACCAGAAATATCTGGAAATCCGCTGCACAATCTGTTCCAGCATTTGGCGATTTCTCAGTGTGTCCAAACACATCTCTCATGTTTCATTTTGCATCAAATACAAAATTCGTCCAGAAAGAGCACATTAACCTGATCATGTGCCATAAAAAGTTGAAATAGCAAAATAAGACTAATATTTTAGACGCCGTGTATAGATGTATTTACAAGTCCAATTTTCAATTTCCACTGAAAACTTCCCTAAACAAACATAAAACCCATTTTCCGGAATAGTTGAAAAATGGAAAATGGTTTTTGAAAACATAACCATACATGGCCTTAGCTTAATCTTGCTCATGAACCAGTCAGTCAGTCAGTCTCTGAATGATAGCTTGCATCTCATCCGACAGAAAACTAGAGATGCTATAACCAAAGTAAAGACGAATCATATACTGGCATTGAGCAAACTAAACTAGATTATGTACTCTGCTTGTATCTACTATTTAATCCATAATCCATCAATTCCACTCACACACACACTCACAAAAAGACAACAGCAGCAGAATACATAGGACCGGGGATCATTTGCCAGTTGAGATGTTTGCTTCCTTTATACATTATGCTGATGCTCAATTGCCCGGACAGGTGGGGCGTTGCCAAATTTCAAAATGTACGCAGTTTCATAAGCAGGGCGCAATGAAAGTATGACTTGAGCGTCGAGATAAGCATCACAGGAGAAACACCACACAGAAAGATCACTGTTCCAAGAGTAACAAATAAGAGGGGCAGGTCCATTTAGAAAGACGCAATGAAAACAAGAAACTAAAACATTCGCGGTTCAAAGAAAGAGAGGAAAGAGAACCCAAGAAGAACCTGTAGCTCAGAGCCAAGTTATGATGTTTCTGTTGATAATGCTCTAACATGTGCTTGTTCACAAATCGGCTGCACAGAACATCTTTACAACACAAGCACAGCCAGTTCTCATCTGGATGCTGACACCTTCGCAATGTTGTTACAATCAACCCATATTTTCCCGAAGCAGAAAATAACATAAGATTTGTATTTGGATTGATTGATTTGAAGGTAAGAATTTCAAATACATAATTACAAATTCACTGAGTTTGTTTGGGTAATCTCATAATACAATGGATTTCAAATCATTGAGCTCATACTTTAAGCAATTTTTTGATTCCTATGGTGGATTTTAAATCCATCTTATGTGGAGTAATTTGAAATCATTTTTATAATCCAAATGCAACCTAAAGGATAAGATTTTGCATTATAATTATAGGAGGTTTTAGACGACATCTTAGTTTTAACATCTAGATTCCCGAGAGGAACTCACAAAATTGAACAAACTAGACATTTTTTTCAAATTCATAGTCCAATACAACTTTAGTTAAGTATAACCACCGATGTTGAGCCAAAATCGTGTTCTTTAGAGATGTCAACGTCAGAATAAATTCAAAAAGTATTTAGAAACTTTACATCAGAAACACAAATCAAGATTGAGAAGATTGAAATTAATTAGCTTTTATGATAGAAGGTAGATTTATATCATGGACCCACAACTGAAGGGGAGGACATTTATGAATGACAACAATAGCAGAACTAAATCAACATTCAGCTCGAGAACTATCTTCAGCTTCCCAGTTCCCACAATACCCTCTTAGCTATAACTTGCAATATCCTCTGAACAGTTAAGAGGAGGTCTAGCTAACCATATCTCCAGTCTCCTGCTGGTTCCTACAAGTCCACCCAACTCTTACAAGCCATTTTTACGTGTTCAACGAAATACAAAATGAAAATTCCTTCCCAATCCGAATTAAAAGTTTGAACTACAAATTAGGGGTTTCTATTATGATAGCTGCCATCGACCTCCTGTGAATGAGGTAAATGGCCACATGCCTTTAGGCTTTATGTACCACCACTGTAATTTTTTGTTTACAACACAATGGCTAACAATCCAATTATCCAACCAACTTCTTTTTTAGGAATGCCGAATATGAAATATAACAACATACCATACATTTAGGAGAAATCATAAGTGGCGTATTACCATATTAACAACTAAGGAGTTCTTGATTCTTGTGTGTGTGTGTATGTTTTCTCTTTTTTCTCGTTTCTTTTGCATTTTCTATTGCATTTACTAGTCAGGCAAAAATACAAACACAAAAGAGACGATAAAAACACTCGTATGAAGAAAAACCCATTATATAATACAATTATCCGTAATCACAAAACTATCTGATTGACAAACTGCTGCAAGTCAAGGATTTTCATAAAACCCACAAACGGGCACGTTGTGAATGAAGTCTAAAAAAATGGTTTAGGGTTTAAGAAGGCAGACCTGTTGCAAGGAGTGTCTGGGATTGGGATGTGAATCAGATCCGACGATAACGAACCCAGATGGTCGCAGTGTGTTCGAGCCTCGACCCAGCCCGATTCCGACCCGTCAAACATCAGTTCATCATCTTCTCCAATGATTTGGAGAGAGGAAGACGAAGAAGCGGGTTTCGCCATTGATATCAGCTGGCTCGTGATATGCCAATTAGCAGTTCAGCACAATAAATCCTAAAATCCCCGTTTTTTTTTTTTTTTTTATAACTCAACTTCCATGCTTCTGACTATGCCTGAGGACAACAGATCCGGTTCCGCTCCCCAAATCGAACCTGAGGACAACAGCTCGCATATGCCCCGGGAGCAATTTGATGGAGCAGGGATTTGAACCCCGACCTCCAGGTGGGCTAAGCCACCTGGTTTTTCTAAAATCCCCGTTTTTAGGATGTATTGTGGTGGGCTCGTTAGTCGGTTAGTGTCGTTTCAAATTCAATTTTATTTTAGGGATAATTACAAAAAGTACTCCCGAGATTTGACCTAATTACAAAAAAACCCAACTAACTTTAAAACTTACAAAAAGTACCCCTGAGGTTTGATTTAGTGTTAAGATTAGGGGGTAATCTGCAATGATTTTACAAATATGAAGGGGGATTTTGAAATATATTTCAAACCTCAGGGGTACTTTTTGTAAGTTTTAAAGTTAACTGGATTTTTTGGTAATTAGATCAAACCTCAGGGGTACTTTTTGTAATTATCCCTTTATTTTATTTTATAATTTTAGGTATTGAGATATAAGACTAACATTCATGTCAAATCCAGTTATGTTGATACTTGATAGGTATGTCAACATGATGGTCATAGCAGTTCGGGTCAATCCTAACAAGCTTTGTGAGTTAACGGTTTAACTTTAAACGGACCGATAATATTGCGAATTTAACCCTAACTTTATTATGTTTCGTGCTAAATGGACCACTAACGAGCTATAAGTCAATTTTTTCAAAAATTGTATAACTTAAAATTTTAAACTGGAACTTATATAATATTTAAATTTATCGAATACTGGCAATAATATCAGCAAAAGTAATATTTAAACTTGAAGCTAAGTATTCATTATAAAAAAAAAAAAGTCATGTACATTTATTAACTACGTTGCATTAACAAAATTATGAAATTTGACTATCTTTAAAAATAAAACCATAATAACAAAAATTAAGCATTATATACCCAAAAGGGGAAAAATAATATTTTTTATAATCACTTATATATAATATATATGTATGTAATGGAGATCAACCTCATTACTCTTAGAATTGCTTCAAGTGTTTTTTTTAGCGCAACAAAAAGCACAATTTTTACATGTTATACACACACACACGCGCATAGAGTTTGGATCAATGAGTCCAATATTCTGGATTAAGTACGTGAAGATAAATCTAGACTGTTGTTTTATTTTTTTTAAGAATCAAGATTTAATCCGTTTTTTTTTCAGATTTTAGGCAATTATTTAATCAAACATAAGGGTAGTCTAGTAATTCTACTAATTAATTGGATAGGTGGGGGGAGGATTTTTCGGAATTGTGATTAGCAAAAATGCGTGAGGACAAGTCTGCTTTTTCGGATTTGTGATTAGTAAAAACTAAATATGCAACAAAAAGAATACGTTAGGCAATAAAATTTACCAAATAAACAAATATTTTATACTAAATAAGCAACAAATTAGTATTAAGTAGGTGCAATAAAATATAATAAATAAGCAATGACAAAATATTGCAAATTTGTTGCTTACGGTTGGTTTGCAATGTTTTCTCGTTGCTTATTTAATATATTTTATTTCTTATATAATAATGTTGTTGCTTATTTGTTTTGTTTTATCTAGAATGTGTGCTTACCTAGTAAATTTTATTGCTAGTTTGTTTGCTTATTTTATTTAATATGTTTATTGCTTATGTAATACTAGTTTGTTATTTATCTAGTATAGAATGTTTGCTTCTTTAGTAAATTTTACTTCTTAGTTGCAGGCTTCCTTTTTTTTTTTCTTTTACCTTTTTCTGTAGATGGTTGCAATTTTTTTGGGAATTATGGAGGCTGAAGATGAAGGTGTTAGACAAGATTTTCCTCATTTTTTGGTAAGATGCGTGAATTCAGAGGCGGAGACAGGGTTGGGCCAACCTGGACCCTGGCCCAGCCCTTTTTTAAAAAAAAAATAGTGAGAATTTAAAAAAAAAAAATAGTTATAATTTGTATTTTTTTTTCTTGGATTTTCTATTCGGCCCACCCCATTTTCGTATATCGGCCCACCCTACTAATTCATCCTGACTCCGCCCTTGAGATAGATTAATGAAATATTCTTTCAGAAATATTTTTGGAATCGTATGGATGGCGTGATAGATGGGATTTTATGTGTAATTAGTTATTTTTGTTTGACTAATTTGCCCTTCTTATATTCTAACTAGATGAGGCTTCCGTGCGATGCACGAGTGTATATTTGTGAGGCCTCCATTTTGTACTATGACATGTGCATTTTCCAATAATTCTACAGATTATATCTCATGTATTATAGTAACTTTGATATGACATCAAATAATAGACATGAAATATTATTTAATATTTTTTTATTGATGAAGTCAAAAAAAAAGTATCATACTTCATAATTATAAATAATACATTCAAGGCTATGTATTTGTATTCCATCTTCGAAAAGTATTTTTTCATAGAACCGCACAGGCGTACCTACATCGCCTATTTCGTTTTAGTCATACCTAGAATTTTTAATAAGTGTGAAAATTGGTGTCACACTTTTTTTCAAGGTTATAGTAATAAATTCGGATGAATATATATTTTCCAAAGTTGTTTGTATTTGCGGCAAAGCTTTTTGCAAAAACTCATTGTAATAAATGAAAGTTAACACGTATATATAAGATAATAGGAAACTAAGTACAATAATTGATGAAATATAGTCAACTAAACATAGTTTTGACAACATTATTATTTTTATTATATTTATTTTCTGGAGATATTTCTATTTTTGCCGATTTTACCATATATTTTATTTATTCATGTTATTAAGTCAATATTTAATTTTTTAAAGAAATTTAGTTGTTGATAATTGTGTTGTACTATTTGGATTTTCTATTTATTATGTTCTATATTCGAGTTCTTATATTTGGTATTTTCCAGGATGCGCGATGCACGAATTGTATTTGTACAAAAATAATTTTTAGTAATCGCAAATTTTTCAGAATTTTAACAAATAATTAAAATAGAAATTTAATTAATTTAATTATGAATCATACAGTTAAACAATATGATAATAAATTTTGTGAATGTGAATTGTATCTACTTATTGAACATGTTTATCAATAAGAAAGTAACAATTTAAAAAAAATACAATTTCCCAATGCTAAATATTAATGTATTATATTTTACAGCAAATAAAGTCATTTCGAATTCCAATATTTTTTAGGGTTTAAAAAGTTAAACAATTGTTAAAATAATTAAAAGAATTACAAAAATCTTGTTTCATATTTAGCAACATAATTTTAGGGGGGAAATGAAACATTTCAAAAAATAAAAACTATTCGATTTTTATATATGTACATATATCGGAAAAAATATCAAACAAACAACTTCATATCTAATAGTCAAAATGTACAACTTTAAAAGTTGAATATCAAAATACACTGATAAATATTAAAAAAATCTATTAACATGAAAAGTATGTTAATAAATATGAGAAATATTTTTCTATATACATTATTATTAAATAAATTTTTGTTTCTTGTTACATGAATATATATAATTATAATGTTATGATGGATATATATAATATATATAAATGATATTTGTATATATATATTTTGAGATATTTTGGTCAATTAAATAAATATTTTTTGATTTAATTTAATCAACTTAAATACAATTCTATATAATTATGAAGAAATAAGATGAGCTCAAATATAAACTATACATGCATTATAGATAGTCAAAAAACATGAATATACAAACTGATATCCAGTAGCTCAATAATGCATAATTTTTAAAGCACATTATAAATAATGAGTAAATATATAATATATTTTCTTTTATTTATTATATTTATTTTTTTATTTTTTATATGCAATATAGGTGCCAAACTGGAGATTGTAAAAAGATGATTAATTGGATATATTATATGTCAAAAATAGATATAAAAACAAAAAAAATATTAAAGTTTAAAATAAAAAAAAGGACAAATATAATAATTTGTGATACCCTATATTCAATAAACCTAGAATTTTATTCGAGATAATGATTATATTATATTTCTAATAATTATGCCATTTAATTTAATAATATTTAAGATAATCTTATAATATATATGACTTTAAAATTTATTTGTGAGATTAATTTATTGAATGATTTATGGTTATAATCCAACTATTATTATTTATTATTTATATAGATTCAATTTAGTTTGGTCTTAATAATTAATTATAACTTGGTGTTTATTACATTTCAACTATTTTTTTTAAACAAGTCCAAAACTCAATTTTAATTTTCAGCATTTTTTTATTACAAACCCAAGTCCAGTTTCTATTTTTCAGCAAATTAATACTAAAGCTCACATCCCGACCATAACAAATTTCAGTTTTTATTTTGACCAAGCCCACACCCAAGCCCAACCCAAAACCAAAAGCCCACCCATTTTAACCCCTTAAAATACCCCAAATCCTAACCCTAACTTCATTTTTCAGATTTTTCACACACTCACACACACTTTTAGGTGCAACATCTCTCCCCCCTCTCCCTCTCCACCGCCTGTCACCACCGCCGGCCAGCGTCCGCTAGCCACCGCTTATTTTTTTTTCTTTTTCTCTTTCTTTTCCTTCCCTTCTCTTTCTGTTATTATTGTGGCCCAATTTATTATTAGTTGGCCCAAATAACTTGATAGGTTGCTCAGCCCAAAACTAAGAGCCAACCCACTCCAGAAAGTTGCTCTTGCTCCTTTGCATCCTATACGTCCATTTTGAGGGAATTAATCCAAGTCCTCCATTTATCATTAAAAGGTCCCATTTGCTGAAAACCTACATGTACAAGACATAACATTCTTGCTCCCCCCAAAAATTCTCTCTCAAGCCGCTCCTTCCGCTCTACTCCCCCCGTGAGTATTGTCTTCTCGATTCTTTGTGAATCTTCATTATTAGAAACGGAGGCCTTCTTTGGGTTTGGATTTCCCGGCGAGCGATTGAAGCGATTCTCCGGAGTGGGTCTTGTCTCCGGCGTTTTGAGGCTGAGCGGTCTGTGTGACCTTTCCTCATTCGCCCGTGTCTGAGCCGACTCTCCCCGAGGCCGAAATCGAGCTTCTAGACTCGAGCCTCAATGGTCTTTGTGACCGGGCATTCGTGTTCGGTAAATTGTGCTATTTCTCGATTTATTATATATTTGTATTCACCCTTTGTATTTTCTGTTTTCAAGGAATTCCGGGCTGATTCGAGGGTGTTTCGATTTTAGCTTGTAATCTTTAGTTATCATTTATAATTTATAGCTTTATTGTAGAATCGGACTGTAATCTGTAATCCCTATCCCGTAGGCGATTTATTGTAATAGTCTATTTGTTAGGCTTGTAAAATCGGCATTAATGGCGTGTATTTTGGCATACTGGCGGTCAATACCTAACACTTTCTCTTTTATTTTTCTCCGACCACCACAACCACCACCTCGCCGCCGTCTGCCACCGCCACTGTCCCCACCGCCAGAAGCCACCTTTCCTCCCTTATTTTATCTATTATTTTTTTCTTTTCCTCTTCTTTTTCTCCTTTTCTCTTCCTCCCGTCTCCTCTCTTTCTATTTTTCCGGCCCCCACCGCCGTCCGTAGCCACCAACCACCGCCAGAAAATCCCGCCAGAACCACCACCACTAACGACCGCCACCACCTGATCACCACCATCCGCCGTACTCTTCCTGAGATCCACCAATGTGGGTGAAAACTTTCAATATTAAACAATATTTTTTTAAGTGGGAAAATTTTTATTATGCATATACATATATATATATATAAATATAAGGAATTGCATTTTTTTATGAAACTATGAATATTTTTATTTGCATTTTTATGTTGAGTTGTGTATAATTTGTGATTTAATGTGATGAGTAATAAGGATTTAATTAAATGATAATAATAGAATTAAAACAAAAGAATAAAAATTCAAAATGGATTTTTCTTGTGAAGTGGCGTTTGGTAGTGATAAAAAAAGGGGGTGAATCTTGTTTGACTATTTATTATTGAATGAAAATCTTGTTTAAGTCTTAATATATCAAATATATCTATATATATTTATAAAGAAAATTGGAATGTAATGATTTGTGCCCATAATTTAGGTGGTTGGGAATCTAATTGAACAAGAAGAAAATTTGGTCTGATAATCAATATTCTAAATATATAATATGAGCAGTGAAAGGATTGATTAACATTTAAGATAATTTAATTGAAAACCTTAATTTGTTATTAAAGGAACTTGTGAAAATATATGTATAAATAAATAAATTGGGTACTACTTAAAAGACTGATTTTAGAGTAAATGATATTAAATATCAATTTGAAGATTAGCACCCTAATAATAACATAACTGATTTTGTATTACGAAAATGAATGACTTTGGACCCACAACACTAAAATCATAATCTTTTATATTAAAAGATTGGTTTGAGTAAATTGTTATAATTGAACTTTATAAATTTCTTTAAATTAGTTTGTTAGAGAAATCATTAAAATCATTATTTTTGAACCGAAGTTAGGTAAAGTCGTTGATCTTTTATATCTAGATGTATACAATTTTGGAACTAGTTCTATTTATAATTATAAATAATTATTTTACATTGTTTGGCTAAGGTCACATTTTCCATATATTATGAATTTTTGTTGTGAATCCTTTTTCACAAGATTAGTTAAACTTGTAGATTATAAAATTTTATAAATGTGATACTAACGAACCTTTAAATAACAATTAATCAATTTAGACGGTTTAGACTAATAGGTTACAGTGTTAACTTTTTATAAAATTTTCACTATAATAAATAGTGACCACAATTTTCAACTTTGATTAAGATAACATACTAAATGCACGTTCAATAAATAACTTGAAAATTTTATATTTCCTTTGAAATCAAGAATTAACTCTAGCTGAGATGAAAATGAATTATCCACGTCATTTTCAAGAATTAGAGAATTGATTATAATGCGAGATAAACGAATTTTATTAGTAAACTTTAAGATTGAGAATTATATTCTTGTATTGCAATGTCACGTATGCGAGTATTTTAATCACTCTATACCTTGTTTAGTTGTTTCCCTATATTGAAATTCATTAATATTTTATTATTACCATTCTCACTTACTTGTCATTTAAATTGATTTATTCTTAATAAAATTGTTTCTCGTTTCCCGTTCTCGTATCCCGTTTGGCGTGTGTAGTTCGGGCAATCAATCGAACATGTCACATGTTGGTGTTTGCTCGACCACAGATGTGCCTATCCCCATTTTTCTGGTCAGACCGGAGACGGCGACGAAACTTAGGTCGTAGTATTGGAATATTCCAGAATATGACGAACTCTGGGTATAAACCCACAGCTAAAGAGTCGTCGAGCCACTCGGAAGAATAAGGAGCTGGGAGGCTTCGGCCTGGTGAGTTGGAGAACTTAATAGGGTTCGATGTTTGATCAACATCGACCCTGCGTTTATTTTGTGTATCTTGTTGGTTTTAAAATGGGGCATAGAACCTTGCCCATTTTAAATTTGATTTGAATCCTGTAATTTATTTTACCGTATTTGTGCTAATATTGTATTTGATGCAGCAACTTGAACGCCATAAGGTTAGTACAATTTATATTCCATTTTGATACCATTGCAATATTACTTGTGTATAATTTGTTTATTCGTAATGTTGCTTACTTGTATAGTGGTATTTATTTGTAAGTTTTGTAATTAACATTAAATTTGATAATTCCGCATCCATTTGCATACATGAAACACTTTTGTTCACTAGGTGATTAACTCAAAGAATTTCTTTCAAGTTTTCATTAATAACTCTTGCATTCTCATTCCCCTAACCACTGAGCTCGTTTAGCTCACCCCATGTTTTCTTAAAAAAATTCAGAGATCGACGAATTGGAGCCCTGACACCGATACAAGAGTCACGCAGAATCCGATTCGTGTTGTACCTTTTTTTTATCTTTACCTTAAGTATTTTGAAACGTAATTGTATTAGTTTTGGTTTCTATTTATTTTGATGTATTAATTCTCGTTATAAAGTTTTTGTAAATTAAGACTTCCGCTGTAATATTTATAATACTTAGTTTATATGATTGAGTTTACTCTGTAATTTTTTTGTTTTTGGTAGACTTAGATCCCTAGTACTATAAATTTAAATTATCTCACTTTTGGATAAATACACTTGTGGAGCTTAAGTTAATAAATATTCGGAGTATGTTATTCGTTAATCGAGACCTTTGTCATTATTTTGGTTTATTAAATTGAGGCGTTACATAATTAATGCAGTACACACCCAGAATTATATAACTATATCTATTATATAACTTTAAAAAGTGATTTATTTAAATAAAGTTGACTACCAAAGATAATAAAATCTCATTTTATTAGTTAAATCCACAAAATTATTGTTTTTAGAAACTGAAAAATAAGCGGAAAAAATAAGAGTTACTATTCTAAGAATAGTCTCTTATCAACCCTATATACTAAAAGAGAAAACAAAGTTGACACATGTCATCACCTCATTAATTTTGACATGTGTCAACTCCTCATTCTCCCAATTCCACATGTCTACTTTATAATTATCCATGTGGCATTCATTCTATAAATTAAAGGTGAATGATAATGTGTTTTTAAATTTTGAAATATATCAAATTTAAAAGATAATACCAAATCTAAGAGATAAAAATAATCTAAATATTAAGGATTTATCTACACTATCATTTAAAAATATTATATTTCAAAAATATATTTGGTTTATTTATGCTAACTCCAACGTATATTTCAAATTACTCTTATTAAACCCAGTTTTGACCCATTAACCAATTATATTCACAATTAATAGGTAATTCAAACCAAATTATAATCAAATTAAATAAGATCATCATATATATAAATGAGCCTATCACAACAATTAAAGTTAAATTAAATCAATTTATTCATTTACCGATCCGAGGCCCGATAGTTATTATACTACATGATCCCATCAAATAACCACTATGGTTCTCAACAAATTTGAGAAACACATCAAGGAATCTAACAATCAACAGAAATTGGGATTTGACATACATTTAAAAATATTATCGTTCAAAATATATTTGGTTTATATGCATCTTTTAGTTTTTGATTTTCTGCTACTCTGGGACTCAAATCTCAAATCTAAAAGATAAAATATATATACCAAAATAAAGGAATTTCTCACAATCTCAACTCGAAAAAATAAATTATAATCTCAAATATAAAGGATTTTCTCACGGTCTCATTGGAAATGTCGATGCTTTTATTGAGAAAAACTCTACTAGTTCCGGATATATATTTTTGTAGAAGAACTATTGAGAAAAACAAACCACCGACATACTATTGTTTGACATGACTACCAAAGTGAACAAGATTTCGATATCACTCCCGAGAAAAGTTATGGTATACTCACTGCAATACAATCTGAAGAGAATAAAAGCATGGAACTCATTCTCTTTGATGCCCAGGTAATGAAAATTTCTTTATCTGTTGTTATTTTCTTTTTTATTTTACAAGTATCAATAATATTATGCTTACGACTAATTGAAAAAACATGCCATGAACTATAGTATCAGACATTGCTTTCTTATAGAACATGGGGACGTTTTCATATATTCCCATAAAAGATGTTAATGCTAATAAAAAATCAGAATGTTGACTTTACTTGAATATGAAAAACCAATATTTTGTTCCAAAAATATATGTATGATAAGTATAAAGACAAAAATAAATCAGTGGCAAAGTTTTGTTGATGGATTAGGAGTTTTTGGAGTCGAGGAGGTTAAGTTTCGATTTCCAAATTTGATTGATATTAGTGTAGTGCTGGCTTGTATTAAATTTAGTAGAAATTCTGAGGTTTTATTTAATAATAATTTAATTAAGTTCATTTGAATTTTTATGATATTGGAAAATGATGGGTTTTTCTTTAATTTTTTGTCATTTTGTCAATCTTATTAATTGAGCAATATATTTTATTTTTTGGTTTTTGAAGTTTAACGAATCACTTAATTAGTCATTGCTTAAATATATCGAGAGTTAAGAGTTGAAAGAGTTTGAAAATTCTTATTTGTGACAAAGACAACACACTTGGAAATAGAACAAATAATGTAGTTTACAAAGAAGTTTTTTCAGAATCTGAAGTGAACTATTTGTATGATACTCTTCCAATTTTTATTTTTTTTAAATATTTTTAATTAGTATTTGGATCTCCTATAATTATTTTAATAAATTTATGACACTGAAATTTTAATTTCGGATAAATCTCGTGTAACACACGGGTGTTATTCTAGTTATATATATAGATAAGGTAGGAAATATAGATAAAATAGAATGAATATGTGCAGTTGATTATAATAGATCAACGGATTCTATAACCATTTCTTATTACATAACATAATATACGATCATTATTCAAGCAATGAACTATGCAAGTTGATAATAGTGCTAAGTGATGATTATTTATAAAATTTTGGTAAACAGTCGGTCATATGTGTTCCAAAGATTTAGGTTAAAAGTATTTATTTTGCTATGTGTTCTAATTCAATACTTTTTTATATGATAAAAATTAATTATGAATAATGATTTAGGAAGATAAATTAGATGTACCTGATCTAGGATTTCAGAAAGCGAGGTGAGGTACTTTGTCTGAGGTGACCTGACCTTGGATTTCAGAAAGCGCGGTGAGGTACTTTATTCGAGGGTACCTGAAACAAAGCACACGTTAGGCTAGTCGGGGTGGCCCCCAACTAAGGCCTTCTAATGCTGAAGTCAGAATCATGTAGTTGATGTACTTAGAAAGCTAAAGAGCGAGGTAATTTAGAATAATGACCAGTTACATTTTACCTTGATTTTTGTGTCGTATTTATAGTATTGTTCACCATGAATTGCGGATCTTCGTACATGTGGTGCTCCATCGATGGTGGAGGGCTCACGGGCGACCCGAACCGAACCTACCCATATAAAAAGCCCTGGATCCTGGGGGCCATTTGGTAATTTCCAGCGAGGCGATGTCAGGATTGTAATTTTGACCTGCATTTAGTTAGTATAGTAATTTCCATGTCAAATAAAATACCAAAACAACTTAATTGAGTTGATTGTATAGTGCATCTCCTTGGATGGATTATAGAGAGAGCCAAAGTGGAATCATTCTTTTACCTACCTCGTGATATTTTTGTTCATTAATATTACCAAGAATTCAATACAAATGAATAGATTGAGTTTAGACATCGCATGTTTAATTTATTTATTAGTTTCATCTCCCAAGATAATAATATATAATTGTAGCAATTTTATGCTGAAAATTAAATCAACCCTATATACTAAAAGAAAAAAAAAACTGTCACATATCATCACCTCTGCAATTTGGTACACGTGTCAATATTTTAGTCTTCCAAATCCATGCGTCATATTTATATTTAGCCCTGTGGCATGCCGTGTTACCACCTTATTTTTCCAATTATAAATTGATTTACTATCAATTTAATATCAATTTCTCATGAACTTATTAATTAAATTTCCACATATAACTATTGACTCAATGGATTTTCCTTATAATGTATTATTTAGTTTTCCGTATATAACTATTGACTCAATTGATTTTATCAAAATTTAATCCAATCAAATATCAATGTATAACTAAATTTTCGTATTTTGTATATAACTATTGACTCGATTGATTTTCCGTTAATAACTATTAACTCAATTGATTTTTCTTATATTTGGATAAATTGATTTACTATCAATTTGGCAAAATCAATATTTAATCCAATCAAATATATGTATGTATATCCTGCAAATTTAATCCAATCAATATTTAATCCAATAAAATATTTAATCGGAAAAATCTTATATTTTATATATGAGTTTGAAAAAAGATATTTAATATACGAGTTTTGAAAGTTGATATTTAATATATATATATATATATAAATTTATATATATATATATATATATATATATGTTGTGTGTGTGTGTATTTGACAAGTTTTTTGAGGTGTCTCTTTCTGTATATTTCTCTATTATTTTGTATGGTAATACCCATTGACTCCATATTACAGAAGATGACTACCAAGATGAACATTATCTCCGTATCAACCCTGAGAAAGAGGCGTGGGAGATAAATGTACGATGTGAACGACTATGGTATTCTCATTCTCAGTTCAAGCCTGAAGAGAAGAAAAGTATGGAACTCATTATATTTGATGTTCAGGTATTGAGTGCGAATCTTTGTGTGGCTTTATTGTACAGTTAAACCTCTATAAATTAATAACCTTAGGACTGTCAATATTTATTAATTTAGCGGGATATTAAATTAGAGAACTATTAATTTTGCTTGTTGTTCCCATGTCGGGATCGACCAAAAGTATTATTTAGACGAGGTTATTAATTAATCGAGTATTAAATTATCGATGTTATACTGTAATTGTTTTATTTGATGAATTACTTGGTTTTACATTTGAAAAATTCTTATACTTTTTTTTAATGTACCTGATATGCTTTTCTATTTAAGATATTGACTCGTATGTATATCCGGAGTGATAAGATTCAAGCTTCCATTCTGAATTATCAAATCCCCAAATACTCAAAAAATTATAACTGGCTTCTATTACCTTACCGATTTTGTAATACATAAAAATGATGTTGAATTTAAAGCTACCAGACATGCATATTGCCTTGAGTTTCACAACTGCACTTCTATAAGCCGTCAGAAACATTTCCTATACTTTGGTTTGGATTCAACTTTCTGGGATTCCCTAACATCAAATTCAATACAAATTCCGAGAATATTTTAGTTGGTAAGTTTATAAAAATTATTGTACTATAAAAATTATTTTTTAGTTTCAATAGCTAATGTATGTGAAATTTTATAATTAGTATTTTATGTCTCTTTTAACTATCTCAAATAAATTTGAGACACTAAATTTTTATCATTTGGATAATTGCTGTGTATCACACGGGCATTGTTCAAGTATATTTTTAATTAGATAATCTTAAAATTAGAAACAACTACCAGAAAATGACAATGAAATGAGATCAATAGTCGGAAATACCTCACTAAACATAAAATGATATCAACAAAATATTTATACGATGAATCTGCAGATCACTTCAAGTTAAGATTTCTGATAAATTGTCCAATTTCTTCTCCGGAACTAGTAGTTCATTGGATGAGAACTTTCTTGCAACACCAACAAACATTAGTCGGGCCCTAAGATTGTCTTAGGGAGGCCCTTCCGATGCTCACGTCAGTACAAGTTGGAGAAAAAATCTAGAGCAAGTACAACAATTGAGAGTAATAAATTGCGAAAACTTTACAAATTATGAGGGACCTATTTATACCTAGATTGATCAGCTGTATAGACTATGTGTGATTAGTGGGCCGCGTAGACTGGATAATTATATATGTGATTCAATAATAATTAATAATAATGGATAATTAATTATGTGATTTCAGAATTAAATAATATGTAACATAATAAAATAAAAATAATTGTGAACAATCGAATTAAAATACTTCTATAAAACACATTATATCATTATCTTCAACAAATTAATTAAATATATATAGTTTTTAGTTTTAATATCAAAACCCAAACTTAATTATTTGAGTAACCGAGGGTTCACCTCTAATTAGAGTGCAAATGCAACCCGACTCATGGGTCAAGGTCAAGATTTTCTAGACCCAAAA
The DNA here is from genome assembly GCA_016081115.2 of Rehmannia glutinosa. Taxonomy (NCBI): domain Eukaryota; kingdom Viridiplantae; phylum Streptophyta; class Magnoliopsida; order Lamiales; family Orobanchaceae; genus Rehmannia; species Rehmannia glutinosa. The sequence continues at coordinate 84,152,497 of CM071937.1, forward strand.
ATATTCAAACCTATTTGGCCCTGACCCAATTGACACGTGGGTCGGGGTTAGCCTGACCCATTAGTTTTTGTCTACAAAATACACATAATTGGACTGGGCTAAGTATTTTCACGGTCCTAGTAAAATTAGGTCAGTCTGATCTGACCCCAATATTTTCAAAAGCTAGATGGGCTTGGGCCGGGCTAGCCCAGCTCAGGCCATTGCCAGGCGCTAGCTTTAGCTCTAAGGACTCGTTTGGTTATTGTGACAGGATCGATAAGATTATTACTTAAGATTAGATAAGATAGCACTATTCATAGATATAGTATCTACTGTTTGGGATTTGCGAGTAATGAATTTATCATGAGAGATTCGGAAGTCTATCCCATGTTTCTGAACACTGATTATCGAAGATTAAAACATGTAAAGTCCCAAAAAATCTCTAAGGGCCCATTTGGATGGAGGGATATGAAATTCCAAGGGATTTCAAATGAATGGATTTCAAAGTCATTGGATTTGAAATCCACCTCTTGTTTGGATGATATGAATTTGTTTAAGGATTTCAAATCTATTGTAAGTTTTGATAAAAAAAATTTAGAAGCTCTATTTATTTTCTTAATTGATATTTAATAAATAAAAATAAAAATATAATCTTATTATTTTGTAAATAATTATAATTTTATACACTAATAAAAATATGAAATATATAACTTTTATTATGTGTGAATATGTGTGATGATAATGCGTGTGAGTATGTGAGGAGAGTATGTGTGAGTGTGAATGTGTGTATGTAAATGTGTGTGCAGTGTGTGTGTGTAACGTGTGTGTAATGTGTGTGTACAAGTGTGCAGTGTGTGTAAATGTGTGTGTAGATGTGTGTGCAGTGTGTGTAAATGTGTGTAGTGTGTGTAAATGTGAGTAGTGTGTGTAAGCGTGGGTGAATATGCAAGTGCGCATAAAAGGAAAAAAAAGAATGAATTTCAAATGACTAGGTTTTGGGAAGGATTTGAAATCCTTTGAAAATGAACTAAAACTTAAAAAGGGATTTTAAATCCATTGATTTGGATTTATGTGCCAAACAGGGGTGTGGATTTAGCTAAGGATTTCAAATCCCTCATCCCAAATTCCCTCCCAAATCCCACAATCCAAATGCACCCTAAGAAATTTAACATTCCATTATTGCAGAATCAAACCAAACTCATTCAGTTCCTCATCAAAGCTTTACAACCAAACAAGAGAAGTGGCGAAACATCAGGAAGAGAATCGCCATCGCCGTGTTCACCAAAATCGCACGCCGAAACCACAGTCCGGAGCGACGATAACCAAACGTTTGGAGTCGACATCTGAGTAAGAATATCAATTTCCACAATCGGGTACTCTTGAATTTCTCCAATTTCTTTGCGGTTAGAGTTTTTCTAAAATTCGAGTTAGCACTTAGTTAGATTGTAAATTACAACCATTATTGAAGTGCAATTTTGAAAGCAATGGAAGCCTTCGAATCTCTTTGTTTTAATTTCTGTAATTTTCTGAAAATATTCTGACATTTAAGACATGTACAAATGTTCTTGGATATCCTTTGTTGGTCATCCTTTGTTATGGTTGTGGATATATGAATTGAATATACTTGTTAATGGGCTACTAGTGTGTTGAATTTTTTGAAACTGATTAGGCATGATTTTAATGGGCTATCCTTTGTTGGTCATCCTTTGTTCCTGAAATATGGTTTGAGGATTTGGAATAGATAATGAGTTCAATTTGGAACTGATTAGGCATGATTTTTTGGGCTACTAGTATGTTGAAATATTTGGAACTGATTAGGCATGATTAAGGATTGAATAATTTTAACAAGATGCTGGAATCTGTTGGTGTGAAATATGTTGGAAGTTGAATAATCCTAACATTCTCATGGTTATATTCCTTTTAAAAAATTTCCACAATATTTATAAATCTATATATCTTGTAAGTACATATAAGAATTGTTGAAATGAGCGCTTCCAACAGTTCGCTACTCTCAAGTCTCAACTGGTAATAGGACACATCACGTTGTCCAACTTATTGTAGAGATATCCATGTTCGTTGTCATTGCGGCTTTGTCCAACCCGGGTAGACATTTTATGTCTTGTCCTTAAGGGGGTAGGTTTTAATGTAATTAATCTGGCAATTGTCAATTTTTTATTTCCTTTGACAATATATTTTTTGGAAAAAAAATTGAATTTAAACTGAATTTCTTGTCATTGCAGTCCAACATGTGTGGCTACTTCGCTTGGTGCAGTGAACCGATATGTGATAGATCGAAAACCATTATGATAGATTTAGTCGATAATTTAAAGGACCTTAAACTAGAACTTGCAAAGCGCAAACAACATTAACAACATTTAGTATGCGTTTGTTTTGTGTCGTGGATGGTATTATTTGTCCCCTTTCTTGTTGCATTTGTACGCAATAAATTTTATTTGTAGCTAAGTTGTATATAAAGTGTCTGGTTTTATGTAATGAAATATATGGCTAGTGTGTCATTCGAAGAACACGAGTCTCATTTTATTATGTAATGTTGACTGCACATTTATAACAATTTTCACTGTGATGATACCTATAATTTGCATCGTCTTCAATATTACATTGAATTAGCTTGATAGTGGTAATCTTGTTCCATCAATTCCATATGTATCCTTAGTTGTTTTGTCCTAGACTTCACTGAAACTTAGACTTTGATGCATCAAAGAGTTACTATGTTCTGAAACTTAAGCATTATGTTGAGAAAGGAAACATTCCATTCATCTTGTCGATGGTACTACATGAAATCCATATAGAATAATCACTACAACATTTATCTTTGACAATGAATATGAATGAAAATGTTACAGATGAATATGTGTTTATTTAATGAATATCAATTCCATATGTCTATTCAATTAGCAATTTTTATTTTTCAAAAACTCTTTTGCATAATATATGTTTAGTTGTTGTAGGTTGGGGCTAGTTTATTATTAGACTCTTCATTGAATTGATTTTGAGGCAGGAATATAATCTGTACAATTTTGCTTTATAGAATCTTAAAAGTTGCAAAAAACAGCTTTTCTTTGTTTTGTTATATCAACCAAAAAGTTTCAGCCATGCAAATATTCTCTTTTCATTAATAAAAAATTGTCTTCATGGTTTGTGATCTAAACAAAATATGGACAATTTGCTAATAATTGATTGAGACAAATAGATTGATGAAAATCACCTTCGAGCTCAAAAACAAAGTTCTTGGAAATCTTGTGAAAAACATCAGTGGAATTACTTAAGATCCCAAAGTACTGGTTTCTTTAAGATACAAAAATCCAGTATCCAACAAATCTATGGAAACAAAAACTAAAGTGAATTAAGTGCATGTATTCAGTGAATATCATTAGTAGACTGATACCACAAGCCAAAAAGTAGACATGTTAAAAACTCGTATAATTATGTCAACCAATACCAGTGTTCTAAAAACCGCTAGGCGCTAGTCGGGCGGCAGACTGGGGCCTAGCGCCTAGGCGGAGCCTGGGCGGGGTTAGGCGGGGTCTAATTGAAAAAATAACGTAGGCGGACAAGGGGGGTCTAGCGCCTAGGCGGAGACTAATCAGAGCTAGGCAGGGTCTTTTAGAACAGTGACCAATACAATAACTTAATAAGGAAACAACACAAGATGTACAATACAATAAATTAAGGAAAGATAACACAAGATGTACCAAGTTCAATCACCATAAAGACATGTTCAAGTCTCCAAATTACACATGTAAATTAAAATTAACCAAAATACATCCATTCCTAGCATTTTAAAAACCCGTACATGAATATCATCAGCGATATTACATGTAAAATGTTATGTGGAATGGATCTAAAAAATATTGTCAATGTAATTAGAAGCCAAAACTACGTAGTTCGAATCAAATAAATAGAGAAACTGGTTTATATACTTTTCCAGAGTCTTCTATCACTAGGGATGTCAATGGGCGGGGACGGGGCTGGTATGGGCATACCATCCCCGTCCCCGAATCCCATTTCAAATACCAACCCCGTACTATTCCCCATTTTGGGCATCTGGTACGGGGATGGAGAATCCCCGTTCGGGGAACGGGGTCCCCGTCGGGATTCGGGGTCCCCGTTTTGTATTTTTTAATAAAAAAATATTTTTTTAACTTAAAATACTTAATAATTAAAATAGATAAAATATCATGAATCACTAGCTAATCTTATAATAACTCCACAATATAAAATACTTTAACGAATTGAGTTAAATACAACAATTTTCTAAATACAAAATCTTGTAATTTTAAAAATTGAAAATCTTATAGTATAAAACACATAATTTTTAGGGTTTAATTTACAATTTAATAAAATAAAAAATATAAACATAATTAATATTAATAATATATATGCATGCATACATATATATATATATATATCGGTGAATGGGGACGGGGACAGGGAATCCCCGTTTCATCTAATCGGGGGCGGGGACGGGGACAGGGGATATAAATACAATCCCCGTCCCATCCCCGGTTTTAGAAAAGCGGGGAATCCATCCCCGCTCCCATCCCCAAATTAATCGGGGATTCCCCGTCCCAATTTATTCGAGTACCAACGGGGATGGTTCCCCGCGGGGATTTTGCTATCCCTATCCATCACGCATCATTTTCACCATGACACCCTTGAACTCATCAGCTAGGTTGAAGAACGGGTCAAGATCTTGTGCGTTGTTGCAAAGTTGATTTGCAATGGCAATCTTGTCCTCAATTGACAGAAAATTCATGTCTAAAAGTGCGTCAAAACAGCCTTACGTTGTTGCCTCATATCTTGTTCAAAACCTATCATTTGCGCTAGGTCACCCAAATGGTTGTCAGCTTTTCATAAAAAGATGCCAGTATATTGATTAGATCACATATATGAATAATTTGGTCTGGTAGTTGGTCAATAAGTCTGTAAGCTCGTCTAGCAAAATTGGTTCTACGACGACGACGATGTCTACCCATATACAACATTTGATAAAACATCGGTGAACATGAAGAAAAACCTTATTAGTGTAATAGTCTCTTCTACGATCAGCAATATGATTATCTGGTCCGAGGGCATATATTAATTTAAATAAAATAATATAAATAGATGAGATTAACTAACCTTTTTTTGCTATGGATTAAATCACTGCATACTAATTATCTAGGATTCTATTATAGAAACCATGCCAACAAATATGCAGATTAGTATTTTGCATACATATAAAACACCAATAAATCACCAATATATTCTATAAACGTTCTGATACATTGTTGAAGGTGTTGGAAAATAGCTTTGGGGGTGTTTCTAAAGAACTCCCATATCCCACATAGAATTGGTGTTGAAGTTTTCTTCTTTTATTAATGGGAAACCCATATGGGCTTAGTAAAAAATGGGCCAAGTGATTAAGGGGCCTCGCGCAAGACATAAAGAGAGTCAGGCCAAATTAGCCGATTGTAGTGTAAAATCGACGATTTGCCCCCTGCTTGCGGCGATATAGTCGCGGCTCGGATTAGTTTTGCAACTTAAAAATTATTTTTATTTTGCTAATTTAAATCTTACCCGAAAATATATTTTTCTACCTTACCCAAAAATATATTTTCAACCTTACCTCAATTATCCTATTTTTAGCCTAAACAAAATTACTATATATTTTCGGATGTGAGCCTACCTATTTTTCATAGGGTGGCTATGGTCTATCTTTTATTCCCCTCTCACCTATAGCCGAAAGCTTGTCTCTATGGCGCGTGTTTGTCCCTCTACTCGAATTATTAACATTACCGTTGGAAGCCTTGTTCTATATCGGTAGAGCTTCGATCTTATGAGACATCTCATCCGAACACTTCTACCTCAAAGTTTATTTTCTTTGGGTTACATTTGTGATTTTGTTCATTCGTTTTGTTCCGTTGAATCCTGGGGGATTATGCAAATAAATCCTTTAGGACAGTGCAACTCGTGCACACCTCGGAAATTATTTTTGGTGATTCAAGCTCTGCTAACGGAAATTTTGCCAACATTCTAAAGGATTTAATATGGAGCTTGATAATAATGATGGCCAACTCAACGCACCTCTTGAGAATAACGCCCCCTCCACCTTGCAAATGTCGCTGGACCGATCCTTGTTCGATTGCTCCACATACGCCACCATTCCCGTCACGCTAAGCCATTTCCGGACATCTCCAAAATCGAAATGTTTAGCGGTCAGAATTACAGGCGTTGGCAGGAACGAATATTTTCCATCCTGGACATGCACGGTGTTGCTAATGTACTGACACAAACCAAGCCTGAACCTTCTGATGATCCAAAGGAAATGGAGATGTGGATTTATGCTAACAAGGTTTGTAGACATACGATTATTAAGACTCTTACTAATAATTTGTTTGATGTCTACTTTGTTCTTACAAGGAAGCCGAGATATTTGGGAGTCTATGCATTTGAAGTATACTGAAGATGCTTTGAAAAACAGTTTCGTCATCGGAAATTTTTACGGATGGGAAATGGTGGATGGGAAGGATATCAAGATACGCATCAACGAGTATCACAAGCTCTTTGGAGGATCTAAAGTCCAAAAACATCACCTTACAAGAGGAATTCGTAGGCAAGTTTCTCGATAGAAAAATTGCCAAACTCCCGGAAAGACTACAAGCGGCAATTAAAACACAAAACACAAACAAATATCTCTTGGCGATCTAATTACCCACATCATAATCGAAGATACCAACCGGAGGAACTCAAAGTGAGCAAAGGAAAGGAAATAGCTACAATTGCAAACATGGTGCAAGGTAATTTTAATAACAAGAATGTTAAAAATTTTAATCAGACTGATTACAAGCCTAAAGTGAATAACTCCACCAACTTTAAAAAGAAAGGAAACTGTTATGTTTGTGGAAAGCACGGTCATCATGCACATCGATGCAAACATAGAAAGAAAAATGGCAACCCTCAAAATCGAAATGAAATCCTCCAAAGCCAAATGCAAATTTGGTCGAAGGGGATGATATTGTTGCTGTAAGTCCAAGCGGCTACGATAATCTAGAGGGGGGGTGAATAGATTATCTCCATCTTTTCGATTTATCCCTCTTTTTCAAACCGAATGCTCAAACAAAATAATGAAGGTGCGGAATGTAAACAACACACGTCGATTTAAAGAGGTTCAACCCACCTAGGGCCTAATCCTCTACCACCCCAGTATATCCGGGATGGATTTCGAAAAAAAAGAATTTTATTAATTACCAAAATTAATACAAATTCAACTTACAACACCTTGAAGAGCACCACACTCTTCTTCAACACCACCTTGAGATTACCACAATCTCACTTGAAGATTACCACAATCTCCAACGGCACCTTGTGAAGATTACCACAATCTTCACCCTTGAAGAGCACCACACTCTTCAACACCTCAACAAGAAGATTACCACAATCTTCTTACACCTAACACCTAGTTCACCCAAGTGTGTTCTTACCACAAGAACACTCACAAGGATATCTTGTGTTTGAATGACGACCACAAATTCAAGATTACAACTCGATAATTGATAATACAATAGAGTGCAAGTGTAATCAAGAATAGCCTAGACCTCAAGAATGTGAAAGTGAATAGCTAGGCAAATTACAACAAGAAATAAGACAATGTAAGAACAAGTGTATTCTTGAGTGTATCTTGTTGTGTTGTAGTTTTCTCTCTTATTGTTGTATTGGTTGCTTCAAAACTTCCTCTCTATTTATAGGAGATGATTGATCAAGCATAGGCTCCTCTTGGGGATTGAAAATCTACTGAGAAAAATACAATTAAAATCAAGAATATAGCTGTTAGAAATCAATCCCACAATTTAAGGAAATGTGTCTCATTCAAAACGGTCATATTTTTGTCATGTAATACATAGGCGACCGATCGCACGAGATAAGAGTTAAAGAGAACACTTTGAAAAAAACAACAGGCGGCCGGCGACGAGCCGACCGGTCGACCCCCTGCTTCAACCTGTCCCTCTTGTTTCAAAAATGCAAGTTTTGTTCTGTTTCAAAAACGAAACTTGCAGTGCACGACCCACTGGCGGCGGGCCGACCGGGACGACGGCCGACGCCAGTCGACCGCTTGTTTTTCTTTCCGTCTCATTTTCTTTCTAAAAACATCTTCGTATGGGTTGCCCTATAGGAGGCGGCCAGGTCGACCACTTGACAGGCAAATGTTGTCCAATTTTTGTCGAAAATAAAACTCAAGAAATACTCCGAAAATATAGTAAAAACATTTTAAACCGATCGGAAGTATTAGGACAACATTTAGAAACATCGTTTGAGAGTGAAAACCCAATAACGTAAAATCATTAAAAGCGTTGTCCAATTTAGACGAAAATAAACTTTGAGAAAATACTCCTAAAAATATTAAAATCATTTTAAATCATTTAGGAGTATTTGGACAACCTTTAAAAAACATTGTTTTGGTGATAAAATAAAATCATCAAAATTAAGATAAAAACATGTATCAAACAATCTCCCCTTTTTGATGATTACAAACCAAAACAATTTTTACACAAACTAAGAGAGCAATTTTAGAAATGATTTTCCTAAAAAAACATTTGACCGTTTGGAAGCAACCAAAATTTCCAAAAATATTAAAGCAACCAAGTAGGGAGTAAATATTTTCAAAAATAAGCTCAAGCTCCCCCTATCAACATGCACAACAAGAGTTATATAGAAGCAACTTAAACATAAGCTAAAATATTAGCTTTTTTCGATATTGAGCTTAAGTATCAATAACTTAAAAGCTCCCCTTGTCAAAAGATACATCATTAGAACCGTATATAAGTCCATACTACAACCAATGGACCATGATTCATACATAACCATAATGCACCAAGTGGACTAAATATGATCCACAACTTATGGCTTTAGGAAGCCATAGCTTATAGCTTCTTTTCGTTTGAGCTTATCTTAGCTTCTTTGAGCTAAAGAGCTTATAACCTGTTTCTCCACCTGTTTCTCCCCCTTTGGAATCATCAAAAAGAATGTTAGCACGATAAATACATCATATATTCATATCAAAGTGTGCAACTAAACCGATGTATCGAGCTATTTGAACATTGAAGCTTATAAGCCAAATAGAAGGGAAAAGTCGAATCATACGACTTGTAGAGGTTTATGAAAACTCATTTGATAAGCAAAACATGATCTCTATAAATGTATAAGACTTTTGAAATCGAGAGAATCATGTAGGTGATAAATTTTTCATTGAAACGTTTTATCGAACACTTGGCGGGCGTCAAAAATAGAAAAAGTTATATATAGCCCTTGTAAATGAAATCAAGCCAAGTTTTTCATCACCAAATACAATTTAACAAATATCATTCATCAACAATCAATAAGCTCATCACAAACATATATGAATTACATCAAGAAAAATACATATAAGCCACAAACTCAAGGGTTCAACCCAATTGAGCTAAAGATAGTGAAATTCTTACCATTCAATCGGTAAAGACGAGCAATGATGATGATAGTCGAGCTAGATAGTCCCCAAAATATATAATTCATGCATCAAAACTCATTTGAAGTGAATTGTGTGTGAATTTTGCAAAGGGGACGAAAAATGGCCAAAATGTGTCAAAGTGACGAATGTCAAGACAGAACCATTTTAATCCAAATTATAGCCTAGGCGACCGGTCGAGGTTGAGGGCGACGGTCGGCGTTGAGGGCGACCGGTTGCCCTCAACCCTTTCAGCCCACTGTCTCTCAGTTTTTCCAAAATCCGAATTTTCAACCAAAAATCCGATTTTTCGCCCCTAAGTTTTAAAAACGTGCAAAATGCAAACATAGACCTCATTCAATATACATTATGTCATGATCAAGCTCAAAATGAGGTAAAATACTCGGCGTTAACGATCAAAAGTCCGCGAGTTATCCTTGAGACGGAATTAAACACATCTCAAGTTTTTGTTAAAAATCACAATCCCTTAAAAATATATCGAATCTCAATATGTTTAGTTCGATTATGACGAACAAATTTTTAATACGAATAACCGTATATTAGATACCGAACTTGTTATCCCGAAAAAATAAGAACGTTTTAAAGCTTTGGATACAACAAGTCATAAGAAGAAGTGCCTTTCAAATATTTGAAAATTTCTTTTAATGGCACTTTAATGAGATTCGTTGGGATAGTTTTTGAAATCGAGCATATAGACATAAGGCATATGGAATGTCGAGTCTATAGGAATAATACAAGAAGACATACCTCGAATTTGTTTGTCAACCGACATGCCTTTCTCAACCTTTGTCAATCTCTTCATTGATAGCCATAGAGGTTGGAATGATTCTTCCTTCTTCAATGCCTAACTCCTTCAAGAGTTCTTTTGAAATGTAACCATCTACTTGGCATTGAATGATTTGAAGTCCAAGCAAGAAATCATGCTCATTTCAAGTACACCTTGCATCAACTTAGAGAACCATATCTTGCACAATTATTCATTAGTAGCACCAAAAATATTCTCATAAATATGCACAAGTTTAAACAATATTGCCTTTTTCACAAACAAAAAAGAGTAGTATCAACTTTACCTTTTGTAAAATCATTTAGCAAAAATAGCTAAGTCTATCAAACCATACACGGGTACTTGTTTTAAACCATACAAGGCCTTAAAAACAATCATTTGGCTGAAAAATTTTAAACCGGAGGTTGTTTTACATAGACTTCTTCTTGAATAAAACCATTTAGAAATTTGGATTTAACATCCATTTGGTAAAGCTTGAAATTTTCTTAAAACAAGAATGGGCAAGTAAAATGCAAATAGCTACAAAATGTGCTATGAGTGCAAATGTTACATCAAAATCGATTACCTTCTTCTTGAAAATACCTTCGAGCTACTAACCTCGCCTTAGTTCGACCAATGTTGCCTTGGTCATCGAGTTTGTTCCGGAATACCCTTTTTATCTTCTTCATCACTATCATCATAGGGTATCCAATTGATCTAAGGTGTTCATAATAGAACATTTACATCTAAATATTTGGAGTACTTCATTTCTCATCTACACAACTTAACAAACTCATTAATGGCATCGCTTATATAAGCAAGAAAAATAGCCCAAGTGTAAAAACATGCCTCAATCACAAAATATCTTGCATAGTAGAAATAGACACTATATATAGAGACCATGAAGCAAGAAACACATACTATGCTTTTAGAATATCATCAAGAGTCTAATAAATCATGCAAGTTCAAATAAGCTTAAGAAAGCTATAAAAGGTCTCTTTTGAAATTTGCAAATCCGATATCATATAGTTGAGACCTTATTTAAAAGAAGTATTTGAACAAGAGTTGACAAAGCAAATATGTGCAATCAAATATCGAATAGTGCCTTTCAAAAAATCTAAAAATCCTCTTAATGGCACTTGTATGAAACACTATGAAAAAACAAGCACATAGGCATATGGCAATACACAAGTAAACGTACCTATGCCTTTTCTTGACAAATAATGATGAAAATGGCCATTTGTGAAAATATGTAAATCTTACACAATTCTTAAAACATATCTAGCACAAATCATAATGATAAAAGTGTAGGCAAAGAGATATCACAAGTAAGCTCATGCCATAAAAATCCATAAAAGATGATAACACACTTTAGTCTACAAAAATGCACAAGAGTTTTTAAAAACATCATATAAGGTCTTCTTTTAAAAAAAAATTTTAAAAGCACAAGTATATATTGAAGACCTTAATTAAAAAAAAATATTTGAAAACTCATTTTGCAATTAAGACACAAATAAAAACATGCATAATAACAAAATAAAATGCATATTTAAATAGGAGATACGGGTTACCAATTACGCCACTTCCATGGGTTGTGCCGTTCCCATTGTTGATGATATCTTCCCTCGAGAAGTCACTTTGTTGATGATGACTTCTTTGATTGCTCCATTTCAAAGGTTTGTTGCTTTCCCATTGTTGAAAGTCTCTTCTTCTTTGAAAATCATCTTGTTGATGATGTCTTTGCCATTTCAAGGATTGTGTTCTTCCCATTTTTGATTATACTCTCTTCTTGAAATTGGCTTTGTTGAGAATAGTTTCTCCTTCTTTGATAAAATGAAACGGTCATTTGATGCCTTCTTGGCGGTATGAATTTTCTTCGATTATTATTTCGCACGGTACCTAATATGACATTGTTTTGTGGTACCCTTATGTGTTTGGGTCCTTTGGGATTAGTCTTGAGACTTTTAGGTCTCCAACAATAATTAGAACTATTTCTAGCCCGACAAGTATTTACCGTATGACCCTTTTTACCGCAATAAAAGCATGTAATAATTCTAGGAGCATAACGACCAATATGCATAGTGACTTGATCCTTTTTCATATGATTAACAATATTAGGCTTATGATCAAGTCCTTTATCACAATTATGAATATCAACAATATTGGACATTATATTGGTACTCAAGTTGGATTTTAATAAATCCTTTTTCATGCAATCAATATTCTCAACAAGAGTACTATTTTCTTTCTCAAGGTTTCTAACCTTATCAAGAGTGGTGGTGTGAGCACATGATAGTGATTCATAGGAAGTAAATAAACTATCCTTATCATTTTTCAAAACAATGAATTCCTTTTTCAAATTTTTGTATTTAACAAGTAAGTTTTGGAATTCATCTTGTAGCTCATTATAATCATTTTGCAAGTCACTATATTCATTTTGCAATTCATTGTCATAAGAAGTAGAGGGTTTAGAACTTACCTTGTTTTCTTCTTCGATGCCCATAAGACATTTTTCGGCTTCATCATCGGAATTTGTAAGAGGCTCATCCCATATTGTTGGATTTGATGTTGTATCCATTTGAGAATTAGATGCTTTTGAGTTGCTCCTTTTATTTGCATATACTTCATAGATGGCTTCTAGTTTTTGCCATACTTCATGTGCCGATCGAATACCTACAACATGATCAAATTCCAAGGTGGTAAGTGAACAATGTAAAATATTAAGAGCTTTACCATTTAAGGAGATGATTCTCTTCTCTTCATCATTGAGCTCTTTGAAGCCTTTAGAGGTGTGTGGTGTATTCTTCGTCGGAATAGATTCTCCATTGATGACGGTGTTCCAAATATCAAACCCGCAACCTTGTAAATAGCATTCCATTCTTTCTTTCCAAAATATAAAATTTTTGGAATCAAACCGAGGTGGCTTGGTGGTGGAGGTGCCGGAAAGATGAGCTTCGTTAGAGCCGACGATCGTTTCTCTTCACTCGCGATGTGAAACGAGCTTGCCAAAGAGTTTGGCTTTGATACCACTTGTAAGTCCAAGCGCTCACGATAATCTAGAGGGGGGGTGAATAGATTATCTCCATCTTTTCGATTTATCCCTCTTTTTCAAACCGAATGCTCAAACAAAATAATGAAGGTGCGGAATGTAAACAACACACGTCGATTTAAAGAGGTTCAACCCACCTAGGGCTAATCCTCTACCACCCCAAGATATCCGGGATGGATTTCGAAAGAAAAAGAATTTTATTAATTACCAAAATTAATACAAATTCAACTTACAACACCTTGAAGAGCACCACACTCTTCTTCAACACCACCTTTGAGATTACCACAATCTCACTTGAAGATTACCACAATCTCCAAACGGCACCTTGTGAAGATTACCACATCTTCACCCTTGAAGAGCACCACACTCTTCAACACCTCAACAAGAAGATTACCACAATCTTCTTACACCTAACACCTAGTTCACCCAAGTGTGTTCTTACCACAAGAACACTCACAAGGATATCTTGTGTTTGAATGACGACCACAAATTCAAGATTACAACTCGATAATTGATAATACAATAGAGTGCAAGTGTAATCAAGAATAGCCTAGACCTCAAGAATGTGAAAGTGAATAGCTAGGCAAATTACAACAAGAAATAAGACAATGTAAGAACAAGTGTATTCTTGAGTGTATCTTGTTGTGTTGTAGTTTTCTCTCTTATTGTTGTATTGGTTGCTCCAAAACTTCCTCTATTTATAGGAGATGATTGATCAAGCATAGGCTCCTCTTGGGGATTGAAAATCTACAAAAAATACAATTAAAATCAAGAATATAGTCATTTGAAATCAATCCCACAATTTAAGGAAATGTGTCTGTTGTCAAACGGTCATATTTTTTGTCTTTGTCATACATAGATGCGACCGGCCGCACAGAGATAAGAGTTAAAGAGAACACTTTGAAAAAAACAACAGGGCGGCAGGCGACGTAGGCCGACCGGTCGACCCCTGCTTTCAACCGGTCCCTCTTGTTTCAAAAATGCAAGGTTTTGTTCTGCTTCAAAAACGAAACTTGCAGTGCGGTCGACCGACGGCGACGGCCGACCGGACGGCGACGCCAGAGCGGCCGACCTTTGTTTTCTTTCCGTCTCATTTTCTGTTTCTAAAAACATCTTCGGTATGGGTTGCCCTATAGAGCGACCAGGTCGACCACGAGACATTTAAATGTTGTCCAATTTTTGTCGAATAAAACTCAAGAAATACTCCGAAAATATAGTAAAAACATTTTAAACCGATCGGAAGTATTAGGACAACATTTAGAAACATCGTTTGAGAGTGAAAACCCAATAACGTAAAATCATTAAAAGCGTTGTCCAATTTAGACGAAAATAAACTTTGAGAAAATACTCCTAAAATATTAAAATCATTTTAAATCATTTAGGAGTATTTGGACAACCTTTAAAAAACATTGTTTTGGTGATAAAATAAAATCATCAAAATTAAGATAAAAACATGTATCAAACGATTCTTTGCGGTGCTTTCTCAAGTTAATCTTGTGGCCGATGTGAAAGAATGGGTGGTAGACTGGGGCTACCAGGCACATTTGTGCAAATAGAGAAGCCTTTATGTCCTACAATTCGTGGGAGATGGAGAAGAACATGTGTATCTCGGGGACTCTCGAATCGCACAGGGTTCTTGTAAAGGCAAAGTTATGTTGAAACTCACATCCGCAAGACCTTGCTCTTAATGAAGTACTTCATGTGCCTACTATTAGGGCAAACTTGGTTTCGTTTCCTTGTTAGGAAAGGCTGAGTTAAAGTGTCATTTGAATCGACAAGATTGTAATGACAAAAATAATGTCCTTGTGGGCAAAGGCTATTGTAATCGTGGTCCGCTTTTGTACTCAATGTTTCGATGTTATTAATAAAATTGCATCTTCTTCCGCTTATATGATTGATTCTATTGATTTATGGCATGCTGCTAGATTAGGACATGTTAGTACGAGTTATATTCGTAAATGCAATCACTTGGTTTAATTTCTCGGAATGAATAATACTTGTGTGAATAAATGTGAAATATGTTGTGAAGCTAAATTGACTAAGAAAACTTGTTTTTCGAAGACAACGAGAATCAATTGCTTAGTCTAATTCATACCGACTTAGGAGACTTGAAACAAACTATGACTCGAGGAGGTAAAAACTATTACGTGACTTTTATAGATGACTATTCTAGATACACTAAGATATATTTGCTTAGAAATAAAGACGAAGCTTTTAACATGTTTCGGTTATACAAATCGAGGTTGAAAATCAATTAGACAAGAAGATTAAAAGAGTTAGATCGAGACAGGTGGCGAATATATTTTATTTAATGAATTTTGTGAACAAGAAGGAATAATTCATGAAGTCACTCCTCCATATTCACCCGAATCTAATGGTGTAGCTGAACGGAAAAATAGAACTTTAAAAGAAATGATGAATGCTATGCTCATTAGTTCAGGTGCTGCTGATAATCTTTGGGGTGAAGCTATATTATCTTCATGTCACTTACAAAATAGAATTCCCTATAAGAAAACCGGAAAGACACCTTATGAATTATGGAGAGGTTATCAACCTAACCTCAAATATTTAAAAGTGTGGGGTGCCTAGCAAAAGTTATGTTACACGATCCTAAGAGAAAGAAAATAGGTTCCAAAACATCGATTGTCTATTTATTGGTTATTGTGATCATAGTCTTTGCATATCGGTTTCTTGTTTTGAAAAGTGATGTGCTAGATGTTAATACAATTGTTGAAACAAAAATGTTTGAATTCTTTGAGCATATTTTTCCTTTGAAAACTGAAATAATTTCTCGTGCAACTGCTGAATCTACTTCTTATGCTCCTATTGAACATAATACTGAAAACTCTTTTGAGGAGTTAAGAAGGAGTAAGAGACAAAGAAAAGAAACTTCTTTTGGGAATGATTTTTATACATATCTTGTAGAAAATGAACCTTTAACATTTTCCGAAGCTGTTTCTTCTTCTGATTCTTTATACTGGAAAGAAGCCATCAAAACTGAAATTGATTCTATTGAACAAAACAAAACTTGGACTTTGGTTGATTTGCCACCTGGAGCTAGACCTATAGGTTGCAAATGGATTTTTAAGAAGAAATATAATCCTGATGGAACCATTGAAAAATATAAAGCTAGATTGGTTGCAAAAGGCTTTACTCAAAAACAAAATGTGGATTATTTTGATACTTTTGCACCAGTTACTAGAATTTCTTCTATTCGAGTTTTGATTGCTTTGGCTTCTATCCATAAACTTTTTATTCACCAAATGGATGTAAAAACTGCTTTCTTAAATGGTGATTTGGAAGATGAAATTTATATGGTGCAACCAAAAGGATGTGTTGTTTTCGAAAAGAAAACAAAGTTTGTAAATTACTTAAATCTTTGTATGGTTTAAAACAAACACCTAAGCAGTGGCATGAGAAATTTGATCAAGTTTTGTTGTCGATGGTTTTACTTACATTTGAAGATAGATGTGTTTATACAAAACTTGTTGATGATGAGTGCGTAATTATTTGCTTGTATGTGGATGACATGCTTATATTTGGCACTAAAATTGATTTAATATATAAATCAAAAGAATTCCTTGCTTCTAAATTTGATATGAAAGATATGGGGGAAGCAAAGGTGATATTGGGTGTTAAAATTATAAGGAGTGATAATGGAATAATGTTGTCGCAAGAACATTATGTTGAAAAACTTCTCAAGAAGTATGGACATTTTGACGTCAAACCAAAATGAGTACTCCTTATGATGCTAACACTCAATTAAAGAAAAATTTAGGTGATCCTGTGGCTCAATCAATATGCACGCATTATTATTGGAGTCTGTTGCATTTAATGAACTTCTCTCGCCGGACATAGCTTACGCTGTGTGTAGATTGAGCAGATATACTCATAATCCCAATCGTGACCATTGACCGCAATAGTCGACTAATGAGATATTTAAAAGGTACCATGAACTATGGTATCATGTATAGTGGATATCTGCTTTGTTTGAAGGATACGATGATGCGAATCGGATCTCGATTGAGATGAAATAAAATCCACTAGTGGTTACATATTCACTCTTGGTGGGGGTACGGTTGCTTGGAAGTCAGCTAAACAAACTATCATAGCAAAGTCTACCATGGAGTCTGAGTTTGTTGCCTTGGAGTTAGTTGGCAATGAGGCTGAGTGGTTGAGAAACTTCTTAGCAAATATTCCATTAGGTTCAAAACCAACACCTTCAGTGTCTATGCATTGTGATTGTCAAGCGGAATTGCAATTTCAAGAATAAAACCTTTAATGGTAAGAATAGACATATTCGTTTGAGACATAATGTGGTTAAACAGCTGTTAAATGATGGAGTTATATCCATTGATTATGTGAAGTCAGAATTGAATTTGGCCGATCCTCTGACTAAACCCTTGGGGAGAAAATTAATTAATGAAACATCGAGGGGAATGGAACTTAAGCCAACTTGAAAAATTAACAGTGATAGAAACCCTACCTTTGTGATTGGAGATCCCATGAATGAGGTTCATAGGGGTAATAACAAGTCACTTGTTAATTCTGCTAGCACAATAATTAATTGTCCCTTCCTATGGTGTGAGAAGTGCTAGATTGCAATTATGTGAGGATGAGATGTTAAGCTCTTAATGAATTTCATATCCCTTAAGGGTGGTATATTTAATTGCAAAATATACTTGATGAAATTCACCTATATGAGTGTGGAGTGGGGCCGCTCCTATGAGATTTTGGCATATCTCTAGAGCACTCATGAATTCCAGGCACGCGCATGGCCTATTAGCGCAAAACCGCATTGAACGACAAAATATTGAGAGAGTGTAATGTGATTGGTAAGATTTTAACTTACAATAAGAGTTCTTAGTTCATAGAAGCTACAAGCTTCACTAAAACTCTACTTTAAATCTTATTATTCTAGTTCTGGTTCATAGTCCAAAAGACACCAGATGCGATACATCTACACTCATTTTAGTAACCCAGCAAAATTCTCTAAATCCTTTTCTTTCGTTCTTTTGAAACATGTGGGGGATTGTTGGAAAATAGCTTTGGGGTGTTTCTAAAGAACTCCCATATCCCACATAGAATTTGTGTTGAAGTTTTCTTCTCTTTATTAATGGGAAACCCATATGGGCTTAGTAAAAAATGGGCCAAGTGATTAAGGGGCCTCGCGCACATAAAGAGTGGGCCAAATTAGCCGATTGTAGTGTAAAATCGACGATTTGCCCCCTGCTGGGCGATATAGTCGCGGCTCGGATTAGTTTTGCAACTTAAAAATTATTTTTATTTTGCTAATTTAAATCCTTACCCGAAAATATATTTTTCTACCTTACCCAAAAATATATTTTCAACCTTACCTCAATTATCCTATTTTTAGCCTAAACAAATTACTATATATTTTTCGGATGTGAGCCTACCTATTTTTCATAGGGTGGCTATGGTCTATCTTTTGTTCCCCTCTCACCTATAGCCGAAAGCTTGTCTCTATAGCCGCGTGTTTGTCCCTCTACTCGGAATTATTAACATTACCGTTGGAAGCCTTGTTCTATATCAGTAGAGCTTCCAGTCTTATGAGACATCTAATCTGAACACTTCTACCTCAAAGTTTATTTTGTTGGGTTACATTTGATTTTTGTTCGTTCGTTTTGTTCCGTTGAATCCGGGGGATTACGCAAATAAATCCTTTAGGGACGATGCAACTCGTGCACGCCGGAAATTATTTTTGGTGATTCAAGCTCTGCTAACGAAAATTTTGCCAACAGAAGGCATGTTAAATAACCTGATTAAACTGACTAAGCAATCCACATATATGAAAATATCATAATGCAGTCTAAAATATTCACACAAATCAGTCTAAAATAAACTAGCAAGTATACATGATTAACACAAAATTCATTCATTAACGAAAAATCTCAGAAAGGAGTAAAACTACATAAATGTATTTTTCTTACCTTCGCACCTTCACATACTTCACGGTCATACGATAAATGCAGTGCACCTTTCAAACATAAAAAACAAACAAGGATCAGCAATGATAGTCGGCGAGAAGGAGGGGGAAAATCAGACAAAAATCAAAACAATTAAAATCAGATTAGAGGGGAAAATTTGAATGAAAATGGTTAACAGTCGAACCATTTACAAATTGATAGTCAGACCATTTCACAGTCGATCGGAAATTTAATCCCATTGATAGTCGACGAGAAGGAGAAATGGATCGAAAATTTACCTTGTCGAGCTCACAACTGATTCTAGGGTTCTGGCTTCTTTAGGTGGCGATTAGATATGAAATAGATTCCATTTTTGTTTCGCTGGAGAATTTTTTTTGACCAAGCATGTGATTGTTTATGAAAATTTTCAGAAAAATATATTATTTTCTCACTTACAATTTTTCTTATTTTTTCTCTCATCAATCACATCTACACATTTTTTCACAAGAAACTAATCATTATTACACATTCTCCCACAAATTTCAAAATTCACTCACTCACACATTTCTAACTACCAATCACATCCAATCATTATTTTACTATTTATAAATCAAATCAACTTTCATAATTACTTTTTCATCTTATATCCAATCGCTCTATCAAAATTCATGTTTTTCTTCAAAAAAATTTTTTTACCAATATTCTCTAGAAAAATGAAAATTTTCAAAATGAAAGTATATCCAATCGCTCTCTTAGCATCTCGTAATATCCCTTTACAAATTTCCACTTGCAATAGTTCCAAAAATAAGGGCAAGGTATCAATTGGAGCCAGCTCAGCTGGTCAAAGGATCTTGCTTGGCACCATTAGGTCCTGGGTTCGAATCTCTCCAAATGATATTTACTAGAACCATGCCTCTCAAAAATCCTCCATACGCGTGGGCCAAGCGGTGTATACTAATCCGTAGGGCCAGTAGGAGTTGGGGTTTCTTGTGGTGGGGACCAGATGCGATCTTGGGGGTGGCTAGTATAAAAAGTTTACCCTCCAAAGTTTAACCAGGTGGCTTAGCCATTTCCACCACCACAAGAATTGTGGGATGGAGGTCGTGGTTCAAATCCCCGCTCCATCAAATTGTTTGTGGGGTGGAGGTCGAGGGTTCATATCCCTTCTCCATCAAATTGCTCCCCGGGGCATATGCGGTAGTGAAGATTTGGTGGGAACTCATCTTGAATAGATCCGTGTGGGTTCGATTCGGGGAGAGATCGTTATTAGTAGATTGGGGTCGAACATAATTGTTCTCTTTACCCGGGAGGATCCAGTTGTACGTCGCCAGACCCCGTCGAACACTCGCCAAAGGCGTGCACATCCTCCGCGTTTTACCTTGGCGGCGCAATGAGGAGCGGAGTTGTTGTCCTCAGGCATAGTCAGGCGTAAGCCTGGAAGCTGAGTTATCAAAAAAAAAAAAAAGAAAAAAAAGGCAAGGTGATAATTAATTTGACATATTGGAGGGCAAAAAAGAGATAGCCAAACTAGCGGAAAATCCAGATAAAAATATCGCGGGGGAGCTCAAGACAAATAATATGCCATTTCCAAGATTTACTGTTGGGCTTGGTCATTTCTCTCGGGCTGCTAACTTGACTACAAAACGTAAGATAAGCCCGGATAAATGGCCTAATCTTGATTTATTTGAGAAACCAAACGCGCCCTAAAAGTTTTTAAACCCAAATAAAATGGAAAATTGGAAATCTATTGCTCATATTAAAAAGTCAAATATACCCTTACCCTAACTCACTAGCTCCAGGTCAACGTTAGGGTTTTGGGGGCTGCCACGTATAAATATACATTAAACAACTTTCTGAAACCCTCAAGCTTCATCTGCGACCAAGGCTTTTGCACAAATTCAGCGGCGGCTTACGGTTGGAGGCGGAAAGAGGAAAATGGGACACTCCAACATTTGGAACTCTCACCCTAAGAACTATGGCCCCGGATCCCGGACCTGGTACCTCCATTTCTCAATCTGCATTTCAATTTCGTATTTCCTTGTAATTTTCATTCACATTTGCTTTGATTGTTGGTTAAATTCGTAGATAGGTTCTTTTTTCATGTTGAATTCGTTCTTTAATGCCTGAGCTATTTAGAAATTAGGAGGGAAACTTTTTTTATTATAACTTTTATCTTGTTATCTCATTATGTATGAGGCGATTGTGTTTGACGTAGAATAGTACGGCGGCTGAGTACATCAGATTTCAGTTTCAGGGTGTTCATGTAGAAGAAATTTGTTCTGTGAAATTGTATATTTTGGGATAATTATATGTATTAGTTGGTGATTTTTGTTTGTTAAGTGATTATTTGTTTTCTGTTCATGCGGCTAGTATATTGAACGTAATAATAGTACAGGGATGAGTACAATAAAATGTTTTGTGGTCATATTGCTGGTTCTTCAAAGTTGGAATTCATTGAAGATGAAAGGGCTTTGTAGAGTGTGCTTACACTCGCAAACTTTAATGTAATCAAGTCGTCATATGGCCAATGTCATATATGTTTTTTGCCCATTTAATAAGTTTGAGCCTGGTTAACAGTGTTGTTCGCCATGGTACTGATATTTTC
Organism: Rehmannia glutinosa; assembly: GCA_016081115.2. Lineage (NCBI taxonomy): Eukaryota > Viridiplantae > Streptophyta > Magnoliopsida > Lamiales > Orobanchaceae > Rehmannia > Rehmannia glutinosa. The sequence goes on from CM071937.1 coordinate 84,174,322, forward strand.
TTTCATATTGATTCCCTATTATATTATTAATGGTTCTACTAAAGTCTCTAATGCACCCTTTTGCATCTTCGTGTGACGCTTTTTTCTTTCTTGTCTTCTTTTAGACAAGATTCTTGCCATTTAGTGTTAGGAGCTGTATGACTTGTGCGTTATTTCTGCCGTCTTCTTAGAGTTGATTTTGACGTGTTTTGTTGCTCTGAATAATTAATCACCATTACATTCATTACCTGTTATCTGATTTCTTAGTTACATTAATTGTTTTATTGTATATGCTGAGATAGTACTAGGGAACGATTTTCACTTTTTTTTTCACTTTGTGACTTTTCTCACTGAAAATATCTGTTCAACATATTCTTCACATAGTTTCGATGCACTCCTATTTGTTTTTAGTACTGTCCAGCTGATGGATATGAGATAAGGACATTGTATCTATTGCATTTTAAAATTTTATGAGTTGCTGTTCTCTTTGTTTTCAGTTTTTGTATACGTATGTGCATATAAGTAAGAGTTGTTGCATCTGAGTAATTTTGGTTCTTGCATTATTTGTTCGTTCATTTTTTTAATCTTTTGGGGTTAAATTTTGGCAGTCGTGTGTGTGGGAACCCCCACGGGCTGATCAGAAAGTATGGACTGATGTGCTGCAGACAATGCTTCCGCAGCAACGCTAAGGAAATCGGTTTCATCAAAGTAATAATCTGTTTTCCCCTCATATATTTACATCACTTTTATTTCCATATATTACTGCTTGTTAATATCCATTGGTCTCTTATGTGATTGTTAGTCGAGCTATAAGTTTTACCGCATTTGCATTTGTCTTTGCAGTATCGCTGATCTTGGTACTCTTTCCTCGGTGGGATGCTTTTGAATATTTTACTTTTAACATGTCCAATCATCATTTCCAGCCATTCCACAGGAATGTGGGTAATGAGAATGATTATTTAATCTATGACTGAACTTGGATTTATTTCTGAAACAACCAAGTTTGTTCTTTTATATTCTGGTCTTTTTTTGTATTCTACATAATTGTCACACCTTTCTGTTTTTAGAATTTTCTTTTGCAATAGCTAATATTGAACTTGGATGTTCTCACCATTTACAGTGTTGCATATATCATCCCCAATATGGTATTGTTGACCTGAACATGATGCATCTTAAATTTATTTTGAAAACAAATGCAAGGGCATTTATAGGTGCAGTTGAGTATACTCTTTGGTGTACCCAAAACTAAATGGGGCATTGTTTCTACATATATTGTCGGTTTCACTGTTACATTTTTAGTATCAAATCCCCAAAATATATAAAGATTTTATACTGGTGCCTGCAAAGGTTGGCAAAAGTAGTCCTGCATAAATCACGATTTGCAAAAAGTTCCATAATTTCAAGAAAATATTATTAATTTCAGTTCTTCGACCACCTTGATCACCTGGAACTGAAAAAATTGCCAGAAAATCCACGCGTTCATAGTTCCGGTGGACGCGTGGATTATTTGAAATCAAGATACTTTTTTCTTCAAAATTACAGGACCTTTCCGCAAATCGTGATTTTTTCGAAGATTGTTATTGCAATTTTCCTTAGTTACATAATTAAAATTGCAATTTGCCCACAATTTAATATATGGATTTTAAATGATTCTAAAACTTGGTGCATTTTAGATGCATTGCAGTGATTGAATTCAAAATCGTATGGAATTTATCATCAGTACAAATAATATAATATACGTAGCTCTTGGCACTTTCATCATAGTGTAGAAGAAAAAGTACTTCGACGCAGGTGTCAAAAGAAAAAATTTACTTTTTTTTTTTGATGAAAATGTAAAAAATTTCATTAAAAAGGGTGAAAAATTACAAATTAAAAGAGGTATACCCCAGTGATTGAAAAAGTGTGTTATTTGGACATGCCCAAAACACACCAAAATTAATAAACCTCAACAGAGGTTTACTAAAAACAACAAAAGATCTCCAACCAATTAATTGAGGACAAAAGGGAGTGGGCAGTCACAACCTAACACTCCCAAGAGTACCTCAAGCAAGGGTGGCGAGAGATTTACAAGAAAATTTACAATTTGGAGGAGGGGCATACCCCATCATTATGTGAGAAGCTGGTCGAACCAGCCTAGTTGAGACAAGATGATATAAGCCCATCAGAAAGAAGAAAAATCTCATAGATTACCTCAAGGTTGCTTCAAATATCTTTTTTTTTTTTTTTTTCAAAAGAGAGAAACCTGCTGGGCACATATTGGGATCCGACCAGCCCAAAAGGGACTGGGGATCCAACATTTGCAACCCCAAACAGTTTCAAAAAAGAGAAACAGGGATCAACCAAGAATGAATCCAAAACCAATGGAGCCTTCCATTAAAAGGCAATCTCAAAAAATAGATTTAAGTCTGAAAAATAACCAATCAGAGGTGGAAAAGTACTGCAAATGCGCCTTGAATCAGATTGGGTCTCACTTCCGTCACGCGGGTACCCGCCCCGCCCCGCATATAATTTTAAGTTAAAAAATATATTTTAATATATATTTTACATATGTAATATATAATAATTTAATTTTTATGCATTCCTATATTATATTTAATATTTATAAATTGATAATAATAGATTTTGTAAATAATATTTTATAAATGTATATTTTTTTCATTTTTTTAATTTAATTTAATTCAAAACAGGCAGAATGGGTCGCCCCGCCCCGTCCCGTTCTAAGCACGGGGCGGGCATGGGTACCGACCGACCCGCCCCGCCTCATTGCCATCCATAAGGGTATGTTTGTTTTACATCCCCCAATTACCCATTTCTCCCAATCAGTTCCCCCAATCACCAACCAAACATACATTATGTTTCCCGATGCATTTCTCTACTAATACACACATTTCCCAATAAATCACATCAAACCCCCTTCCCCCAATCACTTCCCAGAAACTCCCCCAAATCTCTCCCAATCACTAAACAAACATACCCTAAGTCATTGCTTCATTTGGCGTTTTACGCCAAAATAAGGTTGGATTGGAAATGTTTCTTAACAAGAAATTATAGATATGAATGAAGATAAGACGCTATCATGATTGTGTCTTTTGAGTTAGTGACCACTTTTAAATGGTAACTAATTACACTTATATAACAGACATGACTAAATGATGGATGTGCTACTTTTGAAGTGATTGCACCTAAGATTGTACTTTAAGTCACATGGCTGATGCCCTTTAACTCTTCCAACCTCCATTATTTTGTTAATCTATCCTTCACTGAGTACTAACCGAATAAGGGTCTTTCTTTTTCATTTCGTTTTACTTTTTATTAAAAAAAACTTTAATTCTCTTAAGATATGTGAATCAAAAAAATGAGAATGGTGTGACACAGACGGAATAGGTTTCATCTACCAGAGTATTGTACATAGTGCCAAACACACTGTTTCAGTGCGGAGCCAGCACACAAAAGTGAGATAAACTGAATGAAAAACTCAATAATAGAAAATTATATAAACTCTAATTTAGCTTTTTTTCCTTTTATTTTTTTAGTACTGTCGTGGCAAAGACAAGCCTAGGTCGGGACCCAGTATGTCCCCTATCTCTATCATTGCACTATTTTCTTAAAATTCTGAGCCATGTTCGGTTTACGATTTTAAATCAGGTTGTCGGCACTGTTTGTTGAAATCTCGATGGTACGCTCTGAAGCACACTTTGCCTCTTCGATCCTGGGAGCAATGTTGAAGAGTATTAAAAAACAACAATTGAGATCCTCTATTTTAGTTAGTGTTTCATATTTTATTTTAACAGTATCAATACATGAGACGACATGTACATTGTGGCTTTATTTTTGTAGACGTGAGACATTCACATTTCATAAGAATATTAGATGAAATAGTTTAATCAAATTTGCATGAGTCAGCTTAGAACCAGGATCAATTAATCTAAACAATTATTATTGTTGGTGAGTTATTATTTATTAATCTAAAATGGTACAATCAATTTCGTTGATGGTTCCATTAATGACTCATCTACTGTTACTAAACTCAAAACACTGGCAATTTGCTGCACCCACTAATCTATTTTAAATTATTCTTTTTTGGAAGTAAGTCAGTTAAATTCAGAGTCAGATACTCAGAGTATCCTAAGTTCGTAATATGGCTGTATATGAATCGAGAGAGAGAAAAATCTAAAAATAAATTAATTTTAATTTGTTTCCCACAAGCAATACTGAATCTTTCTTTCTTTTACTTCGATTAAAGAAATTTCCAAAAAAATAAAATTAATAAATAAATAAAATTGAGAAAATGTTTTAAGATAAAAATAGAAAAAGGTAAATTAGTTAATTAGTAACACACACACGTGCATTGCCATGCTTGCATGTCCTAGTTGAAGAATTGAAAATATGGTAACTGTGTCTGTATGTATGTATATATACATGAGAGACAAGAGTTTATGTAATCAGTCGTCAGGACAAAATATTGACAGAGATTTTGTATGGGAAAATGAAATTTAACATTATGTCTAGACGCCACTAGATGGTGATCAAGGATTCATGATTGCAGATTTGCAGTATTGGATTCTACGGACACAATGATAAATAAAAACGAATACGAATACGTACAACTATAAATGAAAAAAAAATCATAAAAGATTTTAAAGGCAAAATTGTTTCTTTACTCCTCTAAGTAGGCCAACGACTAAATCTCCAAGTAAACTTACTTAGAGGGCTAGAAAACAATAAGTTGTAATGGGTCAAAATGACATGACCATTTTTATAATAAAAAAAATGAAAACTAACCATTTTTTGGAAACAAATATTTTTTAGCCATTTGACACAACAAAAGACATTTATACGTTTTTAACATATTTGTTTGATATTTGGTCTCTTATCTCTCCTGTCTCTATCCTCTACTCTCTATTTCAAACATTTTAAAAAATTTGAATTGGTATTTTTTGTTTTTGTATATGCGATATTGGTATTGAATTGTAGATATCAAAAAGATAATTAATTTAATATATTATACATGCAAAATTGATTTGAAACGAAAAAATTATGTAAATTCAAAGTTTTTTGGAGAAAAACAAAATAACTGACTTGTGAAAATAGACTAAAATATATCAAGTTAAATGTAATTGGATATCGAGTTACATAACTCGATATGCAGTTATGATTACTCGATATCCAGTTACCTACAAGAGAGATTTTCTTTTTTAATCTTTTACTAGGCGTTGGTTTGACTTGATATCGAGTTACATAACTCGATATGCAGTTATGATTACTTGATATCCAGTTACATAATTGGATATCGAGTTACCTACAAGAGATATTTTCTTTTTTAATCTTTTACTAGGCGCTGGTTTGACTTGATATCGAGTTACATATCTCGATATCGAGTTATGTAATTAAAATCCTCGTCATCATCTTCATTCACCCCAAATACCTTTAACGAAGGATTAAACTTTTCAGCACAAACCTAAATTGTCTAAATCCTAAAAAATTCTACAATTCTAACAACAAATCATAACATAAACAACTATAAACTAACTAAATCAACAAGAATTGTGAAATTAAAGGAATTGAGTGAAGTGAGAGATACAACCACTCCGTAGAATCCATTTTTGCAAGTCGTTGGAATATGATTTTGTTTCCAATTTTTTATTGTTGAGTTATGAGGATGCATGTGTCACTCGAAAGACTGTAAATTGGCTTAAGGGGCAATTTTGAAATTTTACATATCAAAATAGCTAAAAAACATGTTTCAAAAAGATGTCTAAAAAATTATTTTGGTTTAATAAGAATAACTAAAAAACCTAGGCACTCATACAATATTGCTAATATTTAATTAAGTATCCCATATATATTATTCCGCAAATGATGTTATTGGAAGTTGAACGTGTATCAATTCATAATTACAATTAAATTATTTCTAGTGCACTAGGAAGACGAGACACAAAAAACAAAAAGGGTAATTACCATGCAAATAATATACGAACATGTAAGTGCCCTCGATTTTTACTATTTTGGATTTTTTTTTGACGCAACTATTTTGGATTTTAATTATATTTTATGTTGTACTATATATAATTAATTTTAAGTCTATTTATATAAAAAAATATATGCATAATTCATATGTGCATGCAGCGACAAAGCCGCTATGGGGCCAAGGGGGTAGGGGTGTCAATCGTGTCGTGTTTCGTGTTCGCGGGTCGTGTTTTTACACAGGTATTACAGGTTTGACACGAACCCGAATCCGATCCGTTTAATTATTCGTGTCAAGACACACGACTCGTTTATGACACGGGTAACCCGACCCAACACGAAAACCTGTATATTTAAACTTGACACGAAAAAAATAAAATAAAAAAATCAGAAAAAATTGAAATTACTAATAAAAAATACATAAAATATTAAAAATTATTACAAAAATGCATTTAATAATTTTTCCATCATCATATAACTAACTAAAACATCACAAAATATTAAAATACTATATCACTATAAAATTAAATGGCTTACATAGGTCAATCGTGTCGACCCGACCTGACCTATTTATTTTTCGTGTTATCCGTGCCCGACCCGATTTTGACCCGAACCTCATTGGTTGTACACATACTGCTAAATTCGTGTTAGGTTCGTGTCGGGTTATCGTGTCGCGTCACAAATTGGCGTCCCTAGGGTCATTGGTCTCCCTTGATTTTTGAAAATCAATTAGGGGTATTTTGGTAATTTTACTTTATAAAATAGAAAAAAATGGAATAAAATCTTCGAGGGCGCGATTGGATATGCTTTCATTTTGAAATTTTCATTTTGCTAGAGAATAGTGGTAAAAAAAATTTGGAAGAAAAAAGTTGAATTTTGAGAGTGTGATTGGATGCGAGATGAAAATGTAATGATAAAAGTTGATTTAAAATAGTAAAATTTGATATGAATGATAGTTAGAAATGTGTGAGTGAGTGAATAGTAAAATTAGTGGGAGAATATATAATAATAATTTGTGAAAAAATGTGTAGATGTGATTGGTAAGAGAAAAAAATGAGAAAAAGTGAACGTGAGAGAATATTATATTTTCTGAAATTTTTCATAAACAATCGTATGTCTGGTTAAAAAAAATTCTCCAACGGAACAAAATGAATCTACTTTCCTATTTGTGAAACTTGAAAAATCTTTGAATCTTGTTCATTTTTTTATTTCTCAAAATTTTGTATATTTTCTTTTGCTCCACTATAAATTTTGTATATTTTTGCTCCACCAAAATTTTGTACATTTTTCCCCATATTTTTCTTTTGAAATATTAGCAATGAAGCTATTATGCAAAGATTTGAAAATATGAAAAATAGAAGAGAAATATTATGATATGTTGATGTAATTGTATTATATTTTTTCTTTTTGAATATTAAGATGTAATTGAATTAATACATTAACTTTACCAAAATTGAATTTTATTTATAGTTTTACTTTTTAGAGTTGATATATTATATTTTATTTTTTATATTAATGTTTGTTGGTCTCTGATAAGTGTCATTTTGTACATATTTTATATTATTAATTCAATAGTTTTTGAATTGTTTTGTTAGAAAAATCATAGTTTCTCAAGTATTTCTGTAGCATTTCATAGTGTGATGTGTTTAACATTATAGGTGGAGCAATTTGGAGCAATGTGAAGCAAATATTACTTGAAAAAAGGCAAGAAAATCACTCAACATGACTTGGGGTGTCAAGTAACATGGCCATGTTCAAAAAGAAGGAAATAAATTGGATAAAAATTGGAAAAAGGGTCCAAAACCGGCCAAGCCGTGTCACCAAACACGGCCATGTTGAAGGGGATCAAAAGAGGAAGAAAAACCGCACAAAACAGGCCCGAACACGGCCTGGCCGTATTGTACAACACGGCCGTGTCGCACAACACGGCCTGGCCGTGTCACACGACACGGCCGTGTCAGGCAATTTTACAGAAAAATTTGTGCAGCACGGCCTGGCCGTGCTGCCCGACACGGGCGTGTCCGGGACCCCTTTTTGCAACTTTTCCATGTGAAAATTATGGACAACTCACCTACCAAGCCTTTTGACCACTTTTATACACCTTTAACACCCAATTTTGCTGCAACATGTCCCCATATTCCCTCAATCATCATGTGTATACAATGATTCAACCAACTCAACCATGAATGTGCACACAATGATTCAACTAACAAGCATGGAAATGGGGCATTTGTTAATATGGTATTTCACAAGATGGTGCTTATAAAAGCCAGGAGTTTGAGTTGGAAAATCATTCATGTAATATTCACTCATAGAGAGATTCATAGTGTTTAACATTTTGAGTGGAATTGGGATCAAGAGGTCTTGGAGGAGTAAGCTTGAGGCAACATTGGGGAAGAAGGCTTGGAGCAACATCATCAAGTCAATTGAGATTTTGATAAAGATAAGTACACCATGTCTACAATGTTTACATCTTCTTGTGTAATTTATTCTTTGGTCAAAATCATGTGTAGCTAAACTCCTAGTGTTTGAATGTAATGAACTCTAGTATGGATTTGTGATTAAGGTGTGTATGTTTTTAATAAAATCTTCATGTCTTGTGTGATTCACTTATATTATGCTTCGTTCATTCGAATTGATATATGCGCAATATTGATTTGAAGTTTATTTTTCATCCGGAAATCGAGATTCATGGTGAAATAGAACCTATATAAGTGAAAAGAGTTGCATGCAATCCTAGATATAGGACGACATAAATCTTCTGGATTAGGGTCAAACCTAATATGGGAATTCATAAATCGTTATAATGCAATCTTGGGGGTTTTAACTAGAAAGAGATTTCAGTTAATCAACTTGAGATTAGGAGTTTTTCGCCTTGAGAAAGGGATTAACTTAAATCGGGAATTTCTACGGTCCACATAGCATGAGATTTTATTAAAAGAGGTTGGTTTTTGCTTAAGGGCTTATGGTTGAATTTTTAACTTGTCAAATCACAAAAACATTCTAGAGGGATTTACATTCAAACACACTTTTATCTCTTGATTTCTTATTCTACAAATTTTATTTCATTTTTACACTTCGATAATTTAGATTCTTTATCAAACAAAAACTCTGAAAATTGTTAGATTAAATAACAAAAAAGACGGTAATTATTAGTACTTATAATCCTCGTGGGAATGACACTCGGTACTCAATAATCTATACTATAAAACGATAGGTGCACTTGCCTACGGTTTTAAAGGTAGCTTTTGAGCCATCAAGTTTTTGGCGCCGTTGCCGGGGATTGTAATATTAAGAAAACCTTATTTTTGTTAATTTAATCATTTTTTTTATTTTTATCAATTGTCTTTCTAGGTATATATATCTTTTTAAGTCTTGGATTATACTTATCCTCCTTGTTTACTACAGTGCATGCCTACTCGTCGCCGAATCTGGAAGCGCGAGACCGCCGGTAGCAACACAGAGGAAAGTATTAGTACAGACCACGAGGAGGATACTAACGAAAGCAAGGATCCCGATATGGCGGATGAACAACAAAGAACCATGTACGACTACGCCAAGCCATCTATGGACGGTACGTCGTCTAGTATCGTAAGGCCCGCTGTTGCAGCCAATAATTTCGAAATCAAACCGAATGTCATTCAAATGGTGCAACAATTTGTCCAATTCGACGGCTTACCAGATGAAGATCCAAATAATCATATCGCGAATTTCCTCGAAATTTGCGATACTTTCAAAATAAATGGAGTCTCTGACGATGCCATCCGTTTACGCTTATTCCCATTTACTCTTCGGGGACGGGCTAAACAATGGTTAAACACTTTGCCGAAGGGAACAATCACAACATGGAGCATTATGGCGGAAAAATTCCTTTTAAAGTATTTCCCACCCGCTAAAACCGCACGATTGAGGAATGAGATCTCTTCATTCACTCAAGAGGACGATGAAACCTTGTACGACACTTGGGAGAGATTCAAAGAATTGCTGCGAAAATGCCCACATCATGGTCTTCCCATTTGGATGCAAGTCCAAACATTTTACAATGGGTTGCTCTCATCGACAAGGCAAATGATTGATGCGGCGGCGGGGGGAACATTGAACAATAAGACACCCGAAGCCGCCCAAGATCTCATAGAAGGAATGGCCATGAATGGCTATCAATGGCAATCCGTACGGGGAAAAACCAACAGGTCAGTGGGAGTATATAATGCGGACGCGGTGGTAACTCTAGCCGCACAGGTCGAAGCTCTAACTCAGAAAATCGACGGGTTGGCAGCTCCAAAACCACCAACACAACAAGCCTTCTCATGCGAGACTTGTGGAGGATCGCACAATCACCAAGATTGCCCTCACGCGATACCGCCACATGAACAAGTGGATTATCTAGGTAATCAATCTCGACCCTTTCAAAATAATCCTTTCAGCAACACTTATAATCCAGGTTGGCGTCAACACCCGAACTTTAGTTGGGGAAATCAAGGTCAACAGAAGCCTAATCCAAACGCACTCCCCAATTGCTCGCACCTCCCGGTTTCAAATCCGCGAAAACCAAGTTTGGAGGACTTATCGTCCAAATTTGTCCAAACAACGGAAACCCGTTTCACGGCCACCGAAACATCCTTAAGGAACCAAGAAGCATCCATTCGCAACTTGGAAAATCAAATTGGTCAAATTGCCAAAATGATCTCCGAAAGGCCACAAGGGAGCTTACCTAGCAACACCGAGCCAAATCCAAGAGAACAGTAAAAGCAATTACTCTAAGGAGTGGAACAAAGCTAGACGAAGACGGATGCGGAGGACGAACCCACGCCCATACAACAAAAAAAGAAGAACAGTATCCAAGGAAACAAAGAAAATGGTACCGGAATTCCAACCACCTATTCCGTATCCAAGTCGATTACGTAAGGACAAACATGATGACCAATTTGGTAAGTTCTTGGATTTATTTAAACAATTGCACATCAATATTCCTTTTGTTGAAGCCCTTTCACGATGCCAAAATATGCCAAGTTTCTAAAAGATCTTCTTTCAAATAAGAAGAAGCTTGAAGAAATATCCATGGTGCAATTAAATGAGGAATGCTCGGCAATTTTGCAAAACAAGTTACCTCGTAAAAATCAAAGATCCAGGGAGTTTTACTATTCCTTGTCATGTCGGTAATTTGATCGCTGATCGGGCATTGGCGTCGATCTAGGGCTAGCATTAATTTGATGCCTTATGATTTATTCAAACAAATGGGTCTAGGAGAGCCAAAACCAACTAGGATGAGCCCGCAATTAGGTAGCCGACAGATCTATTAAATATCCTAGAGGCATTGTTGAAGATGTTTTGGTCAAAGTCGATAAGTTTATATTTCTGTCGATTTTGTAATTCTTGATATGCATACGATGTCGAAGTCCCTTTGATCCTAGGGCGTCCATTTTTAGCTACTGCTAAGGCAATCATTGACGTGCATGATGGCAAACTGATTTTAAGAGTCGAAGATGAACAAGTCATTTTTAAAATCGCTACATCAATGAAAAATACGATAGATAAAGATGACTCATGTTTTGCTATTGATCTTATCGATATGGAGATAACCAACTCTCTACCAAGCATGATTTCTAAATCGAATTTTTGGAGACTTGTATTGTTCAAAGTGCAGGTATATCGGATGAAAACCCCTTTCTTAGGGAATCCGTACTCGCATTGGAGGAAAACAAACCAACAGAACGACAGATAGAGTTCGAAAAGATTGAAAACTCACAGGTGGGGCATATCAAACCATCCATTGAGGATCCACCACTGTTGGAGCTGAAGGAGTTACCCGAACACTTGGAATATGCATTTCTAGCCGAGAACGCCAAACTTCCCGTAATTATTTCCTCCAATTTATCTTCTCATCAAAAGGATAGATTGTTGGCAATATTACGGGAACATAAAAAGGCCATCGCTTGGAAAATCTCCGACATTCGAGGGATCAATCCTTCCTTTTGCACTCACAAGATTTTGATGGAGGAAAACTTCAAGCCGGTTGTTCTACCTCAGCGTCGCTTAAATCCAAACATGAAAGAGGTAGTTAAAGCAGAGGTAATCAAACTACTAGATCTTTGGGCTCATCTATCCAATCTCTGACAGTAATTGGGTAAGTCCAGTTCAAGTGGTCCCAAAGAAAGGTGGGATGACGGTGGTACCAAATGAAAAGAATGAACTTATTCCGATGCGAACGGTAACAGGTTGGCGATTTTGCATCGACACGACGACTTAACGATGCTACTCGCAAGGACCACTTTCCTTACCTTTTATTGATCAAATGCTTGAACGCTTATCCGGTCACCTCTATTATTGCTTCCTTGATGGCATGTCGGGTTATTTTCAGATTCGATAGCACCGGAGGATCAAGAGAAAACCACTTTCACTTGTCCCTACGGTACTTTCGCTATAGACGCATGCCTTTTGGGTTGTGCAACGCACCAAAGAACTTTTCAACGTCGTATGCTTGCCATCTTCGACGAGCTTGTAGAAGAAATCATGGAAGTCTTCATGGATGACTTCTCGGTTTTTGGGGATTCATTTGATCTTTGTCTTGCAAATCTTAAAAAGTCCTTGTTCGTTGCGAAGAGACTAACCTGTACTTAATCGGGAAAATGCCACTTCATGGTACAAGAAGGCATTGTTTTGGGGCATAAAATTTCTTGCAGGGAATTGAAGTTGACAAAGCGAAAGTTGATACAATCTCCAAATTGCCACCGCCCGCCTCGGTGAAGGCTATCCGGCTTTTTTGGGGCACGCCGGGTTTTATAGGCGCTTTATCAAGGATTTTTCAAAAATCGCCCGCCACTTACTCGCTTTTTAGAAAAGGATGCGCTTTTGATATCAACGATGAATGTCTCCAAGCATTCAACACTTTGAAAGAAAAACTCACCACTTCTCCCATCATGGTGGCTCCGGATTGGTCTCAACCGTTCGAACTCATGTGTGATGCTAGTGACTATGCGGTAGGAGCAAGATTTGGGCAACGAAAAGATAAACACTTCCGGCCAATTTACTATGCAAGTAAGACTTTGAATCCTGCTCAATCCCACTATACAACTACCGAAAAGGAACTACTTGCGGTGGTTTTCGCCTTTGACAAATTTCGGTCATACTTGATTCTATCCAAAGTCATTGTTTATACGGATCACTCGCTTTACGCTATTTGCTCGACAAAAATGACGCAAAACCACGACCGATTCGATGGGTTCTCTTACTCCAAGAATTCGATGTGGAAATCAAAGATAAACGGGTGCCGAAAATCTTGCCGCCGACCACCTATCTCGGCTTGAGCACTCCAAGACCAATGAGCAACACAATGGACATATCAACGATTCTTTCCCAGGATGAGCAACTCTTTGCCCTTAACTCAATTTCAATTGATATTCCTTGGTTTGCAGATTTCGCTAATTATCTTGCAGAAAAAATTCTCCCAAAAGGGATGACTCATCAACAAAAGAAGAAATTCTTTTCGGACCTCAAGTATTATATTTGGGACGATCCCCACCTCTTCCGAGTTTGTGCGGATCAAATCATACGAAGGTGTGTTGCACTTCCCGAAACAATCTCCATCTTGAATCATTGTCACAAAGGACCCACCGGTGGACATTATCAAGCAAATACTACGGCACGCAAGGTCCTTGAGTCGGGTTTCTATTGGCCTACACTTTTCAAAGACGCAAAACGGTATGTTGAAACTTGTGATAGTTGTCAACGAACAGAAATATTTCTCGAAGAAATGAGATGCCCCAAAACGGTATACTTGTTTGTGAAATTTTTGATGTTTGGGGTATTGATTTTATGGGACCTTTTCCTAAGCGTCGTTTGGCAATAAATATATTTTGGTAGCCGTTGACTACGTGTCTAAGTGGGTAGAGGCTCAAGCTTTACCTAAAAATGATGCTCGAGTGGTGGTGCATTTTCTCAAAAACTTTTTACCCGGTTTGGTACACCACGAGCCATCATTAGCGATAGAGGCACCCACTTTTGTAATAATCAATTTGATAAGGTTTTAAAGCGTTATGGTGTCACACACCGAGTCGCGACCGCTTATCATCCCCAAACTAGCGGTCAAGTCGAAGTGTCCAACCGCGAATTAAAACGAATTTTGGAAAAAACGGTTGGGCACTCTCGCAAGGATTGGTCCTCAAACTCGATGATGCCCTTTGGGCTTATAGAACGGCTTTCAAAACGCCAATAGGGACTACCCCATACCGACTGTCTATGGTAAAGCATGTCATTTGCCGGTTGAGCTTGAACATAAAGCCTTTTGGGCTATTAAAATGCTTAATTATGACTTGTCAAGTGCGAGAAATAACCGTTTATTGCGGATTAACGAACTCGAAGAATGGCGAAATTTGGCATACGAGAATTCGAAAATTTACAAGAACGAACGAAACAATGGCATGACAAGCACATTAAGCACAAGAGGAATTCCAACCGGGTGATCGGTGTTACTATTCAATTCCCGACTTCGCTATTTCCGGTAAGTTAAAATCCAGGTGGTCCGGCCATTCATCACTTTCAAGTGTTTTCCTTACGGAACTATCGAAATTACACACAAGGAATGGGCACCTTTAAGGTAAACGGACACCGTCTAAAGCTTTATTTTGGGGCACCATCGATGATGAGTATAGAGATTCCCTCAAGCTTGAGGATCTCCCAAATACATCACACAATTAGAGGTGAATCACCCAAATATACGACATTAAAGAAGCGCTACCCGGGAGGCAACCCGATGATTTTTGTATCAATTTGTTTCAAATTTTTACTTAGGATTCATTTTTTTTTACTCGGGATGATATTTAAAAAAAAAAAAAAAAAAAAAAATTTACTGACTCGGGACACGGGAGTAGGGCCGTGTCTTCCGATGGCCGTGTCCAAATCCACCAATTTTCCCTTTTATATTTTAAATAAAAAAAAAAAAAAAAAATTGGCCCGAACACGGCCGGGCCGTGTCGCCCGACACGGCCGTGTTCGGGCCCAAAAATTTTTTTCGCCAAAACAGCCCGGAACACGGCCAGGCCGTGTCGCCCGACACGGCCGTGTCCGGGCTGTTAAAAAACAGGGGGGTTCGATTTGGGCCATTTTTTTCGATTTTCTTCATTTCAAAACCCTAAAAACCCCTCTTCTTCACCAAAATTTTCCCCAAATTCACCTCACTCTTCCATCTAAACTCAAATTCTTCCATAAAACACCATCTTTTCTCCATTGCCAACACTTCTACCGATTGATTGTTAGGAATTTTGTGGGTTTTTGGGAGATTTCTCTTGTGGGTGTCTATTTCAAGGTATGATTTTCTATGTTACTTTTTGTGTTTAATTTCATCATTTTTGTTTTTATGCTTTCAATTTGTTCATAATTGTTTGAAATTTCTATCATTTAGGGCTTTTTGATTTAGCTTAAATTTTTGGAATTTTTATGCCTAATTATTTGTGTTGAAGATGAGGGTATTTTTGGATTTTTATGGTGATAATGTTGGCCCCATGTGCTATTGAAATTTGTAGTATGTGAAGATTGGTGTGACTATTGAAATTTGTATGGGTAAAATCATGTGAAGTCAATTGTTGGAATTATCTTGCTTAATTTCACCAACAAAATTGGTCATAAACGAATGAAAGGGTTTATTGTTGCCTAAATATAACGATATGAGCGTTTGTTGATTGATTGATTGTTAGAATCATATGATTGATCATGCGTGGAAACCGTGCTTTGTTGTAACTTACTTGCTATTTTGATGAGAACTTGAAGGTGATGGGATAATGTTGTTGTTGGGAAGTTAATTGAGGCATGGTTTTTATAGGATAGTTGGTTTTCAAAGAAATATTAATAGTAACTGTCCTTGTATTGCATGTTGCTATCAAATTTTCCTTTTTCGGACTACCATGTCAAAACGGCCGAGTTACCGCTCCTTCCGGTCCGGGGACCCTCGGCTCTCGCCGCCCCTCCCGGCTAATCCACCAAGTAATCGTCATGGCATTCTATTCCGGGATGACGAACAAGCAACCCGATATCAACAATTGTTGAGTAAACCATTGCACAACACCAGGTATCCGGACGCCATGACATTAGAGACCCTTGGGCTACAAGAAGATATTGATTGGATGTTTGAACAAGTTGGGTGGGGACAATTCATGGGTGCGAAAGCACCAACTTATGAGCGCGTCACACCGGAATTCCTTAGCTCATTTAACGCCGAAATCCTCACGGAACTCATGCTAGGGGACGGCCTCATCTCTTTTCGCTTGTTCAATCAAGAGTATACATTGACTCTTGCCGACTTCAATCAAATATATGGTCTTCCAACTGATGGTAACAGACGCTTTCTAGCGACTTTAATGCACAGCGGTTTTGGAATGAAATAGTCAGTAAGTCCAAGCGCTACGATAATCTAGAGGGGGGTGAATAGATTATCTCCATCTTTTCGTTTTCGACCTCTTTTTCAAACCGAATGCTCAAACAAAATAATACGGTGCGGAATGTAAACGATGACACACGTCGATTTAAAGAGGTTCAACCCACCTAGGGCCTAATCCTCTACCACCCCAAAGATATCCTGGATGGATTTGAAAATAAAAAAGATTTTATTAATAATTACCAAAATTATTACAACAAAATCTTACACCAACACCTTGAAGAGCACCACACTCTTCTTCAACACCACCTTGAGATTACCACAATCTCACTTGAAGATTACCACAATCTCCAAACGGCACCTTATGAAGATTACCACAATCTTCACCCTTGAAGAGCACCACACTCTTCAACACCTCAACAAGAAGATTACCACAATCTTCTTACACCTAACACCTAGTTCACCCAAGTGTGTTCTTACCACAAGAACACTCACAAGGATATCTTGTGTTTGAATGACGACCACAAATTCAAGATTACAACTCGATAATTGATAATACAATAGAGTGCAAGTGTAATCAAGAATAGCCTAGACCTCAAGAATGTGAAAGTGATAAGCTAGGCAATTTACAACAAGAATAATGACAATAGAAGACCAAGTGTTTGCTTGAGAATATCTTGTTGTGTTGTGTTGTTCTCTCTTTTTTTTTGTGTTGCTTCAATTCTTCCTCTATTTATAGGAGATGATTGATACTTGATAGGCTCCTCTTGGAATCTGATTTCTACAAAAAATTGCAATTAAAATCAAGATTATAGCTGTTAGAAATCAATCCCACAATTTAGGAAAAAGTCATCACTGCACAACGGTTAGAATTTTCTTTGTCAAAGCATAGGGCGACCGGTCGCACAAAATAGAAGTTTGAAAATGAGAAAACACATTTACACAGGGCGACCGGTCGACGGGGGGTCCGACCGGTCGACCCTTACTTCAACCGGTCGCACAACTTCAAAAAACGAAGGGCAAATGTTCTGTTTCAATTTTTGCTCCCAGGTACCGGTCGCCCAAGGGGTCGACCGGTCGACACCCACCGGTTGCCCTATAGGGCGACCGGTTGCCTGACCATTTTCTCGCAAACATGAAGTTTTCTGTTTTTCTCAACTTTCAGTGCACGGGTTGCCCTATACTGACCGGTTGACCTCAAAACAAAAGTGTTGTCCAATTTTATATCGATAATAGACTTCAAGAAATACTCCGAAAAATAGTGAAAACATTTTAGACCGATCGGGAGTATTAGGACAACATTTAGAAAACATTGTTTTGGTGTAAAAATTATTAAAAGTGTTGTCCAATTTTGTCGAAAATAAAACTTGAAGAAATACTCCGGAAAATATTAAAACCATTTTGAATCATTTAGGAGTATTTGGACAACCTTTAAAACCATTGTTTTGGTGTAAAATCAAAATCATCAAAATCATGATAAAACCATTTATCAAACAATCTCCCCCTTTTTGATGATTACAAACCAAAACAATTTTAACGAGGTCGATTTTGAAAACAAAACAATTTTACCGGTTAAAGAGAACTATCCGTTGTGAGCGACAAAATTCCATGCAATAAAAACGCAAGGATGGGAGTAGAGATATTCAAATACATATTACAAATGCTCCCCCTATCAACATGCACAACAAGAGTTATAAAGAAGCAACTAAATCAAAAGCTAAAGGCTTAGCTTTTCAATATTGAGCTTAAGTATCAAAACTTAAAAGCTCCCCACAAAGAGACATCGTTAGAAACATATATAGGTCCATACTACAACAAATGGACTAAGAAACATATACAACCACAATATACCAAGAGTGGACAAAATATGATCCACAACTTATGACTTTCAATAGCCACAACATGACTTTCAATAGCCGCAACTTATAGCTACTATTCGTTGAGCTTTTCTTAGCTTCTTTGAGCTAAAGAGCTTATAACCTATTTCTCCCCCTTTGGAATCATCAAAAAGAATGTTAGCACGATAAACACATCATATATTCTTAGCAAAGTGTGCAAGTAAACCGATGTATCGAGCCAATTTGAACATTGAAGCTTTTAAACCAATTAGGAAGGAAAAGTCGAATCATACGACTTGAAGAAGCTTATGAAAACTCATTTGATAAGCAAAACATGATCTCCATAAATATATAAGATTTTTGAAAACGAGAGAATCATGTAGGTGATGAATTTTTCATTGAAACGTTTTATCAAACACTTGGCGGGCGTCAAAAATTGAAAAAGAGATATATAGCCCTTGTAAAAGAAAACAAGCCAAGTTTTTCATCACCAAATGCAATTTAATAAATATCATTCATCAACAATCAATAAGCTCATCTCAAACATATACAATTAGCATCAAGAATTTGACATTTAAATCAAGTTCTCAAGGGTTCAACCCAATTGAGCTAAAGAAGTAGAATTCTTACCATTCAATTGGTAAAGACGAGCAATGATGATGATAGTCGAGCTAGATAATCCCCAGAATATATAATTCATGCATCAAAACTCATTTGAAGTGAATTGTGTGTGAAATTTGCAAAGGGGACGAAAAATGGCCAAAAGAAGTTAATCTTGCGAATGCTGAAGACAGAACCATTTTTATCCAATATTTTGCTTAGGGCGACCGGTCGTGGTTGAGGGCGACGGTCGGCGTTGAGGGCGACCGTTGCCCTCAACCCCTTCAAATTTCACCTCACTGTCGGGTTTTCCAAAAATCCGAATTTTCAACCAAAAATCCGATTTTTCGCCCCTAAGTTTTAAAAACGTGTAAAATGCAAACGAAAGCTTCATTCAATATGCATTATGTCATAATCAAGCTCGAAATGAGGTAAAATACTCGGCGGTAAATGAACAAATATCCGCGAGTTATCCTTGAGACGGAATTAAACACATCTCAAGTTTTTGTTAAAAACGCAATCCCTTAGAAAGTTTTTCGAATCTCAATATGTTTAGTTCGATTATGACGAACTATATTTTGAATAATTTTCACCGGACTTGTTATCCCGAAAAAATAAGAACATTTTAAAGCTTTGGATACAACAAGTCATAAGAAGAAGTGCCTTTCAAATATTTGAAAATTTCTTTTAACGGCACTTTAATGAGATTCGTTGGGATAGTTTTTTTGAAGTCGAGCATATAGACATAAGGCATATGGAATGTCGAGTCTATAGGAATAATACAAGAAAACATACCTCAAATTTGTTTGTCAACCGACATGCCTTTCTCAACCTTTGTCAATCTTTAGCCATAGAGGTTGAGATAGTTTTTCTTTCTTCAATGCCTAACTCCTTCAAGAGTTCTTTTGAAATATAACCATCTTCTTGGCATTGAATAATTTGAAGTCCAAGCGATAAATTGAGCTCCTCATCATGCTCATCTCGAGTTCACCTAGTATCAACTTAGAAAAATATCTTGCACAAATATTCATTAGTAGCACCAAAAATATTCTCATAAATATGCACAAGTTTAAACAACCTTGCCCTTTTTCACAAACAAAGAGAGTAGTATCAACTTTACCTTTTGTAAAATCATTTAGCAAAAATAGCTAAGTCTATCATACCATACACGGGTACTTGTTTTAAACCATACAAGGCCTTAAAAACAATCATTTGGCCTAGAAAAATTTTAAACCCCGGAGGTTGTTTTACATAGACTTCTTCTTGAATAAAACCATTGAGAAAATTGGATTTAACATCCATTTGGTAAAGTTTGAAATTTTCTTAGAACAAGAATGGGCAAGTAAAATGCAAATAGCTACTAAATGTGCTATGAGTGCAAATGTTACATCAAAATCAATTACCTTCTTCTTGAAAATACCTTCGAGCTACTAACCTCGCCTTAGTTCGACCAATGTTGCCTTGGTCATCGAGTTTGTTCCGGAATACTCTTTTTTTGTCTTCTTCATCATAGGGCATCCAATTGATCTAAGGTGTTCATAATAGAACATTTACATCCAAATATTTTGAGGTAACTAATATTTGGAGTACTTCATTTCTCATCTACACAACTTAACAAACTTATTAAAGGCATTTCTTATATAAGCAAGAAAAATAGCCCAAGTGTAATAACATGCCTCAATTGTCAACCACAAAATATCTTGCAAAAAAAAACATAGTAGTAAGAGACACTATATATATAGACCATGAAGCAAGGAACACTTACTATGCATTTAGAATATCATCAAGAGTCTAATAAATCATGCAAGTTCAAATAAGCTTAAGAAAGCTATAAAAGGTCTCTTTGAAATTTGAAAATCCGATGGCATGTAATTGAGACCTCATTTAAAAGAAGTATTTGAACAAAAGTTGACAAAGCAAATATGTGCAATCAAATATCGAATAGTGCCTTTCAAAAAAAAATCTAAAAATCCTCTTAATGGCACTTGTATGAAATACTATGAAAAACAAGCACATAGGCACATGGCAATACATATATCGAGTCTATAAGAGTAAGAATAACACAAGTAAACATACCTCGATAATTTATGCCTTTCTTGACAAATAATGACGTAAATGGCCATTTGAAAATATGTAAATCCTACACAATTCTTAAAACAAATCTAGCACAAATCATAATGATAGAAGTGTAGGCTAAGAGATATCACAAGTAAGCTCATGCCAAAAAAATCCATAGGAGATGATAACACACTCTAGTCTACAAAAATGCACAAGAGTTTTAAAAACATCATATGAGGTCTTCTTTTTCAAAAACAATTTTAAAAGCACAAATATATATTGAAGACCTTAATTAACAAAATAAATACTTGAAAACTCATTTGCAATATAGGCACAAATAAAAACATGCATACTAACTAGATAAAATGCATATTTTAAATGGGGAGATACGGTTTACCAATTACGCCATTTCCATGGGTTGTGCCGTTCCCATTGTTGATGATATCTTCCCCTTGAGAAGTCACTTTGTTGATGATGACTTCTTTGATTACTCCATTTCCAAAGTTTGTTGCCTTCCCATTGTTGATAGTCTCTTCTTCTTTGAAAATCATCTTGTTGATGATGTCTTTGCCATTTCCAAGGATTGTGTTCTTCCCATTTTTGATTATATCCTCTTCTTGGAAATTGGCTTTGTCGAAAATAGTTTCTCCTTCTTTGATCAAATGAAACGGTCATTTGATGTCTTCTTGCGGTATAAATTTTCTCCGATTATTACTTCGCCGGGTACCTAATAACACATTATTTTGTGGTACCCTCATGTGTTTGGGTCCTTTAGGATTAGCTTTGAGACTTTTAGGTCTCCAACAATAATTAGAGCTATTTCTAGCCCAACAAGAATTAGCCGTATGACCCTTTTTTGCCACAATAAAAACAAGTAATAATTCTAGGAGCATAATGACCAATATGCATAGTGACTTGATCCTTTTTCATATGATTAACAACATTAGGCTTATGATCAAGTCCTTTATCACAATTATGAATATCAACAATATTGGACATTTTATTGGTACTCAAGTTGGATTTTAATAAATCATTTTTCATGCAATCAATATTCTCAACAAGAGTACTATTTTCTTTCTCAAGGTTTCTAACCTTATCAAGAGTGGTGGTGTGAGCACATGATAGTGATTCATAGGAAGTAAATAAACTATCCTTATCATTTTTCAAAATAATGAATTCCTTTTTCAAATTTTTGTATTTAACAAGTAAGTTTTGGAATTCATCTTGTAGCTCATCATAATCATTTTGCAAATCACTATATTCATTTTGCAATTCATTGTTATAAGAAGTAGAGGGTTTAGAACTTACCTCGTTTTCTTCTTCGATGCCCATAAGACATTTTTCGACTTCATCATCGGAATTTGTAAGAGGCTCATCCCATATTGTTGGATTTGATGTTGTATCCATTTGAGAAGTAGATGCTTTTGAGTTGCTCCTTTTATTTGCATATACTTCATAGATGGTTTCTAGTTTTTGCCATACTTCATGTGCCGATCGAATACCTACAACATGATCAAATTCCAAAGTGGTAAGTGAACAATGTAAAATATTAAGAGCTTTACCATTTAAGGAGATGATTTTCTTCTCTTCATCATTGAGCTTTTTGAAGCCTTTTGAGGTGTGTGGTGTATCTTTCATCGGAATGGATTCTCCATTGATGACGGTGTTCCAAATATCGAACCCGCAACCTTGTAAATAGCATTCCATTCTTTCTTTCCAAAATATAAAATTTTTGGAATCAAACCGAGGTGGCTTGGTGGTGGAGGTGCGGAAAGTTGAGCTTCGTTAAGAGTCCGTCGATCGTTTCTCTTCACTCGCGATGTGAAACGAGCTTGCCAAAGAGTTTGGCTTTGATACCACTTGTAAGTCCAAGCGGCTACGATAATCTAGAGGGGGGGTGAATAGATTATCTCCATCTTTTCGTTTTCGACCTCTTTTTCAAACCGAATGCTCAAACAAAATAATACGGTGCGGAATGTAAACGACACACGTCGATTTAAAGAGGTTCAACCCACCTAGGGCCTAATCCTCTACCACCCCAGTATATCCGGGATGGATTTCGAAAAGAAAAAAAGATTTTATTAATAATTACCAAAATTATTACAACAAAATCTTACACCAACACCTTGAAGAGCACCACACTCTTCTTCAACACCACCTTTGAGATTACCACAATCTCACTTGAAGATTACCACAATCTCCAAACGGCACCTTATGAAGATTACCACAATCTTCACCCTTGAAGAGCACCACACTCTTCAACACCTCAACAAGAAGATTACCACAATCTTCTTACACCTAACACCTAGTTCACCCAAGTGTGTTCTTACCACAAGAACACTCACAAGGATATCTTGTGTTTGAATGACGACCACAAATTCAAGATTACAACTCGATAATTGATAATACAATAGAGTGCAAGTGTAATCAAGAATAGCCTAGACCTCAAGAATGTGAAAGTGATAAGCTAGGCAATTTACAACAAGAATAATGACAATAGAAGACCAAGTGTTTGCTTGAGAATATCTTGTTGTGTTGTGTTGTTCTCTCTTTTTTTTGTGTTGCTTCAATTCTTCCTCTATTTATAGGAGATGATTGATACTTGATAGGCTCCTCTTGGAATCTGATTTCTACAAAAAAATTGCAATTAAAATCAAGATTATAGCTGTTAGAAATCAATCCCACAATTTAGGGAAAAGTTGTCTCACAGACAACGGTTAGAATTTTGTCTTTGTCAAAGCATAGGGACCGGTCGCACGAAATAGAAGTTTGAAAATGAGAAAACACATTTACACAGGCGGCCACGGTCGACGGGGTCCGACCGTCGACCACTTACTTCAACCGGTCGCACAACTTCAAAAAACGAAGGGGCAAATGTTCTGTTTCAATTTTTGCTCCCAGTCACCGGCCGCCCAAGGGGTCGACCATCGACGCGACGCCACCGGTTGCCCTATAGGGCGACCGGTTGCCTGACCATTTTCTCGCAAACATGAAGTTTTCTGTTTTTCTCAACTTTCAGTGCGGGTTGCCCTATACTACGACGGTTGACCTCAAAACAAAAGTGTTGTCCAATTTTATATCGATAATAGACTTCAAGAAATACTCCGAAAAATAGTGAAAACATTTTAGACCGATCGGGAGTATTAGGACAACATTTAGAAAACATTGTTTTGGTGTAAAAATACATTAACAGAAAATCATTAAAAGTGTTGTCCAATTTTGTCGAAAATAAAACTTGAAGAAATACTCCGGAAAATATTAAAACCATTTTGAATCATTTAGGAGTATTTGGACAACCTTTAAAACCATTGTTTTGGTGTAAAATCAAAATCATCAAAATCATGATAAAACCATTTATCAAACAATAGCTCCTTCATATGACTATGTTGCTTCTCGTGCTAAAGTATCACGCGTAATAAACCCTTGTTTTCGTTATATGCATCGTGTGATGGCTAGCACACTTTTCAGTAGGGAAAGTGACGGGAATTTGAGGAAGGACGAGCTATTGTTTTTATGGGCTATGGTCTATGGCAAACACCTTGACACCGGTCTCACTTAGCACGCCATTTTCGTAAAGTCGGGCGGGCGATTGTAGTAAAATCCTTGTTGGAGGCCTAATTACTCCAATTGCTCTTCACTTCGAGCATGACTTAACGGATTTACAACAAGCGCGAGGGAGCAATCGTATTGATCTCGAGGTATGTACGCTATAAAATTAATTGAAAGAATCAATGATCAATTTTGCTTGCTTTTTCGACATACATCCCAACGATTATTACTTCCCGACCGGCCGAACTACAATTCGTAATCGTGAAAATTGGTTGATGGGTATGCGACACAATCCGGAGGATGACAGTCGCCTCGCCTCGAACTACCTCCCATAGAGGATGATGCTCCCGAATCCCCATCTCCTCCAAGGGGTTCACCATCCCATACTACTTCATCTCACCCACCACCACCACCGCCACCACATGAACAAGTCAATCTTCAAGCTATTCTACAGGAGCAACAACACCAAAGAGACATGCTATCATATCAACAAATGATGCTCGAACGCCAGCAGAATATGCTTGACCGTCAACAACAAATGATGGAGCAGCAATTTGGCGTCATTAGGGATATTCGAGAGGACCAACAACAACAAAATGCCCTTTTATCTCAACTCCATCAATGGCATCTCTCTCAAGGACACTTCCCACCACCGTCATAAGGTCGTATTTGTCTTTGTCTTAGTTTTTGTTTTCTTTGCTCCATTTTGTATCCCATCCCCTCTTCACATTGGGGACAATGTGACCCTTGAAGTTGGGGGTGGCGAGATTTGTTAGAACGCTTGGATTTGAACTATTTTCTTTAGCTTTGCGTGTTTTAGCTTTTTGTGTGGATATTTCGTTTTCTTTTTACGCACCTTATCAATACCTTGCAAACAAACATGAGGTGATTTTTTTTTTACAATTAGATAGGTTAGTTGTGGATTGTTTATGACCATTTTTATCCCGAAAAAGTCATCTTTTTGAAAACTCAAATTGCCAAAATGTTTTTAAACTGCGTGACTCTAGTAAAAGGATGAATTTGGCCAAAAGAGTTTAATGTCATGAAGTTAGCTTGGACTTTGCTTAAATCTAGATACTTTGTGTCATGATCACTAGAGAAACCATAACTCGGGTTTTGAAAAAAAAAAAAAAAAAAATGTGCTAATACTGTTATATAAAGGGACAATT
Organism: Rehmannia glutinosa; assembly: GCA_016081115.2. NCBI lineage: Eukaryota > Viridiplantae > Streptophyta > Magnoliopsida > Lamiales > Orobanchaceae > Rehmannia > Rehmannia glutinosa. The sequence continues at coordinate 84,199,845 of CM071937.1, forward strand.
CGAGGTTATATTCCTCTGTTTGTTGTTGCTTAGTAACTAGGAGCATTCATGAGCCCCATGTTTGTCTCTTACGTAAAACGGCGACACAAATATGAATATGGGACACCACCCTAGGAGTTTTTGAAAAGACATTCAAAATTTAAACCTAGTGGAAGTTTGCCTCAAAAATGTCCTGATTTTATAATTATATTTGCAATAAAAAAAAAAAAAAAAAAAAAAAAAAAAAATGAAAAGACCCGAGTTTTGAACTTCTCCTTTTATCATTGCATTTTTGTATTTAATCTAAGCATTTGAACGACAAATTTTTCGTGATATGACAACTGTGATGTTTTGAAAGATTCCAATTATTGAAGTCACTCTTTTTAACAAATTGGTTGATTTGAAAACGGATGGATTGACTTAATTGGGAAGGAAAAGGTTAGCGCTTCACTTCAATCATGTCGAAATTGTGAAAATAGATATCTTTTTTTTTTGTTTTCAACCCATCTCTCTGTTTTAAAAATTGCTTGAGGACAAGCAAAATTTCCAAGTTGGAGGCGGTTTGATAAGTGTCATTTTGTACATATTTTATATTATTAATTCAATAGTTTTTGAATTGTTTTGTTAGAAAAATCATAGTTTCTCAAGTATTTCTGTAGCATTTCATAGTGTGATGTGTTTAACATTATAGGTGGAGCAATTTGGAGCAATGTGAAGCAAATATTACTTGAAAAAAGGCAAGAAAATCACTCAACATGACTTGGGGTGTCAAGTAACATGGCCATGTTCAAAAAAGAAGGAAATAAATTGGATAAAAATTGGAAAAAGGGTCCAAAACGGCCAAGCCGTGTCACCAAACACGGCCATGTTGAAGGGGATCAAAAGAGGAAGAAAAACCGCACAAAACAGGCCCGAACACGGCCTGGCCGTGTTGTACAACACGGCCGTGTCGCACAACACGGCCTGGCCGTGTCACACGACACGGCCGTGTCAGGCAATTTTACAGAAAAATTTGTGCAAAGACGGCCACGGCCGTACCGTCTTGCCCGACACGGGCGTGTCCGGAACCCCTTTTTGCAACTTTTCCATGTGAAAATTATGGACAACTCACCTACCAAGCCTTTTGACCACTTTTATACACCTTTAACACCCAATTTTGCAAACATGTCCCCATATTCCCTCAATCATCATGTGTATACAATGATTCAACCAACTCAACCATGAATGTGCACACAATGATTCAACTAACAAGCATGGAAATGAGGCATTTGTTAATATGGTATTTCACAAGATGGTGCTTATAAAAGCCAGGAGTTTGAGTTGGAAAATCATTCATGTAATATTCACTCATAGAGAGATTCATAGTGTTTAACATTTTGAGTGGAATTGGGATCAAGAGGTCTTGGAGGAGTAAGCTTGAGGCAACATTGGGGAAGAAGGCTTGGAGCAACATCATCAAGTCAATTGAGATTTTGATAAAGATAAGTACACCATGTCTACAATGTTTACATCTTCTTGTGTAATTTATTCTTTGGTCAAAATCATGTGTAGCTAAACTCCTAGTGTTTGAATGTAATGAACTCTAGTATGGATTTGTGATTAAGGTGTGTATGTTTTTAATAAAATCTTCATGTCTTGTGTGATTCACTTATATTATGCTTCGTTCATTCGAATTGATATATGCGCAATATTGATTTGAAGTTTATTTTTCATCCGGGAAATCGAGAGATTCATGGTGAAATAGAACCTATATAAGTGAAAAGAGTTGCATGCAATCCTAGATATAGGACGACATAAATCTTCTGGATTAGGGTCAAACCTAATATGGGAATTCATAAATCGTTATAATGCAATCTTGGGGGTTTTAACTAGAAAGAGATTTCAGTTAATCAACTTGAGATTAGGAGTTTTTCGCCTTGAGAAAGGGATTAACTTAAATCGAATTTCTACGGTCCACATAGCATGAGATTTTATTAAAAGAGGTTGGTTTTTGCTTAAGGGCTTATGGTTGAATTTTTAACTTGTCAAATCACAAAAACATTCTAGAGGGATTTACATTCAAACACACTTTTATCTCTTGATTTCTTATTCTACAAATTTTATTTCATTTTTACACTTCGATAATTTAGATTCTTTATCAAACAAAAACTCTGAAAATTGTTAGATTAAATAACAAAAAAGACGGTAATTATTAGTACTTATAATCCTCGTGGGAATGACACTCGGTACTCAATAATCTATACTATAAAACGATAGGTGCACTTGCCTACGGTTTTAAAGGTAGCTTTTGAGCCATCAGTCTCTATACACGAAGTTTCTGGCTTCTACACTGTGTGCATGGTATGTAATATAAGATGCAACATAAATGTAAAATTGCAAAAGAGAATTTAAACTACAATTTTCAAGGCGTTATACTTAATTCCTTCTAACCTTTCATTTCAAAAATAAAAAATGAAAAAATATATATTGCACATCATCTGTTACTTTTACTATTTTTTTTTCTTTATTGATTTGAAAGGTAACGTATTAAACTTAGTGAAATACTATATATAATAACTAATAATTATTATTACAGTTATTGAAAGTGAAACAATAAGTAAAGCAAAAGTTACCCGATTAAACAAAGTGGTATTTTTTTTTAATCTCCCATATATATGAAAAATATTTGGCACCAGTAGGAGTACCGATCAACAAAATCCGAAAACCGCTAAAATCAACCAAATCAAATCGCACTATACAACAATTGCTTATTTATTGGGAAAACCGTGATTAATAATTTTAAACTAGACACTTCCGCATAGAAAGGTGCAATTACAATTTGGAGTCTCAAATGCAAGTAGAATACTACATACACTCATATATATATATATATATATATATATATATATATATAGGGAGATGATCAAGTGATACCATGTCTCTAGGTGAGACACAATGGACTAATCTCAACCATCCCCCACTATTAATCTATGTGTATGATTTAATGGATAAAAAATATATTAAAATATTAATTTAATCAATATAAGGGTAGTAAGGTAAAATAACATAACAAGTTAGTTATAAAAATGGAATCAAATCTCTTTCTCTCTCATACATCTCTCAATTTTCCCAATCTCACGTCTCTCTCTCTCTCTCATTCCTCCATTAACGCAAATAAAGAAAATTGTGAAGAACTCGAAAATTACAAATTCATAAAAATTACGAGAGAAAAAAACAAGAAAAATCGGTGCAATATTACGGAGAAATAACAAACAAAGAGTTCGAAAACTAAATATGCAACAAAACTCAACTAAATATGCATTATCCGAAAACTATCTATGCAAAAAAAAACTAATATGTAGTACAATATATCTAACTATGCAAGACATCATAAACTATGCAACAAAATCAACTAACTATGTATTATCTAGAAATTATCTATGCATTGTGGAATAACTAAATATGTAGTACATTATGTAACATCCCATTTTTATAATTTCCAAAAGCAACATCCCATTTTCATAACTAAATATACATTATATCGAACCTATTTATGCAAATGTAGTATAACTACATATGTAGTACGTTATATTCAATTATGTCTTGTTTTCGTAAAACAAAGTTGCCAAAAAAATAACTAAATATACATTATTTGATGTCTAATTATGCGAAGAAGAACCCTAACTATCTTTGTAAAATAAAAATATTTGGAAAGAAAACATGTTCCTTAAATTCCGCCACAAAATCTGGCAGTGTTAATTTCAGCCCATAAAATCCGCTGGGACCACTAATTTGAATTACAAAATTACAATCTTACCCTTAAAATCAGCTAAAATTAGGAAATAATTAAAAAAAACTGAATTAATCACATCTCTTCATTTTTTAAGATCAATGGGTAAGATGAGTCCACACTGTCTCACCTAGGGAGGGTGGTCTCATTTGAACCAAATCCTATATATATATATATATATATGTTATAAAGATTAATATATTTCTCTCAATCTATAGTATATTTGTGTATAATTATGAACTGCAACATTTAATTATTTTCAATGGTTTATTGTGGGTATATTAGTCAATTTACTTAATAGCTTAATATATCAAAGGTAAAGAAAAACCATATGTCAAGTAGGTTGTCTTCCTTCATTTCTTGTTATAGATGTAAGTTGTACAATGAGATTTATGTTGGGAAATTTGTGAAATTGGATATTGAAATGTTGAAGTTATGGGAGTGTGCAAAAACTTCTGCTTTTAAAAAAAGTGATTTATTGTAGCAGAACTAGTAGTAGTTGAGAATCAAAAGTTGGTAGGGTTTGAAAGTAAAATCAAAAAATTGAGAATGTTTGGTAGAAAAGTTATAAAAATATTTATTTGTTTGTGAAATTCAAACCGAAACTTAAACAAAAATCTAAAGCACCCCTCTCTATGCTTTTAAATTCTGACTAAATGAAACAAAATCAAAAGCACAAGTTGACACTTGCAAACACTAAAAAGTGCTTTTTAAGCCAAAATATGAAAATAATTTTTTTAGTGATTGCAAACATTCCCTCTATCTATTAGATATTAATTTCAGAAGAAATGAACAAGAGAGAAGAGAGAATATGCAACATGAAAGAAGTTCTATTATATCAAAAGTGATTTTACAATACTGTAGCTTTTCTAATATATACTGTTGAATGTAACTAACGTACAGTAAAAGATAACTAACTAAACTAACAATGAGCCTAACTCTAACTATTATAAATGAAAATTATTAATTTGATGTTGAATCATTACACCCCCCGCAAGTGAAGCATGAATGTTTGTCGTGCTCCACTTGTTGATAAAATGTTGAAAAAGATTAGGATGTAAAGGCTTAGTAAGGATGTCAGCTGTTTGATGAACGACAACTATATGGATAAACTTTATAAGGCCTTCTTGGATCTTTTCTAGTACAAAATGACAGTCTAATTGAATGTGTTTGGTGTGTTCGTAATGACATGGATTCTGAGCAATGCAATAAGCCGATTTGCTGTCTGTATATATTAATGTTGTTGGTTGAGGATATGATGGATCTTCATATCATATAGTAAATAGACAAGCCATTGGACTTCACAAGAAATTAATACCACTGCTCTATATTCTGCTTCTGTAGAGCTTCTACTGATAATTGGTTTTTTTCTTAGCTTTCCAGGATATTAAGGAGTCTCCTAGAAATACTGCAAAACCATCGATGCTCTTTCTAGTTTCTTTACACCTTGCCCAATCTGCATCACAAAATCCTTTTAGATGTAGAGGTGAACTAGCCGAGTAAAAGAGCCATTTTCCGGAGTTGACTTGATATATCTTAAGACTCATGTGCAAAGGTGCTTAAGTGTGTAGAAGTAGGATTGGACATAAACCGGTGAGGGTCCTAATGTTGTATGATAGATCAAGTCTTATAATGGTGAGGTAAAGTAGTCTTCCAACAAGCCTTCTATAGGCAGATGGATCAGAGAGGATCACCACTGGTGCTAGATAGATCAGATATAGGATCCATAGGTGTTGAACAAGGCTTGCAACCTAAGTATCCTGATTCAGTCAAAAGATCAAGTGCATATTTCCTTTGACAAAGAGTTATCACCTGTTTGTTCCTTGTAATTTCAATTCCAAGAATATATTTGAGTTGACCAAGATCCTTGATTGTGAAGGTATCATCCAAATGTGTTTTTATAGCCTCAATTTCTTGAATGTTGTTACCAGCAAGTATAATATCATCTACATAAACACATAAAACAAATATATTATTAGAATTGGATTTAATAAAAAGGGAGCTATCAGACCTTGACTGTGAGAAATCATAGGTGATAAGGCAACATGTAAGTTTTAAAAATGCTTGCCTAGAGGCTTGTTTGAGACCATAAAGGCTCTTAGTTAACTTGCACACTCTATTGTCAGTGGGGCTACAATATCCAGGAGGTGGAGTCATATAAACTTCTTCATCCAAATCCCATGGAAAAAAGCATTGCTTACATCTAATTGGTGAAGAAACCAACTTTTAGAAGCAGCAATGGCCAGGACTAGTCTCACTGTTGTCAATTTTGCCACTAATGAGAAACTGTCAAAGTAGACCAAACCTTCCTCTTGTGTGTATCCTTTGGCCACTAACTGTGCCTTGTATCTTTCTATTGAGCCATCTGACTCATATTTAACCTTATATACCCACTTGCATCCAATACAATGCTTTCCATTTGGTAGATCAACCAAAATCCATGTATTGTTTTTCTCAAGTGCCTGTACTTCTTTGTTCTTAACATCTTGCCATTTTATAGATTTGTTGGCTTGATTGTATGTTTTTGGCTCAACTATTTGGCTAATAGCTAACTTTGTAAATCTTTTATGAGGAACATATAGCTGGTTAGTAGATAGAAAATCAAAATTGCAATATTGTTTACCAGTGAGAACAATTTGAGCAGAGTGATTAGGCTTAAGAGATGGTGGAATGCCATAATCATATACTTGAAGATATGAAGGAACATTTCTACTTCTAGTGGACCTTCTTATTTCATGCTGAGAATTTTCTGCATAATTACCAGAGTTTTCTGCATGAGTAATAGAATCTTGCTCGTGTTCCATTGGTAAAACCTGAGAAACTGATTCCTATTCCATTGGTGCAAACTCAGGAATATGTGTAGTAGATACTGCTTGATGAGAATCAAGACCAGAACTTGAATTTGAAATTCGCGTATGTTGATGAGTAAAAGATGAAGGATGTACTTGGCTGATTTCAGAAAAATAATTTGTAAACATAAGTGCCTGAAACTGATCATTTGTGGAATGATTATTTTGAAAAGGAAAAATATTTTCACAAAATCTAACATTCCTGGAGATGAAAACAATTTGTTTTTCAGGATCAAAAAGTTTATAACATTTTATTCCAAAAGGATATCCTATAAAAACACATTTAGAGGCTCTTGACTCAAATTTAGTTCTATGAACTGTAAGAGTAGATGCATATGCAAGACAACCAAATTTTTAAAGTGAGAATAATCAGAGATTTTATTAAAAAGCTTCTCAAAAGGAGACCTATTGCCCAAAACAGGAGTTGGAACTCTGTTGATTATATGAGCAACTGTTAGAACACATTCATTCCAAAAATCCAAAGGAACTTTAGACTGAAAAAGAAAAGCTCTTGCAACTTGTAAAAGATGTTGATGCTTCCTTTCAACAATACCATTTTGTTGTGGTATTTCTACACATGTTGTTTGGTGAAAAATACCATGTTCTTTATAAAAACAGATTTATAAAAGGCCTGCAAATGAATTTTAGTTTCTGATTTGGTCTTCATCACATATAACCAAGTACATCTAGAAAAATCATCTACAATAGTTAAAAAAATATTTGAAACCATTATGAGATGTTGTAGAAAAGGGACCCCATATATCACAATAAATTAAATCAAAGATAGATTGAGAACAACTTGAACTTGTATAGAAAAGTAATTTCTTTTGTTTAGCAAAGTGACAAACATCACAAGAATCAAAGTTTATACATTTAGAAGAAGCTAACTGAGGAATTAAATACAATCTTTTGGCAGAGATATATCCTAATCTAGAATGCCAAATACTAGTGTCTGAAATGGACATAGCAACAACATGAAGATGTAAATGATAGAGGCCACCTTTCTCTTCAGTAGAACCAATCATCCTCAATATTTTCATGTCCTGTAATAAGCATTTAGAAGACAAAAATGGACATCAAGATGAGAGGATTTGGTAAGATTAGATATAGAAATAAGATTGTAAGAAAAAGAAGGCACACACAATGCTTTGTGCAGAACTAGGGAATCAGTGATATCAACACCACCAATATGAGTAGCATATGTAATATTTCCATTAGGTAAATGAATTGGGATTGATACCTGCATAGGACTGTTAGTGTAAAGAGAAATGTCACAGATCATATGATCTGTGACACCTGTATCAAAAATCCAATTAAATTTACATCTATGAAAGGCTGCTAGACAAACAAGATATATATCTGCATCATTAATAGATGAATGATTGATAGCAGAGTTGCATTGAGAGGAAACCTGTGTAGAATCATTAGATTGAACACTTTTGGCAAATGTCAGAAATTTCTCAACTAAATCATGAGAAAATAAAGAATTTTCCATAGGAATTTCCTTTTAATCAGAGGGTTGAATCACACTAGGACCAGTTGTTAGATAAATGTTTTTATCATGATTTTGATGATTTTGTTTTAATGTGTTTCTACACCAAAACAATGTTTCTAAATGTTGTCCAAATACTCCCGATCGATCTAAAATATTTTTACTAATTTTTCAGAGTATTTCTTGAAGTTTATTTTCGACAAAAATTAGACAACACTTCTGTCTCATGTTCAACCTGGCCGCACTTACTTTATAGGGCAACCGTGTCTCAAGTTGAGTTTTAAAATAGAAACGAGACGTTTAAAAATCCCCTCGAGGGTCAACCGTCGACAAAAGATCGACCGATGCCTGGAGAAAGAACATAACTTTGTATCTCTCAACTAATCACTAGGGTGACCGGTCCACATGGGTGTGACCGGTCAGACCCTAGGTCGGCCGGTCCAACCCCCTGGATCGGTCCAAGAGTTGTTTTTTTCTTTGTCAAAATATTTTCTATATTAGAGGTCAACCGGATGCTCTACCGTTTTGACAGCAAATTCTAACCGTTGTACAACAGTCCAATTTTCTTCAATTTATGGTATTGATTTCTAACAGCTATATTCTTCATTTGTCTTGCAATTTTTTACAGATTTCAATCTCCTAGGAGCCTATCAAGTTCAAGACATCTTCTATAAATAGATGAAGAATTGAAGCAACACAATAAAAGAGAATATACTACAACACAACAAGATACATTCAAGCAAACACTTTGTTCTTATATTTCAACATTCTTGTTGTAATAGCCTAAGGTCTTTCTTTCACATCTTGAGGTCTAGGCTTGATTCTTGATTACACTTGTACTTCAAAGTTGTATACCTCATTATCGAGTTGTAATCTTGATTTTGTGTT